>ML784333.1:626272-663782 GCA_009831015.1 Picea engelmannii | reverse complement strand
CCATCTTCTTTTGTAGTTCATTTATGTCCCTACACATTTCTTCACCTTCATCAAGAGTCCAAGTAGGATTTTCTGGAGTCTTATTTGGTGTAGAAGTTCCCTTTTTTGGTGGCATGTTGGCCAAGTATCACTTTTGAACCTTGCTTTTGAGGTGGTTCTGCTAGACAATATTTCTTCTGTTGTATCTCCCAAGTTTCGGCCCTTCTGGGTATGAAAATTTCTTTTATGTATTTCTCTGATATTTCTTCTCTACAATGCCACAGGTATGATAAAAATTGGATGTGCCAAGTGGAATTTATGGTAACTTCCCCACAACTTGCCGATTTTTGGCCTTTCCAGGAGATCTCACTTGTATAGCGTACCCCGCACAAAATAATTGATATAAAATTCTGAAACTCGCACCATAAATACTACAGACTATCCATGATCCAATGAAACTAGTCCCACTGAATTTGTATACTCTAGGAAGACGTTATGATTGTTTTACCTAGAACACCTTCTTGAGACTAGTCAATAGGACTAGTTAGAAACCCTATCTTACACAGGGTGTATCTACAAATTTAAGATGACCTAGAAGCTAAAATTTTTACCACAGATACCTTACTAATTTTTGTAAATAGCCTACATATTTTAGGGTCTTAAGTGTTATAGAAAAGTTTTTATAGTGAAAATTCCGCAATGACTTAGTTCGGGATGATTCCAGAACCCTATCTTGTACAGGATGTATCTCGGAAAGTATAAGGCCTCGGGAGCTTAATTTTGAGCCCAACATACCTTGATCCATTTAGTAAATATCCACCAAGCCGTTCCTTCTAAAACATTGTAGAAAAAAAGTTATAGAAAAAATTCCAAGGTGTCTCAGATGTAGTAGCGAAACCCCAAGACCTTGAGCTCTGATACCATATGTTAATAACCAAATATCAATATAGCATAGAAAAACCTTAGAAAAAGTACTCAACGCCTTGAAAAAGAGATAATTTTAGATAATAAGCCTCTTCAAGGGGGAAACCTCCTTTTACCCCACTTAAATGTTCAAGTACAAGATGATTCAAAATGAAAATGTCTCCTTGGTATATATAGGAGACTAGGAGGTATAATTACAACTAATGGCCTAAAGCTGACATAAATAAAATAACATTACTAATATAATATGCCCAAATTAAGGGGTAATGAACCAATATTAGGGCTTAACAAAACCAACTTAGAAGGAGACACCAATCCACACTGCTAAGCACCAGCTTGGCAAGAGACACCAATATCTTTGTGTGAGTTGCAACAAACTTCACTGAGTTTTATTGCTACTTCTTCCTTCATCGAGTCTTCTTGTTGCTTCTTCCTTCACTAAGTCTACCCATTGCTTCTGCCTTCATCAAGTCTCCTATGTTGGGTTGTTATATTCTTTGTGGTGAAATTCGAGTTGAGGTAGATCGACTGATGGTCAAAGGTCGAGGTGGATCGACATCAAGTCGAAGGTCGAGGAAGTCAATCGAGAAAATTCGAAGATGAAGATATTGATGAAAATTCAACCGACAAGAGGTCGAAGTGTGAGCATGACATGATTGACTAGGGACTAAATGAAGGATGACTGGTAGTCGACTAGTAACCCGATTTGGAATTCAGTGGTAACAAAATATCAGGATTTGCGATATTTGTATCCAATGATATGCACGGATTTGTAACCGTTTTTGGGTGCCAATATTTGGATTTTTTCCTGTCGTAAATCCTATAAAGATCCATGTTTTAAGTGCGTAAAGGATAATGCGAGAATGAAAAATGTTGTAATTCTAATGCATGGTAAATCGTAGGTTGTTGTTCATGCATACATAAGTCGATTTGGCTATAGGGTTGTTCTTGCACAAGCAATAGGGTATGATGCCAATTGTGTATTAGGTGTGGACCAAGGTTAGGCATGTAACCTTTTATTATGATTGAATAAGACAACAAGACAGAAGAACACTCAAAGGAATGTTGGTTTCTCCTGGTTAAGGGTTCCAAGGTAAAATATCAGTGTATTGTGTGATTTCTTGTTTCATTTATGTTCTTGATTAAATTATTCTTCTCTTCTGCTAGGATTAGTGTGGAAGTGTCTTCCATTTCCTAACATGTGGTATCATAGCTTCAGTTTTCCCTGACAAGTGAGTGATCAGAGCAATGCTATGCTTTGGCAAGTATATCAGATCTTGATTTTCTAGTCTTGAATATGAGAACTAAACCCTAGGTACAGTAAGAGTCATAAGTAATAAATTTTGTTAAAAATCATGGTAAAGAATGGCGAGTGGTTCCAAAATAGAGGTAGAAAAATTCAATGGCCAGAATTTTGAGCTTTGGAAGCTTAAAATGGAATATCTTCTTATGGATTGAGAACAATGAACAATGGTCTATCCATGTACCCAACCAAAAGGAATGTCAACAGAAGAATGGGAGAAACTCAAAAGAAGAGAAATAAGTGTGATTCATCTTTGTCTTGTAGATTCAGTGATGTTGAATGTATCAGGTGAATATTTGGCCAAGAAATTGTGGGACAAGCTGGGAAGCTTATACTAGTCAAAATATCTGGTAAATAAGTTGTTTCTCAGAAAGAAATTGTATATTCTGAGGATGAGTGATGGAAGTTCAGTGACTAAGAATTTAAATTCATTTAATACCATGTTAATCCAGTTATCATATGTGGATATTAATATCACTGATGAGGAGAAGTGTATCATCCTATTATGCTCTTTGTTAGAGTCTAAGTTATCCCAATAGTTATTGACCCGACCAGGTTATGGAACGAGAGGATGGGACACATTGGAGAGAAAGGACTTCAAGATGTGAAAATAAAAGGTATGGTTGAAGGTTTTCCTGAATGTGGTTTAGAAGTCAACTTTTGTGAAAATTGCATATATGGAAAACAAAGTTGGGTGAGGTTCCCATCTGGAGAAATAAGGGAAAATGGGATTATATAACTAGTGCATAGTGATGTGTTTGGCTCAGTTATAGGTCCTTCACTTGGTGGATCCATATATTATTTCTCCATCATAGATGGTTTTTCCAGGAAGACATGGATATATTTCCTGAGAAATAAATCAGAGGTTTTTGAGATATTTAAGGAGTTTAAAGCTCTTGTGGAAAATGAGATAGAGAAGAGGATTAAAGTGTTAAGCATTTACAATGGTGGTGAATTATATGGAAAATAATTTGATCAGTTCTATAAGCAGTGTGGCATATCACGCCAAAATACCACACCATATACCTCACAACAAAATGAAGTTGCCAAGAGAATGAACAAAACATTGATGGATAAGCCAAGGAGCATGCTCAATGGTGCTAGGAATGCACAAGAATTATGGGTGGAGGCAGTCAACACTACAAGATATATGGTGAATATGAATCCTTATTTGACGTTAATCGACATGAATCCAAATAAGGTATGGTATGGTAAGAATATTTTGGTGGCACATATCGAAGTATTTGGTTGTGATGCATTAATGCATGTTCCCAAGGAAAAGAGGAGAAAGATGGACAAGAAGGTAGTCAAATTTATTTTCATCGGACATAAAGAAGGGATGAAAGGATATAAGCTCTTGGATCCTACATCAAGGAGAATAGTTTACAATTGAGATGTGTTCTTCATAGAATTCGGAGGTAAATCCGAGCCTGGGAAATTTTTTCAAACTGAGAATAATCGTGATACTGTGCGGTTTGAACCGAGGAATGAAGAAGATGATTCAGATGAGTCCACTAAATCTGAGGAAGAGGTTGAATAACTAACTATGGTGGTAAGGAGGTCAAACAGAGTAAAGAAACTAGTTGAGAGGTATAGTCCACTTGAATTTCATTCTATATTTGTGCTAACTATTGTCGATGATGAGCCCAATTAGTTGGTCAGTGAGGTGGTCGAATCGGCAGAAGGTAAACTCTGGAAGGACACCATGGTTGAAGAGATGGAATCCTTGTACAAGAATGAGACATGGGATTTATTCAAGTTTCCTTGTGGAAGAAAGCTCATTGGTAGCAAGTGGGTGTTCAAGAAGAAGATGAATGTTGCAGGACAAGTCGAGAAGTTCAAAGTTTGACTGGTAGTGAAAGGTTATTCCAAAGTAGAAGGAGTTGACTTCGGTGATATTTTTTCCCCTTGTTGAAAAATTAAATTCTATTAGAGTACTAATGTCTCTGGCTATAGTATTCGATCTGAATAAAGAACATATGGATGTGAAGAGAATGTTCCTACATGGGGACCTGGAAGAAGAAATCTACATGAAACAACTTGAAGGATGTGTAGTAAAGGAAAACCAAGAGTTGGTGTGCAAACTCAAAATATCCCTTTATGGTCTAAAGAAATCGCTAAGGATGTGGTGCCAAAATTTTGACACTTACATCCTTAGTTTGGGATTTGTGAGAAGCAAAGATGATCATTGCATATATTCCAAGGAATAAGGTGGGTGTTTCATATATGTATCTTTGTGTGTTGATGACATGTTGTTGGTTGGAAACAACATGGATATAATAAAGGAGGTGAATAAGAAACTATCCTGGAAGTTCGACATGAAGGATCTCAGTGAAACTAACTTCATTCTGGGAATGGAGATTAATATAGATCGAGTAGCTAGAAAAATATGGTTGAATCAAATGAAGTATATTGAAACCGTTATGAAATGATTCAACATGCAGGATTGAAAACAGGTGAAGGTGCCAATTCCTGTGGGAGCAAGGATTTCTATTGAACAGTGTCCAAAGAAACATGAAGAAATAGAGGACATGACACATGTTCCCTATGCAAGTGTTGTTGGTATTCTAATGTATGCGATGGTCTGCACTCGACCAGACATTGCCCATACAATGGGAGTGTTGAGAAGGTACATGTAGACACCTGGAAAGGAGCACTCGACAATTATCAAGAAGGTATTTAGGTATTTGTGTGGCACTAAGGACTATGTTATATGATACCAAGGAAGACCTGGAGGTGACGGTGGTAAAGTGGATGTACATGGATTTTTTATGTCGACTAGGATGGATATATGGATCGATAGAGGTTGACCATTGGATATGTCTTCAAGATGTTCGACGGATAAATAAGATGGATGAGTAAGAGACATGCGATCGTAGCCTTGTCAACAATAGAATTTGAATACATGGTGGCCACTCATGGAAGCAAAGAAGAGGTATGGCTTCAAAGGTTGTGTTCAACAATTGAGTTTGAGCAGAGAGTTATGAAGGTGAGTTGTGATAGTCAAAGAAAAATATTTCTAGCAAAGAACCTTGCTTATCATTGAAATACTAAGAACATTGATGTAGAATACCATTTAGTGAGAGATATGGTGGAAAGTAACAAGGTGATACTAGAGAAAGTAGACATGTTGGAAAACATAACAAACTCATTCACCAAGTCTGTGAGTATCGTGAAGTTCTCTTGGTGCAAAGAGGTAATGGGAATTGTTGCACTAGGTCTTTGAATGAAAGTTCAGGAGTATGTTGTTTGAATAAAGAAGACAATAAGTGAGAGAATGTTGGGTTGTTATAGTATTTGCGGTGAAAGTCGTGTCGAGGTATATCAACCGACGATCGAAGGTTGAGGTGGATTGAAAACAAGTCGAAGGTTGATGAAGTCAATTGGGAAAATTCAAAGTTAAAGATATCGACAACAAGTCAACTAACAAGAGGTCAAAGTGTGGGCATGAAACACTGACTAGAGAAAAAATGAAGGTCGATTGGTAACCCGACTTGGAATTCAAATGTAACAAAATCTCAGGATTTGCGAGATTTGTGGCCAATGCTATGCCACAGATCTGTAATCATTTTTGGGCACCAATATTTGTGGTTTTCCCTGTTGTAAATCCTATAAAGAGGCATGTTGTAAGGCTGTAAAGGATAATGCGAGAATGATTTTTTTTTTTAATGAAAATGCATGGTAAATCGTAGGTTGTTGGTCACGCATGTGTAAGTCGATTTGGCTACAGGGTTGTTCTTTCATAGGAAAAAGGGTGCGATGTCAATTATGTCTTAGGTGTGGACCAAGCTTAGGAATGTAACCTTTTATTCTGATTGAATAAGACAACAAGAGAGCATAACACTCAAAGGAATTTTGGTTTCTCTTGGTTAAGGGTTCCAAGGTAAAATCTCGATGTACTGTGTGATTTCTTGTTTCATTTACGTTCTTTATTAAATTCTTCTTCTCTTATTCTAGGATTAGTGTGGAAGTGTGTTTCATTTCTTGACATCTTCACTACTTCTACCGTTACTAGGTTTGACCAAAATTTGAATTTCCAAATGGTAACTTTCCCAAATCTTTATTCTTTGGCCCTCTTCCCAAGAATGAACTTGTACAACATGCCACTTATCCAATTTGAAAAACATGATTTTCAAATATTTATTTGAGGTTCTTATGTACATATCCTCTATTCTCTAAAATTTTCACAATCTGAAGAGTCCTAGAAAAAAAGTTATAGTGAAAAATCCAAGATGAACTATTTGAAAGTGATCTCAGGACCATTCAAAAACCCTAACTTCCTGTTGGTCAGTTTGCATAGGTTGTTGCATAGGTTTTGTCATTAATTTCAAACTTGAAGGTGCATGGTGGTTCGCTAAGAGTTCCTTTGGAATTCAGGAATTCAAAGGTTGCAAGTTGAGAGAACCTTCGACATCGTGATATGCAAAATCGTGAAATGCGAAGTCCTAATGCGATTGAAGCTGCACGGTGGTTTGCTGAGAGTTCCTTCAGAATTCAGGAATTCGAAGGTTGCAAGTTGAGAGTAACTTCGACATCATGATACACGAAATCGTGAAACACAAAGTCCTGATGGGATCAGGACCGTCTAATCATGAAAGGCTATGGGTCGTCGATTGGAGTGCAAAGTCCTGATGAGATCAGGACCGTCTGATCACGAAAGTCCGTGGGACAGTCGATCGGAGAAAAGTGGATATCGGGAAATCAAAAGTCAAAGGAAGGAAATGCAATAGCATTTGAACTTGTGAAATGCCGAAATGCAAAAATCCAAAATGTTGAAATATTAAAGGCTAAAATGCAGAAACATGGAGCGCCGAAATACCGGACCGTTGATCTAACTCCATTTTGGATTTTCAGATACCTGGAGTTGGAAGTGTCAAAACACTTCACCACAGGAATGCCGAAATGCTGAAATGTCAAAATGCGAAAAACACCTTTTGGTGTAGGTTTCAGATACTGGGACTTGGAGTGTTGAAACACTTCACCACAGGAATGCCGAAATGCCGAAACGTCGAAATGCGAAACGCCAAAAATTTCGGGGTTCATGACTTGGAGTATTGAAACACTTCATCACAAGAAATGTCGAAGTGCCGAAATTCCTTTTTGGTGTAGGCAGTGGTTACCACTGATGGTCATGTGAGAGGGAGGAGCTAGCACAAAGCTAAGCTCTATTTCAGGGTTTCATAACTTGAAGTGTCAAGACTCTTCGACACAAAATTGTCGAATTGCCTAAATGCGAAATGCATTTTGATTAACCTGTGGTCATGGCCAATGGACATATGGGTTAGCACAAGTGGTTTGTCGAAGCGCTCAAAGGATATTCTTTGTTGAAAATTCAAAACAAATGCATGTTCATCGAACGGTGCTGGTTAATTATTTAAACTGATCGTGTGGATTTTGTTCTTCTTGATGCCTTGACCAATAATAGTTTTTGTAAGGTAGTTATTCAGTTATTGTAACTGAATTTTTGAAGCCTGAGGGTTCAAGTGTATGCTCTAAATGTATTGGGTAGATATAAGTGAAATTTGGTGAGATGAGGTGTGAGTGAATGGAATCAATGGTACAACCGTAGCTCTAAGGTAAAATTCATTTCTATAAATGAAGATAAATTTGAAATAAAATCATACAAGGACAGTGAGAAGAAATGATGAAGATATAGCAGAGATCAAGGGTAGAATAATGGATTATGATATGATTATTTAAACAGAGAGGACTTGAATGCTGAATCCCTTTCCAGAGAAGATAAAGAGTTGGTTTGTAGGTTCTTAGTGACAAAGAAGGATTTCAGGGTGGTAGGGAGGAGCAAGGGGAGACTATAAAAGTCTCCTGTACAAGTTGGTTCTTGTACATCTAGGAGTTGTATCTTCCATTCAGTAGGTGCTGAAGAAACAGAGGTAGCAACCTCATCTGGGTTGTAGATCAGATAAAATAAGAATGTAAAGAGGAGTTGGAGCTTGCCTTTCATTCATAAGAAGAAGAGGTTTTTCCATTTTGGGTTTCCTCATGAAAAATCATTGTGTCACTGTTTCATTTATGTGATTGTGTATTTATTGGTTAAATGTATTACTACAAGCTAAATGTTAAAGGCATGATTTATTGATTAATAAGTAATATTCTTATAAAGTGAAAGAAATTTTATACAACTGATTCACCCCCCCCTCTCAGTTGACTTATCCTGTTCAACCCTTCCATAGATCATATCTTAGAAAGTACAAAGAAACAACATCTGGAATTTTTACTTGAGGTACTTTTGTATGTATCCTCAATTCTGTAAACATTTCACAGTTACGATTAACTTTGGGGTCCTTGATTGATGGCTAACTTTCGGAGCATTGATCTAAGAAGCTATAGGGTTGAAGAATTGGAAGTCCCTTTTGTAATTCGATGTGACCAACAACTGTTCTAGCTGCGAAACTCCTTTGAATATTTTTTGATAGATAATGTGTGTTGTGAGATGTAACAGGTGGTAGGAAAACATATTCCATTCTTCAATGATATGTTGTGATTCTATTCCAACTGACTTCAATTTTCCCAATAAATCCAACTTATCAGTTAATGGGACTTCTTGTACCATAATCAAGTCTAGGTTGAATTTTTCTTCATCTTCCTTTGTTTTCTTATTAACTCGGTCTAGGTGTTTGGTGGCTTGATATGTGGCTATTTCTTCTTTGGATTCCTCTCTTATGTCAATGTTTCATCAAAACCTTCACAGGAGATCTAGCTAAAGCAAGTACAAACAAAGCTTAACAAGAAATGAAGAGATATTCAATATGGAAGAATGAGAAAATGTATTCACACTACTCCAATGAGCTGATGATTGATACATATATGATAATCAATATGATACAATGAATGGGTGAAATACACTCATATATAGGGAAAAAAATTCCATAGTTAAGAAAACCAATCAAGAAGTTAGATTTCCTTAGGAATGCATGCATGCATAATAGTGATGGTAAAAATAGAAAGTCTAAAATAGAACTAGTCAGTTAACCCCCACTGAACTGGTGTGTAGAAAATATAAATTTCTCCAATACCCCCCTAAACATCACTATGGAGTAAAAAATGAGTCTCGGTTACTAGGCCATATTAGGTACTCATGTACAATGAAGCTAATGAACACTGAATAAAATGAGGAAAGAGGGAGAACCACGTGCGAAACACCCCCCCCTTCAAAAGACAATGCATCAAAAGAAAAGAATGCAGTTGCTAGGGAACTATGTTCTTCACTCCAAAATGATCCCACAAAGCCTGGAATTTTTTCTCAATGAAATTCTTCATGAAGATAAAAAAAATCTTTATGGATCTGATGAAGTCCTTTGGCAACATGTTTAGTCATGTACCTCTTGATCCTGTGGACCCATCTACACCTAAAAATATTCTTTTTTGGTGGAAGTAAAACCATATCACAAGTCTGATTCTCTAGGAGTGAGTCATACTCCTTCTACATGGATGCTTTCCATAATGGATTTACCATAGCCTCACTATAGGTCTGTGGATCGAAATATTGAACCATATATAAATGCATGGGCATGTTGGTTCAGAAGTTGAAGGTACATGAGAATGCTCCTCATTATGGGATTGATTCCTCCTCAAATTCAATGGATTCCCTACAAGAACACATGATTCCTGAAGTGTAAAATGTGCCCTCTTGGGCATCTACTGAAGCTTTGGCATTGACTTCTCATCTGGATGTACTACCTGGTTATTTCCATGTACATAATCTGAGTGTATGGAATCACCTCTGATGTCTAAAACTGAAGGAAGCACAAGAGTAAATGCATGTTGCACTGGAGGTGCAAGCAAAGTACTCTCCTTATGTGTAAGTAGAAAAAAGGAGTCATCATCAGAAAACTGAGTGAATTTATACAACTTTGACTTATCCACCTCACCAATTGCAATGATGGAATTTTCATGCATGTCAATTACTAAAACTAAATCTGATTTCAATTTAACATTTTTACCTTTCTGAGTGATCTGATAAACTAAGAGAAGATTCATAGAAATCTTTGGAACATGTAAAACATTCTCAAAACTACCATTATGGAGTTCCATTCTCCCCTATTCTACTACTTCTATTGGAGTATCATCCCCCATGAGAATATGGGGTCTTGAGCATGGAATCAAAGAAGCGAAAACTTCATCTTTCATTTCCATATGATGGGATGCACCAGAATACATAATCCATGAATTAGATGAGGAATTAATTGCAACAAGAGCATGATTATTACCTTTCTTAGGAGCAGGATATTCTTCCTTTTGCATCTTGACTCCCTCTGGAATGAAGTTTCCAAGGTTGTTTTGTTGAAGTGCCTATGCCATAAGATCGATATGTTTCTTCATGCATGTAGATTCTTCATGATTCAGTTTATTGTAGTAAGTACACTTCTTTCCCTTTCTTCTTCTTCTTGGAATCTCAAGAATCTTTGGAACTTGAACCTGAAGAATCCTTGAAGGGTTTGGAATATCCCTCCTTCTTTGGCTCTGGATGTTGTAATTTCCCCTTTCCTTTATGTTTGGATTGTCCTTTTCCATCATTCATGGTGAGTGCATGTTCTTTAGGATCCTTTATTAGGCCCATTTGAATGAGTTTTTCCTGCTCATGTGTGAGAGAATCAATTAATTGATCCATGGTATGCATCTTCCAATTTCTTCCCATAAGATACCTACTAGAATGGAAAATGGAAACATAGACAACATATTTTGGTCCTATCTTGGCCAAGATTGTTAGAATAAGTTGGTCCACTTGTATAGACTTATCAATACCACAATATTCTAAGCTCAATATCAAATATTTAAACTTAGTAAATAAATATTGTATATTATCAAAACTTTTAGGATCCAAAGTATTCAACTCTACCTCAAGCATATGACCTCTCATCTCATCCTTCTTTCCAAACAGACTTACCAAGGTAGTCTAGATCTCATTTGGAGTCTTTCAAGAGGCAACATGAAACCATAAATAAAATGAAATAAATTCAAGAAGTCCCATGGCTTCATCTTTTCGGTTCGCCCATGTCATCTTCTCAATTGTTGATGTAGGTTTTGTTTCTGTCCCCATCGTCAAGTTGTATAATCCTTTCCTTTTGAGTTGGAATTCTGCCTTGGGATTCCAATAAAAATAATTTTATGGTTTGAGGATTACCACCAAGTTTGATTGTATAATAGGTGTCGTATCCATCTCTCCCACTATTTTTGAGAACCCTAAAAAAAAAAACTGAGAAATCACTGTAGAAAGGGCACTTTAAGTGGAAAAATTGTATCAGTTCCAAGAGGCAATATTGCAGCTTCATTTTTGAGAAAACGGTGAGAAATCTTGCCAAACGGTTGAAAACTCACTTGCAGAGTTGGTCTAGTTACTTATCTCCCAAGTTGTTTCCTCAAAATATTAATGTTTTGGGAGATATAACTACAACAAGAAATATGTTTTTAGAGGCGATCACACCTTGCCTTAAGAAATAGAGCGGCCAATTTTTAGTTGGCCACTCTTTTCTAGTGTATTGGGAGAGACTAGGTCTCCCTTTTCTAGTGTCTAGGGTGCGACCAACCCAGAATTTGAAAATTCATAAGTTTGGGTGCGATGGTCGCTCCTTTCAACAGGGAGAGGGTGCGACTATGTATGTTACATCGATTTTCTCGCCGAAACTCTGATTTCCTTATTCTTTGTCTTGTTTGGATTTATCCAATCATCGTAGCTATGATACCATGTCAATGTTTCATCGAAACCTATACAGGAGATCTAGCTAAAGAAAATACAAACAAATATTATCAAGAAAGGAAGAGAGATTCAATATGGAAGAATGAGAAAATATATTTATACTACTCCAATGAGTTGATGATTGATACATATATGATGATCAATATGATACAATGAATGAGTGGAATACACTCATATATAGGGTATAACATTCCATAATTAAGAAAATCAATCTAGAATTTATCTTTCCTTAGGAATGCATGCATGCATAATAGTGATGGTAAAAATAGAAAGTCTAAAATAGAACTAGTCAGTTAACTCCCAATGAACTAGTGTGTCAAAAATAGAAATCTATCCAGCATCTTAACCATTCCTTTTATTGTTTAACCAATTCTATCTCAGCTTCTTTTTCTTTTGTAATGTGGTTTTTAATAGCTTCTTTATTGGTAGAATCAGTGTCCCTTAGTTTTCTTAAGTATTCAACTAATATTCTATGAACTCTTAGTTTTTTGTAGGTCAATGTGAAATATGTTGGCCTTGTGTTCATTACCGTATGCAACATTGTAGCTTATGTATCTTCCTGATCCATATTTTTTTGGGCTTCTTTGAATTTCTCAAATTCCTCGCACAAGATTGCGGTTGTCTGGTGAACTAGTCCTTTCTTGATTGCTTCTTAGTTTCATGTTGCTTTGCTACTTCAGATCCTTATTCTCTTGCATCAAGTATTGAATATTTTCTTGAATGTTGGCCCCAATGATGATGACTATGTCAACCAAGTGTTTTATTGTGACTAATGGATCGAATCCTTTCTCATGTTGTTCGTTGCCCAGTTTTTCCTTTTCTCTTAGGGTAGCATATTTTAATACTTTTTTTTCTTTTCTTTTTCTAGACATGATTGAGGTACCACATTTTGTGTCTTTATTCCATCTGGTTATTTCTTTTGTAGATGCTTCCTTGTACAATTCCATTATCTACTTGTATGATGCGGCAGTTAGGTTGAATGTTGTTTTTATAGTAGGTTTTGTTGAATTGACTAGGTTGATTGTTGTAAGAGTGTTATTTTTGGTGTGTTTCCCTTCCTATGCTTATCATTTTTCTTATTATTTCCCTTGCCTAGGTGGTTTTTCTTCTTGTCTATTCCAGTGCCAGTGGATTTTTCGATGTCAATTTCCACTAGATTTTGTTCAACATTATTCTGAGTAACAAAATTCTAGTTACCCTCCTTTTCTCCTTGTCCTTATAGGTTGGTTAGTTCTGTGTTGGTATTTTTCTCTAGGTGATTCGACTGATTCTTATGAGGGCTTCCTGATGGTAGGATTGTTTGATTTTAGCCTATGGTATTTACATGGGTAGGTTGTGTATGATTGATTTTGTTGTCAACTAGTCCCTGATTTTTCATACATCTTTCATCTTCTATCTGCTCTAGTATTCCTACTATGAGGTGTGATTCATAGGGGACTGATTGATTTGTTTTTTATTGTTTAGTTTTGGTCGAGATAGGAAGGTTATAACCTATTCGATTACAATGTCTCTTTTTCCAGCACTTGGTTGTACAGTGTAGTCGCGATCATATGACCCTATCTAAGTTGCACTTCCTTGTTGACTGCTATTAGGATTGGGCTCAAAGAGTGTCTCGTCTAATGATACATGATGACGAACTTTCCTAGACTTTCGTTTATGTTTTGTTATCTTTTCTTCTTTCAAATTTTATTCAATGAATGGTGTAGCCTTTGGTAGAGGTGAGTCTATTGTTAATATGATTGTACATTTATTCTTTGGTGAAGGTTTCTTGCTTGGGTCGGGTTGAATAATTTTTTATTAACATGGGGAAACTGACATCGACCAACTTGTACTATGTTCTTGTTTCTCTACCATCCTATGATTTTTTTCTGTTCTTGTTTCTACCTATTTTTCAAGAGACAACTTTGTTTTTCTTACTTCGTCCTTCATTGCATCCATGACTGCCATAATTTCTTTGATTTTGGGACCAATACTTGACTTCAAAATATTTGAGTCATTGCTTGTTCTTTTTCTTGTTGTCGCTTTCTTTCGGCTATTCTATTTGTAAAAGAAAATAAATTTTCCTTCATTAAGAGGTCACTAAAGTTGAGAGTTGTATCTAATTTGAATTTCTCTTGCCAGATGATGTTGATTTCCTTTGGTATTGAGGAAGGGTCAATGACTTGCTTTCCTCTGAGTAATTTCTCATGTTGTTTTCTCTTGGTCGAGTTTGTTTTGTTGGAGAGCTGGATGAATTGTCGATATTTTGGATGAATGGAATAGTGTATAGGGATGCTTCCCTTTCTTCCTCATGTTTCCCATGGTTAATGGTGTGAGGATGGAGGAATTATCACTTAGTACATATGGGGGAATTTGTGTCTAAAACCCCATTTTTTTGTCGAGCTCCTAGAATGTTTGGAGCTTCGTCAACTGATATTCCATCTCCTCAATATCAAGACCTCCACTAACACCGCACCAAAGTTTAGTATGGTTGAGGATTAGTCGTATGTAAGCACTTTCTGGTAGGGCTCGACAAACCTTTTATTCTACCCACCATTTGTGGGAGACATTATTTACATGATATACCTAATATTTGGACATTATTTCAATGGGAAGATATTTTGATGACCCGACGACTCTTGGTGCAAAGGAAGCATAATTGCTCATGGTCAGGGATTGTTTTAATGTAAATGTAGGTTCCCTGACTGACCCTACTTGGATCATGGCTATCCAAATTAGTAAGGATGGGAGTCTAATGGACCTATCATTCCCTTGGAACTCCTTGCAGTTACTTTGTATCAGGTTAGCAATGTGATCTTCCCAGTCAAACTGATCTCCTAACTCCAAGATTCATCCAATCGGTTCCAACATTGTGATTTTAACATTTAAGGCATGACCTACAAAAACAAAACATAATGAAACTATTATAGAGGTCCATTCAGAATAGGGGTTGATGACTTTGTTTATGAGCAACCCTTTAGAATTATTAGTCATTTACCTCTTGTGAGTGCCTGGATTTAGTCATTGGCAACTGAGGCTTTGGGTACAAGTACACCCCCATATGGTATTCCATTTATCCTATGGATGAATACTCCAATGATTCTGACTGGGTAGTTTAACCATAGATATCCATTATGGTACCAACTAATGAGAAATTTGATGGCCCCTTCTTTCCAACCATTGAATTCAGTGACTTGTGGTGCACCTAGGATGTGGTGAATGCCTGGATGTTCGAGGAAGTTTGTTTCCTCTTTCCATCCTCCAATTTCCTTTCCCCAAGCGGTAAATTTTTTCCAGTGTCGTGACCAATCAATTTCTTCCATTCTTGATGTGAGTATATTTTGAAGTCGTTCTTCGATATTAGTTGCACCTGGTTTATGAGAATCTGGTACTTATCCCCTCATTCTAGGCATCCTTGAGATTTATTGTTGAGCCATGATAGTATGCAATAGTTCTTGAGTCAAGTGTGCGACTTCGGGTTTGAGACTCTGCTTACGTAAATGCTATGGTGTGAATAAAAAAGAGGTGAAATCCTATGCCTCATCCAAATTTATAGGCAGATGTAGGAGTGGTGTTTTTAATTTGTCTAACGATGTCATTAATTCAAATGTCTTGGTCATGATGTCGAGTGTTTGTTTGTTCATGTGAGGTGACTGCTATGACGGAGGCATCTGAACGGATAGAGTTGGCCCATGTGGTATTAATGTCATTAACTTCTTCTTACAGTTTAGTTGAGTCGACTTCACTTTATTGAGTTATGTACTTGATTTGATCGTTTATGAGTTGATGTACGTGGTCGATTCGGTCCTCCCAATTGGTCTAATTCTTTTACTCATGATATCTGACTGTGTTGATTTCCTCTTTGTTGTTGATTCGTCTAAGGCTTGGTCATTTAAAGACGTGTTTCCATTTCTCAGAGAGTTATTGGTTACTTGGATTATCGATTCTAAGTGATCCAGGTGGATATCGATGGCCACCCACCTTTTCCAACTAGCTCAAAACAATTTTCCGACAATTTTGGTAATTTACTAGTTTTAGTAGTTTTTCTGGTCCTGAAACTTCTAGAGCCATTTTGGGGCCCTAAACGACATTTTTTTGGGAAAATGGGAAGAAATTTGGAATTTCCTTTGATATTTCCCCCAAAATGAATCTCCTTAACGATACCTTTCCAACGGGCTATCATACACCTAAAACGGAGATTGTGTGCAAAAGTTACAACCTCGGGAAGTTGATGTACTAACTTACCCAAACGAGGCCCACATGACTTTTGGCGCTTCATCTTCTAGGGTTAGGTTTTTGGATGTCTAGGGTTTTTGGAATTCTTGTTTATTAAAAAAAGGCCTTCAGAGCCTCATTGTAATCATCTTCTTGCAAATGAGCACATCCGTCACATCTCTTCTCAGAGATAAGCCACCACCATTCCAACAAGCTTGTTTTCGCTGCATTTTACAGTTTCATCCTATTTCCTTATTGAATAGAAAACTAGTTTTACTATATCTATGTTATTTTGTGTTAAGCACCTATTAATAATCTGTAGACATTTCATTATGCTCATAAAATCCAGATCAATGGTATCAGAGCGGTCTTATCCTTGTCGTCTTAATGGATGTCCCCAACGAGGTTGGAGTACAAAGAGTTGGGTCTCGAGCTTGTTTATCTTGAGGACTAAAGCTCTCACATGCCCAAGTGACCTCTCATGGAAGGAGAAAAGAAAGATGATGGGAAAGGAGATCATTTCAAACTATTTATTGAGGAATCCCTCACGCAACATAGGAACGAGATGATGGATAGTTTCACGCAAATCCTTCGGCGACTACCAACAAGTGATGCATCTTCTTCGAGCGGAGGCGTCGCCCCCTTCAAGATAAAAATAAACTTCAATATTCATATATTTGAAGGTCATATAGACACAGATGTTGTATACAAGTGGTTGAATCTACTAGAAGGGTATTTTTCTGTCCATAACTTCTCGAATAGAGAAAAGATTACTTTTGCGCTCCTCAAAGTCGTTCCCCATGTCAAAGATTGCTGGGAAAATTTATGTGAGCAAAAGGAAATAGAGGAACCCTCATTATTTACAGTCACAACCACCTGGGAATCCTTCAGGAATGCTATTAAGGAACAATACTACCCAGTCGAAACCTATGATGACTTGTATACCAAATGGACCACACTACGGAAAGAAAGAGACCAAACAGTGCTAAATTTCACAAATATCTTCCATACCTTGTGCACCAAGCTGGGTATTAAATATTTGGAGAGACATATGGTGCTCAAGTATCATGGTGCTCTGCATAGATACATCTAGACTGAAATGGAATTTCTGGACATCTCATCCTTGGGCGTGGCCTACTGATATGTCATCAAAATCAAGCATAAGCTCAAACAAAAGATGCGACAATTTGGGCCTAGGAACCCCTCACAACAAAAACCAGGAAAGGGCGGCCCCAACCCACAGAAAAAATCATAGAGAAAAGATGGATAGTATTAGGACATCCAGTCCAAGCCAAAAGAAAAGAAGGACACTGGAAAGACAAAGAAAGATACATGGAAGTGGTATGACTTCCATAAGATCCCTTGGTATAAAATTGTTGACTTCCACTCAAAGCAGTCACTAGTGACCGAAGTGAAAGCCTTTGAATCAGGTGAGGGTTTTGACTCTGAGCCAGAAGTAGAAAGGGGAAGACGAGTCATCGACGCGAAACCTAGTGCCACCATTGCTACCACCAAGCTCTAGCCTGGTGAACCAGATAAGGCAGAAGAAGGAGAGTGCCTCTTCCATTCATAGATGTGGGTAAAAGGTACCCCAGTGCACTTCATCATTGATAGTGGTATCTAGAGGAACCTCATATCAACATAGGTTGTCAAACATTTGGCCCTACCGACAATGCTGCACCCACAACCCTACACCATTGGATGGCTCCGCCAAGGAAGTGATCACCATGTCAGCCAACAGTGTCGATTTTCATACAACATCAATCCCTTCAAAGATGAGGTATTGTGTGATGTTGATCCTCTCAAAGTTTGTGATGTTATTTTGGGCCAACCTTATTTATGGAAACGTCATGTTGTATATGATTCTAGGCCTCATATTTTTATTATTACTTTGAACAGGAAATTGTATAGGATACCCGAGCCAGTATCACCTAGTGCTATTTCCTTGATCTCTGTTAACCGATGCAGGAAGGTCATCTCTCATATGGGAAAGTTTTTCTTCTTTGTGATTCGCTGTCAGAATAAGAGAAAGATCACAGCCACATCCACACAACAGAAGCAAGTAGATAAGGTCATGGAAGAATACTCAGATATCTTTTCCTCACCTATTGGGGTACCTCTGCACTTCCAGGTCAAGCACCCCATCGATCTGAACCCCGACGCACCACTTCCCAATGGGCCAGTCTATCATTGTTCTCTGTTATAGAATGAGGAGATCAAGCGACAGATCTAAGAACTGTTCCACAAGGAGCACATCTGTCCCATCTCATCATCGTGCGGGAGCCCAATCATGCTGGTATAAAAGAAGGATGGAACCTGGTGACTCTACATTGATTACTAGGCTCTAAATAAAATCACAGTCAGAAACCGATACCCGATTCCTCAAATCGACGACCTCCTTGATCAACTAACGGGGGACAAATAGTTTAGTAAGATTGATATGAAGTATGGCTACCACCAGGTCTCGATAGAATAAACATATGTATGGAAAACTGCCTTCAAGTCCAAGGAAGGCCTTTTTGAATGGTTGGTCATGCCCTTTGGTTTGATAAATTCCAGCCACTTTCATGATGATGATGGACAATATACTACGACCATTCACCAATAATTTTGTAGTGGTGTATCTGGATGAAATTCGCATTTATAGAAAGACTTGGGTCGAACAGTTGCAGCATATTCAATAGGTTCTGCACACCCTGTGACAGCACAAGCTATACGCCAACTTGGAAAAATTCTCCTTCGGCATGGACATGGTCCATTACCTGGGCTACATCATTGATCAACATGGCGTACATGTGGATCTAGCCAAGATCCAAGTCATTCATGACTGACCAACCCCAACCACACTCACTTAGCTTTGAAGCTTCTTGGGCCTTGCCAATTTCTACCACAAGTTCGTGTTGGGATTCTCCCATATTGCATGGGCCCTCAGCCAAATAACCAGGGGTGGTGCTAAGGTGAAATTTGCGTGGGGCCAATTCCAAAAACAAGTGTTCGATGATTTGAAGCAGCGCTTGTGCTTAGCCCCAGTACTTTTTCTAAAAGACCTGTAAAAACCCTTTGAGATCGAGACAGATGCTTCAGAATATGTTGTGGGCATCTTTCTCACTCAGCACAGCCACCCCATGGCCTATCATAGTGAGACATTATCAGATGTTGTTCGCAAGTACCCTACTTTCGACAAAGAAATGTACTCCATTGTGAAAGCCTATTGCCAGTGGAGACAATACATTATTGGGAAGGAGATAGTCATCCACACTGATCGTAAGATACTCCAGTTCATGCAGACACAAGGAAAATTGTAGAACGACCGCCATCAAAAGTGGTCCACATACTTGCAGCAATTCCACCTCAACATCAAGTATAAAACATGAAGCACCAATCGCACCACTAATTTCCTCAGCAGACTGCCAGTCATGACACTGATAATGGTGCTAGACTCTTGCAACCATGAGACCTCTGGATGCCCCCAACTCTATGAGACAGACGTAGACTTCGCCACCACCTACCAAATGTTGGGTGCAAATGCAGTTGTCGATAATTTCCATCTTTAGGATGGGTTGTTGTGTCATTTGGTCCATATTTGTGTTCCATAAAGAGAGCGAGTGAAGCTGACCTAGGAAGTCCACTACATTCGGGTGGTAGGACACTTCGAAATCAAAAATATAGTGGCGATGTTATAGAAACATTTCTACTGGCAGAAACTTCGATAGGAGGTCAGCAAGTATATCAGGTCCTGCACTACCTACGCTATTGCCAAATCGACCACTAAGAAATAGGGTCTATACACCCCTCTTCCTACTCCTGATAGGCCATGGGAATCCATCTCAATGGACTACATGTCGGTCCTCCCATCCACCAAGCAGGGAAATGACTGTGTTTTTGTGGTTGTTGATCGCTTTTCTAAGATGGCGATTCTGGTTGCCTGCAAGAAGAGAATCACAGCAGAGGCCACTGCCAATCTCTTCTTTGAATGAGTCTATGTACATTTTGGAATCCCAAAAACCATTGTCTTAGATCGGGACAGTCAATTTCTTAGGACATTCTGGTGGAGCCTCTGGTCACTGCTGGACACCAAGATCACCAAATCCATGACCTTCCACCCCTAGACAGATGGCCAAACCAAGGTCGTAAATCGAATGATTGTGCATATCCTTCGCATGTATAATTCCAAGAAACCTCGCACATGGGATGAGATCATTCCCTATGTCCAACATAGCTACAACCAAGCCCTGCATGGCTCAACCAGCCATATCCCCTTTCAAGTGGGTTTGGGATTCCAACCATTGGGTCCCATAGATGTTGCACTTCCCCTTGTGGTCACCTCAATCGACTCATATCCTGCTCCAACTGAAGCTAAAAAAGCCACCCGGTTCAGTGAGAGGATCCAACACATCCACCGATAGGTTCAGGATATCCTACAGAAGTTCAATGAAAAGTACAAGCAATGCCATGATCAACATCAGGTGCCACATAAGTTTCAGGTGGGTGACAAAGTTTGGTTGAACTTACAAAAAGAACACCTTACAGGACCCCATCTGAAGCTTCGCCCACTCCATTATTGGTCGTACACCATCACCAAGGCCATGGGGGATAATTCTTTTGAGCTCAACAATCCTCCTTTCCTTGGCCTACACCCAGTGTTCAACATGGATCTCCTTCGCCCTTATTTCCCACCATTATTGGACACCTCAGAAGTAGAAGAACAGCTGACACTAATAGATCTCAACCCTGAATGCATATATATATGTATATATATAGCATCCCGTGATCATATTTTGGAAACCTAGATCAAGGGAAATCGACATCAAAGGATCCATCTTTATCGAGTCGTCAAAGCAGGGTAGCTCCTACACCAAGGCAAGTGGCTCACCCGGGGCCAAATTTGAAAAAAAAATCCTCATCTGATGGGGGAACTCAATGCAACGGAGACCATTTCTTCCTAAGTAGGGAGGATTGATCCAGGTGGATATCGGTGGCCACCCATCTTTTCCAACTGGCTCAAAATAGTTTTCTGGCAATTTTGGTAATTTTCTATTTTTAGCAGTTTTTCGAGTCCTGAAAATTCTAGAGGCGTTTTGAGGCCCTAAATGACGTTTTTTGGGAAAATAGGGAGAAATATGGAATTTCCTTCAATATTTTCCCCAAAATGAATCTCCTCGACAATACCTTTCCAACGAGATAACATGTGCCTAAAACAGAGATCGTGTGCAAAATTTACAACCCCGGGAAATTGATGTACTAACTTACCCAAACGGGGGCCCACATGAATTTTGGTGCTTCATCTCCTAGGGTTATGTTTTTGGATGTCTAGGGTTTTTTTCATTCTTGTTTATTGTAAAAATGCCTTTAGAGCCTCATTGTAATCATCTTCTTTCAAATGAGCACAGTCATCACATCTCTTCTCAGAGACATGTCGCCACCATTCCAGCAAGCTTGTTTCCGCTGCATTTTATAGTTTCAACTTATTTCCTTATTGAATAGAAAACTATTTTTAATGTATCTCTGTTATTTTTTGTTAAGCACCTGTTAATAATTTGTAGTCATTTCGTTTTGCTCATAAAATCTGGATCACTAAGTTTGCTTGATTGATATTTTTCCCAATCAGCTATCCTTTGAGACTCGTACTTATAAGTTTTTTTCTCGACCAGTTCACTTGTTTAGATAATGACATAGATATTGATTAGGTATTGAGTTTTCTCTTTTTTTCTATAATTCATCTTTGTTTTCTGACCAGAGGCTTTGTTCTCTTCTCATTTTTTCACATTTCAATGCTTTGTTGTTTCAAATTGATTGTATATCTTGTACTTGTCAAATAGTGTCTCTAATCTAATTATGGTAACCAATTTATTAGTTATGTTACTTTCCTTAATCTTACTTAGCTTTTCTTTTGGTACACCTTTTCCCTTTTTCCTCTTAGGACTTGATTTTCCCAAAACAGTTTTGATTTCTTTTGTTGTTGCTTGTAGAAGTTCCTCCTCTTATTTCAACTCGAAGTCTTTAACAAAGTTACTTTTGATTACGTTCTAGTCAAATGTATGTCTAGATGCTACTTCAATATTATACCATTTATGTGGCATGTCAGATAATGTGTTCAGAAATATGTGTGGCCATACTCATTCATTTTGGTGTCTTTCTTTTTTCCATTCCTTCTCACATTGTTGGATGTGAGCTACTAGGTCGAACCCAGGTTTGAAAGTCAAGATATTGAGAGTTGTCGATAAAAAATTTTCCCCAAACCTTTCGAAAAAGTATAAAGTGGTAGTGTTCCATGTATGTAGTCGAGGTGCATGGTTTTCCTATTGATTTTTTAGATTCTCAGATATGATAGTTATTGCCTTATGATTTCAAAAACAAAATTTCCTTTCATGCCATAGTTATCATAGAATAACTATACAATGAAAATATCAACTACAACAATGCAGCAAAAATAACAAGATCTAGAAATAATAACCATTCACAGTAGACACAACAACACATGAATTTATCCTGGGAAACTCAACCTTGGGAGAAAACCCAACAACCTTTCTTATAGAAGAATCAAGTCCAATATACTACCATTACATCACCATCAATAACACAAAATACCATTCAATGAATTTCCTCCCTAAGCCTAGCATATCCAAGAGCTAGAGTCTCACTAGAATAGCCAAAATACAACCAAGAGAGAGCTTATCCCAGTCTAGCACCTCTCCAAGTGTGGCACACTCACCAAGAAAACAAGAAATCAAAGAGATAGTGAAATACCACAACTGCAACTAACAACTAGTTATTGCGTCCTACAAAAGGAGAGTTGTGTGTGTACAATTGAAATGACTCTGTCTGTATTTATACTTGTCTAGGTGCCTTTATTTTTCCTGTGGGGTCGACTTATCTTCCCGAGTCTTTAATTTTACTCTATTTCTTTCCTTATTTTAGTGGTAGGGCCAACTTCTCTTCCTGAGTCTTAAATTGCTTCCTGGGGCTTCTTTAATGGTCATATGGGTCTTCTTATACTTCTTGGATTTATTATATTCATGAAAAGGTTGTCCTTGAGCATGGTTGATGTAATATTCTCTGGAATGCACCCACTTGATGTATATTTCTCCCACATAGCATCTCAAGTCTCTCTCAGTCCTTGTCAAGTCACATGAGCAAGGATAGAGACTACACTAGGGCCATTCTCCTTAGTGAAGTCACATGGCCATCGAAGTAGAATGTGCCATTCTCCTTAGACAAGTCACATGGCCATATGAGGGGAAAGTGGAAGATGATGATACATGGAGAAAATAAATTCCCTGGAACATTCTCCTTATCCAAGCCACATGGCCATCAAAAGAGAATGTTGATACATTCTCTTTAGCCAATTCACATGGCCATCGGAGGGAAATGTTGGGCCATTCTCCTTAGCCAAGTCACATGGCCATTGGAGGAGAATGTTGGGCCATTCTCCTTAGCCAAGTCACATGGCCATCAGAGAAGAATTCCTACCTGATACTTACCTCTAGAGAAGCATCTACACCTCGAGTCTTTTTCGGTCTTGTCAAGTCACCTGAGCAAGCATAAAGACTACACTTGGGACATTATCCTTATCCAAGTCACATGGCCATTGGAGGAGAATGTATTCCTGATGTTGTCCAAAATATCAACACTCCCTCTCAGTGAGGGACACATTCTGCATCACGCCAAACTTGTCCCTTGAGCACCTCAAGTCTTTATCAGCCCTTGTCAAGTCACATGATCAAGGATAAATACTTCTTCTAGGCCATTCTCCTTATCCAAGTCACATGGACATACGAGGAGAATGTCTTCCCAATTCTACTCATATGTCCATTTCCTTGGACATAGGATTGGTGATAATGTCCACAATTTTCTCATCTGTAGATGTTTACTGGAGCTTCATTGCTCCCTTCTACATCATTTCTTGGATGAAGTCTTGCAAGAAGATTCTAAAGCCACACTACTTTATGATTTGTGACAATATATGAAATATACTCTATGTATATTGTATTGAGTGCTACATAATATTCCTTTCCTGAAATCATAATTGATCCCAAGATGAAGCAACACCCCAAGGTGCTCAATATATCTACTCCACTCCTTGTCCAATCAAAATCTATATAACCCTGCAACCTCACTTCACCAATTGAGACATATCTAAGAGCATATCCAATTGTACCACGCAGGTACCTCAACACATGCTTTGTTGCAACCAAATATTAGTGTCTCTACTCTGCCATAAACTAGCTCAAGGTGCTGAATAAAAAGAAAACATTTTGCATAGTCTTAACCAGGTACATCAAGGATCCAATCCACTTCCTTTACATCGTGGGATCCCCCAAATATAAATATGAAGAAGAATCCCTCAACTTCTTCATATTTTTCTCCATAGGTGTAGCCATGGACTTACAGTCCATCATACGGAACCTGCGAAAAATATCAATTGTACATTTTTATTGTTTAAGGAAAATCTCGCCTAGTCTTTGCCACACCTCTAACGCCAAGAAATAGTACATCCGACCAAGGTCCTCCACCTTGATATCTGACTCCCTCTATAACTGAATTAAGCTCTGTTTTATGGTCTTCTTCACTGGTTACTCCTAGTGTGACTGAGGAAAAATCGATACTCCAGTCCCCCTGACTGGCTGCTTCCTTTGTCACTGTAGAAAAGTCTACTGAAACAAGGGAATCCTGCCATGGGGTCTCACATATCCTAGAAGCCTCCTACATATGAAGATTCTATCTGGCATCCTCAAGTCATGACACCCGTATCAGTCCTAGAAGATGTCTCTCTCCCACCTGAGCCAGCTAACTCTCTCTGAGATCATGCTCTTCCTGTGAAAAATTACTCCCTGTAAGTTTGTAAAATATCCATAGCCATCTTTTCCCTTTGCATTTGTTGACTTCCTATGAAGTTTGATCTCCTATGAACTGTCTTGGGAGGTTATTCCTCCCTACTGGATCCTAAGGGCTGACTCCCTCCAAACTCTAGCTCCTTCTGAGATGGTACTTGGTGGGGCTATTTTCCTCACCACTGGTGGAGCTACCTACTCCTCCTCATAACTGGAAGGTTTGTAATCAATGGTGTGACTGATCGATGTCATATAAATCGAGAATATATGAGGTCATTTTATCTCCTTGAAAGTATCATGGGGAGCTACATGCCCCTCTGCATCCTTCAAAGTATCATGAATCCATGTTGGCCTCTTCCTAGTCACTCCAACATCTCTAGGTATATCCACTGGCCTGGTTGGCTCTACTAATAGTTTTAAGAATGAGCAATTGGAATAGAGGTATTTGTATGGTCATCCTATGGATCCTTCTGCTCACTATCAATTTCAATATGAGACACTATGTATCCCACAAAATTACCCTTCTTTCCAAAAGGTTCTAACTTCATCCTCTTCACCTTTGGTACATGAATATATACTTTAATGTACATAACTCTATGTCTGAATAGTTTGCTCCATGTATCAAACTAGAGACCTTCTGATTTGTTGTCTCCTACAACCATCACTATATCTCCCTCTCATATCTATCACCTATGACCTTCTTCTAGGGAGGGTATGATTGTTCCTCTTAATGCACAAAATACAAGATCACTTCTTGGACAAGGTTCCTTGGTATTCTTTTCAAGTGTACGTCCTCTGCAAACACCCTTATGATATAACTTGAAAAACATGTACAAGTGCATAACTCTAAAATTTCTATCACCATCCATATTGCCTTCTAATTTGAGATAGGAAACCATCTTGACAAGAAAGAGTCATAAATACATCAACAAGCCTGAAAAACTTAAAAAATTCAACTTTTGATTTTGACTTTGATCAGTTAACCTTTGACTTTGATTAAAATTTCAACCTTGAAGTTTTAGAAATCTGAGAGCACCAATAGGTGTGCTAGGTTAGGGTGAGTTGGTTTATGTAGAAATTTTCCCCAACGCTTTAAGAAAAGTGCCCAACAATTTTCAGATAAGGTCTAGTTTTATGATTGTGCAGTGGCAATATTTCAACAAATCTCTAATACCATGTTGATTTTTTTGATTCTCATATCTGATATTTATTGCCTTATAATTTCAAAAAAAAAATTATTTCATGCCATAGTTATCATAGAATAACTATACACTGAAAATATCAACTACAACAATGCAGCAAAAATAACAAGATCTAGAAATATTAACCATGGATAGTAGACACAAGAACACATGAATTTATCCCCGAAAACCCAACCTTGGGAAAAAACCTATCAACCTTCCTTATAGAAGAATAAAGTCCCAGATATTACTAGTACATCATCATCAATAATAGAAAATGTCATTCAGAGAATGTCCTCCCCAAGCCTAGCATCTACAAGAGGTAGTGTCTCACCAAAATAGCCAAAATACAACCAAGAGAGAGCTTCTCTAAGTCTATTTCCTCCTCAAGTGTGGTGCAGTCACCAAGACAACAAGAAATCCAAGATATATAGAAATACCACAATTTCAGTTGACAACTGGATAATATGCACTACAAAAGGAGAGTTGTGTGTGTTCAAATGAAATGACTCTGCCTATATTTATACTTGTCCAGGCGACTGTCTTTTTCCTGTGGGGCCGAATTATCTTCATCGGTCTTCAATTTTACTTTATTTCTTTCTGTATTTTACTGGTGGGGCTGAATTCTCTTCCTGATTCTTCAATTTCTTCCTAGGGCTTCTTTAATGGTCAGATGGGTCTTCTTGTACTTCTTAGATTTATTCTTTTCATAGAAAGGTTTTCCTTGAGCATGGTTGATGTAATATTCTTTGCCATGCACCCAGTTGATGTATACTTCTCCCACATAGCATCTCAAGTCTCTCTCAGTCCTTTTCAAGTCACATGAGAAAGGATAGAGACTACACCAGGGCCATTCTCCTTATCCAAGTCACATGGACATCAGAGGAGAATTTGTCATTCTCCTTAGCCAAGTCACATCACCATATGAAGAGAATGTATAATATGATAATACATGGAGAACATCAATGCCCTGGTCCATTCTCCTTATCCAAGTCACATGGCCATCATAGGATGATGTTGATCCATTCTCCTTAGCCAAGTCACATGGCCATCAGAGGCAAATGTTGGGAAATTTTCCTTAGTCACATGGGCATCGAAGGAGAATGTTGGGCCATTCTCCTTAGTCAAGTCACATGGCCATCAAAGGAGAATGCATGCCTGCTACTTCCATCTGGAGAAGCATCAACACCTAAAGTATTTTTTGGTATTTTCAAGTCACATGAGCAAGGATAAAGATTACGCCTAGGTCATTCTCCTTATCCAAGTCACATGGCCATCGGAAGAGAATGTATGCC
The DNA here is from genome assembly GCA_009831015.1 of Picea engelmannii. Lineage (NCBI taxonomy): Eukaryota > Viridiplantae > Streptophyta > Pinopsida > Pinales > Pinaceae > Picea > Picea engelmannii. The sequence continues at coordinate 636,360 of ML784333.1, read as the reverse complement.
CGATGTTGCCCAAAACATAAACTTTTCCCACCATCGGGTGGCTTAAACCATGAAAGACTTGACTAGACTTTGAATTCTTCCTTGATATCCAATTAACTTGGACACTTCTTCGATATCCATCGACAGAGAGTTACTTTCATTGAATCGCATGGGTTGCCTTGAGTTTATATGAGTCGAGATGAGTTTTGACATTTACTTTAACTTTCTTTTTTCCATAATTGGTACAACTTGTACTGAGAAGAATGATTTGGATCTTGCTATCAATATGGCTTCTATCGACCAACATTATTTTTCTTGAGCCTCATAATTCTCCATTTTCTAGTTGTACAATTCTATATCTAATTTTGTCCTATTGATAAGGGAGATCCGACTAGGATTTCTCCTTCACTATTTGGCTCAAAATTGTCTCTTTGCTCATTATTTATTTGACATAGTTGTTGGAATTCTTGAGGTCCATCCCATATATCTACCCAAGGTTTTCCTTCCTTTGAATCTAATGGGATTATAATTTTTCTTATGCTTCCTTTGATTTTGATTCTATCCGTTTCAAGAGAGATTGTAGCTCACATGTTTCTTCCCCATGGTTTATCAACTAATGCAAGATAGGTATGGATTTCTTCGACCAAGTTGATATGTTCTCCCCTATTTTTTTTATCCTAGTTGATGTTCTTGAAAAAATTCATCGCTTCCCGCATCAGTTTGTCCTGTTGATCTAGATCAGGGTATATTTGTCGGTCTCTCCTTTTTAAACTTGTTGGTTCTAGATAAATATCCTCACCAAATTTTGAATGTGTTACCACATGAAGGTTCTTTGAATTTAGAATCTATTAATTTGGCACTATGCACAAAATATTTACATTTCTATTGTTCATGAATTTTTCTATTACAATGAGATAGTCCTCTAGGGAATGATCTCCTACTCCACAAATATTATAGAACTTGAGATGAGTTATGTATTTTATGGGACAATTTGGGCTTATCTGATCATATTTCCAAAAATTGAAGCAATAATAATGTTCTCTGCCATGTCCTCTACCAAACTTTCCTTGTCATCTACCTCAATCTTGATAACCATATCGACCTCATCCTCTGTATCCATTTTCATTTACTTGGTTGACATGTTGGTTGATCAACTATGTATGATATACTGAGTAAATATTTGGTCTGTTCTTTTTGTTTAGCTGGCATTCCTGAGTGGAATGCACCACTTGGGGCATTCATTCAAGGATTCACAAACATCATAGTATGTTTCGATCTAGATGTGTATGATTGTTGGGTCTAGTGCATGAATGAACTTGCAATGATATTTTGTGTGCCCCTCACTTGATAAAATGGTACACCAGAGTTTGTTGCGTGCAATCGACATGTTTTCAATTGATTGTTGTAGCTTTGTAAGCTTGTCTTCCAAAATTATTTTAGTGATTATCGAAGATAGGGTTCCTTTGTCATCCATTTTGATTCATTGTGGTTTTTTCAATATGTATTCTCATGACTGAATATTGTAACATTTAGAGAGGAATTTTGATATTTTTTAGTAATCTTGTTACATACCATTGTACCAAAAAAATTTCGTCGATTGCGTAAGGGATTTGACTTAACAAATATTTAAACCTCCTGTCATATTCTCAGACTTTTTCACTCGGATTTTGTTTGATTTCTCTGAGTTTTTTTTCTTCCAAGTGGTTTCCATATTGAGTTATAAAGAACTTGGGGAAGATTTGCTTTATATCAACCTTCAAACGTTGTTGATTATCTGTATAATTCATAAATTATGTAAGTGCTCTGGCTCGGAGGGCGGCACTGAACCGTGCCATTTGTTTTTCCTCATCAGTTATGTCAGTTGCATATTGAAATTTCTCGCATAAGAACCAATGTCGCTTAGGGTCTTCATCGCCTTCATAAATTAGGATATAATTTAGACCCATGTTTTATTTTTGAGATTGCTTCGAAAATGGAACTATTGTAATATTTTTTGTCGAGGTCGTATGAGAGATTGAATTACTTTCTTGAGTGGGGTTCTAGATTTTTTACTCGACTACAATTTTGAATTGTGTGCATTCGTCTCTTGGTATTTGAGCATCAGTTTGACAATATTTATCTAAATATTCGATGAATCATCCTTTGCAGGGTTGTGATGGTTCATTTTCACTATCTGTTGAATTATAATATTCTAAAAGTAGATTTGGCATGGGGGTGGCATACGTGAGATCCCTTATATGAAAAATTATATCTTCTAGGTGGTATTCACCATTTTCTTGTGCTTTAATTAGCATTTTGTCTCTTATTTGACTAGTGTTATCAGTTTGATATGACACCCATTGTGACTGTGTATCTATGTGAAGACTTTGTTGGAGGAAGTATATAATAAGCGGGCTAGGACTTCTTATAGGAGAAAGTTGAATTTTGGGTCCCAATTCATTGATATCCATGTCGACTTGGTCATTGCTTGATGGGAGAAATTATCTTCCATACTCAATCATAAGCTTCCACTCATCCTAGGAGTCATCGAGGCGCTCTCAAGGGCCACTCCAACAATCTGTCGCACCTGGGTAGGTTTTCTATGAGATTTTCAAAGATCCCTCTCATTCCACAACTCTTCTTGTTTATTTTTCCTTTTATCTAACTCTATCTTTTGAATATCTGCTAATGGTTTATGAATATGCATTTGATGTGCAAATTTCTCATTTGAATTAGTTATCTTTCTCTCGACTTCTAACATTTTCAACTTGGTCATGGTTAAACTTTGATTCAACTTTTGTCTTCGAATTCGACTTATATCGACACATGGATCATCCATACTCCCAACCCCAACCCAAATTACTCATGGTTGATGGTTTCCATTGTCATTTTTTATATGTTCATTTCTTTAATAAGTACTCCCAAGCCTCTCTGGTATATTTACAGTTAAATTCCAAGAAAACTTCCCACTCTTCTTGTCTCTTTCACTAGTTTGAGTTTGGAGGGGGATCTTTCAAGGGGGGTCGGTATTCGACAATGTTGTTGAATCCTTTGTCGAAGAAGAATTTATGCAACAGGGAGGGGACAATGCAAAGGAATCCATCATGCAATTTTGTATAGAATTTGTTCTTGATTGTCTGAACTGACTCTCTATCTTCAACAACTTGATCTTTGATATACTCTTCAAAAATTCTCTCGACCCACTCATTTAAGTTTTTTCCCACTCTGTTTATGATCTTGTGCATCGACTACTCATCAGAAGTGGGTTTGTGCATTAGGTTGATTGATAAATCTGAATAGACTTCTAGAATGGCTTACAGAAACATTTCATAATTTTTTGAGAAGAATTGATCATGTTCTTCAACGAGCGTCAATTGATTTCTTGCATAATTTTTTATGTAATTCATAATCTTACACTCCCACCATTTGTATATGTCTTCCAAAGTTAGCATATATGTGCATTTTGTTGTGCATCCCCGAGTTCAGAAATACTGGAAACAAAATCAATGTTGTATTCTAAGGGAAAGTATGAGAAGGTTGTCAATAGATCCTTACATAGAGCATTACACACACTATAGCATTGTATAAAAGAGCACATAGACATATAGAATAAAATACACAAATGGGGGAGAACCATCAAGAGATTTTATTATATATCATTCCAGAACAACCTCTTATGTCTTTCCATTACATGATAGTGTATATATGTGTTATATATAGTTACGAGTCAGTTACATTCCTTAACTATTCAGTTGGTCGACTCTAACTAATGGTTCGAGTGACTTCCTAACTGACTACTACAATCAACTTGGCTAGTTGATTGATGGGTCTAGTCGATGAGGCTGACTAGCCGCTACAACAAGAACCCTAACTTCCACATGGAATATCTATGAAAGTACAATGAACCAACATATGAAATTTTTACCATATGTACAACAAGATATCTCTCCTATCTCTTCAAATTTTCAAGGTCTCAAACATCCCAAAAAGTTTTTTATAGAGAAAGTGCCAAACTGACCTATTTGATATGGATTTCAGGAGCATTCAGGAACCCTAAATTCCATAGGGAATATCTCTTAAATTGTAGAAAGCCAACATCTAAAATTGTTACGACATGTACACCAAGATCTCTCCTCCATCTCTTCAAAATTTCAAGGTTTGAAATATCCAAGAAAAAACGTTATTGCGAGATTTCCAAGATGACCTAGAACTGATTTCACAACTCTTCCCTTTTGGAATGATATTCAATCTTTTCTCATCTACTTCTTCAAAAGTTACTATATCTTGCACCCACACACTTTCTCTCAATACTTTCTCTTTTTATACTTTCCATAACCCTTCATGAAGGGACATGTCCATTAATTAAATAATTAAATCCCAATACGATGGGAAAATACCTCAAACCCATGGGTTTGAAACCACCATTTTACTTTTTACTTTTCAACATGTACCCTTTTTTTTAATATACTTATAAACACACACACACACACACACACACACACACACACACACACACACACACACACATATATCTCAGAAATTCTATGTATATTGTAATTCCATAATATGACATTAATGACAACATTAATCCTTTGACCTCAATGACAATAATTCCAACAATTATCATCAACCTCCATTTCAACAACAAAATTTACTATGTCCTCGAAACTTTGAGTAATTTTGTTGTTAGTACTCCTTTTTATTTTATTCTCTGTAACAATATGTGTTTTCCCAATATTTAAATAAGGGGGGTCATCTTGATCATCTCCTCCTACACACCTTTCATTACTCTCTCATTTTCCCATATTAGGCTCTTGGCCTCGTTGAGTAGAGGAGGAACTCTTGGGTGGGAGGGAAGTAGAGAGAGTGTGAGCACTAGTCTTTGCTCTTCCTCTTTTCTTTCACTTTCTCTATTGATGATCCTTCTTGGATTCTATATTTTTGACTTGGGTGTTTGAAATGACTTGTGTAACCAAGTCATCATCACATATCTATTCATCTTTTATGAAAAACATTTGTTGGTATTTGGATCATTGTTATCAACATCCTCCATATTTTCTTCGATTATTGTGAACATAGTACTTTTACCAATTGAAGATAAGTGAGAAGAAAATATTTATTTGGGGTTGAAACCCTTGCAAGATTCCACTTATTTCAAATTGAAAAAAAAATAGTAATTTAGAAATTTGGGTCAAATGGGTTAATCCCTTGAATGCAATGTGGGAAACATGGAAAGGTAAGGAAATGAATTGTTGTTTCCTCTTTTTATCAAACAAGAAAGACCTTGACATGTATTGTCTACACACTTCATCAAAACAATACATGTCACTAACAAAATTGGAAAGAAAGAATGGTCTTCCTTCAAACCCATATAGTCTAATGTATGTAGATTTATTTTTATAGACACAAATTCCTTTTCCTTTAAGAAAATATAATGCTTCCTGTGAAACTATCATCGATAGTGTTCCAGTAAGGATATATTGAAATTCCCTGACATATTTTTCTTGAACCAATAATAAATGGAAGGGTTCCTTATGTTTCAACAATACAGTATACTATAATTGAGCGGGGTCATTTTCAACATCAACACTACCTCTTGAGGGTAATCCTTTAAATACATTACTTATGCGACAATTAATACCAAATAGGAGGCCATGAAAAATATATTTGTATTCATATAGTTGGAGATTTGATAGGATATTTCATTTGAGATAATCTCAACACAATCAAATATTAATTCTTTTGAAAGGATAAATATAACACATATAAGACATACCTTGGAATATGGGATGTGGATTATTGTCTCATTAGTTGTAAGAAAATCCAAGAGAAATCATGATATGGATTAGATAGTATGTTAATATCAACTTGAGTAGTATTAGTTGGCATTGTAGCAGATAATGCTAAGAAATCCTTTAACAAGTTTGCACCACCACCCTATGAATCTAAAAATGAATTAGCTTTCAAAAGTCAGAGGACTTTTTTCTGGGTATGAAGTCAAAGAATTTTATCTGGGTATGAAGTCAAAACCTCGTTGTAATTATCTTCTTGTGAATGCGAGTAGCCGTCACATCTCTTCTCAGAGATAAGATGCCACCATTCTAGCGAGTCTTTCACTCTATATTTTTACAATCTTTGTACATTTATTTTATTTATAGAAATCATGTATTATTGTACCTCTATGTTTATGGTTGCATATCTGATATATTTATGTTATATTATTGAATATTTGTGATATCTTTGTGCATTTCTTTATTATATCTCTGATCTCATTTTGTGCCGAAAATAATCTGGTTCAGTGGTATCAGAGCAAGCTACTCTTGATCTTTTTTTCAGTGCATGTCCCCGATGAGGTCTGAGCATAGAAAGTTGGGTATTCAACTTGTCTCTCTTGAATATAATCGCTCTCCCACACCCAAGAAACCCTCAATGGTGGAAGAAAATAAAAACGACGGAGCAGACGATCCTATCAATCTGTTGCTTGAGCAAGCTCTCACGCAACAGAGGGATGAAATGATGGAGAATTTTTCCCACTTCCTTCAACACCTGTCGATAGCATTAGGCACATCTTCATCAAGCGGCCACTTTGGAGGAACCCCACCTTTCAAGGTACAATTTAATTTTGATATTCCTATATTTGAAGGACAGATAGATGTAGAAGCCCTAAAAAAATGGTTAACTCTGCTAGAAGGTTATTTCTCTGTTCACAATTTTTTCTACAAAGAAAAGATCACCTTTACACTTCTTAAATATCTCCCTCTTGTCAAACATGGGTGGGAAACTTACTGGGAGCAAAGTTCCACAGAGGAGTCTGAAATATATGGGGTCGATCCCACTTGGGATTTTTTTGTGGATGCGGTAAAGGAACAGTATTACCCTGTTGGAAACTATAAGGACCAATACATGAGATGGACCACACCACGGAAAGAGAGGGGCCAAGCAGTTATAGAGTTCACCAATACCTTTCATACCTCATGCACCAAGCTGGGTATCAAAGACTCCGAGCGACATTTGGTTCTGAAATACCATGGGGCTCTACACAGATACATCCAGACAGAAATGGATTTTCTGGACATCTCATCACTCGGTTCTTCTTATCGATATGTTGTTAAAATTGAGCATAAATTTAAGCACCAGAACAAACGGGAATTCAGATCTGCAAATCCGCAACGACCAAAGTATGACAAAAACAACCCTAACAAACAGTCTCCCGAAAACCAGTCCAAGACATAGGAAAAGAAGGGTCACGGGAAGACAAAGAAGGACACCAGAAAATGGTGTGATCTCCACAAAATCCCCTTGCACAACACCGATGAATGTCTCTCAAAACAGTCATTGGTGGACGATATCAAAGACAAGGAACCAAACCCTGATTCAGGATCTGATTCTGAAAACATTGGTAAAGGACAAATCATTGACACAGACCCCACTTTTATTGTTGCAACTATAGCAATTCAACCAGAAGAACCAATAGATCCTGAAGAGGGGGAGCGCCCTTTTCATTCACATATGTGGGTGAAGGGGACCCCGCTGCATTTTATTGTTGATAGTGGAAGCCATAAAAACCTCATCTCATCAGAGGTCATCAAACAGTTGGGATTGTCAAAAACACCACACCCACAACCATACAACATCGGGTGGCTTCGGTAAGAACGAGATCTCCATGTCAGCCAACAGTGTTGATTGTCATACAGTATCCAACCCTTCAAGGATGAGGTATTATGTGATGTTTCGCCACTAGATGTCTGTGATGTTCTCTTGGGCCAACCATATATGTGGAGACACCATGTTGTTTATGAGTCTCGACCCCGTAGTGTCATTGTTACTTTAGGGGGTCATCTCTACAGAATACCAGAGGTAGCTCCAACTATTGTTCCACCAAAAAATTGTTGCAAGGTAGTATCACATACTACAAACTTCAGCTTCTTCACAATCTGTTCAAAAGGGGAACATAAGGACATTGGAACCACTACAACCTCGCCCCAAGCACCTTCTATCCAACAGAAGCAGGTCAACAAGGTTGCAAAAAAGTGAAAAGATTCCTTCTGCACACCATCCTCTCATGTATCCAAAATTGTTGAAAAGCCTTGGCCTCAACAGGTTCGTGACAGACTTCCACAAACTCAACAGCGCGACGTCTACAGCAAGGCAAGCAGCTCACCAAGATGTAAATTAAGAAAATGCTTTCCCCTTTCCCCCAGCAACTCAACGCAATGGAGACCATTTCTTCCTAAGGAGGGAGGATTTATCCAAGTTGATATCGGTGGCCACCCACCTTTTTCAGCTGGCTAAAAACAGTTTTCTGGCAATTTTGGCAATTTACTATTTTTAGCAGTTTTTAACTTCCAGGGCCATTTTGAGGGCCCAAATGAAGGTTTTTAGAGATATAGTTTCTCAATGATATCTAAAAAAATGATCGAGCCCCAAAAATTAACCTCCTCGATGATACCTTTCCAACGAGCTATCATACGCCTAAAATGGAGATCGTATGCAAAAGTTACGACCCCAGGAAGTTGATGCACTCACTTACCCAAATAGGGCCCACATGACTTTTGGTGCTTCATCTCCTAGGGTTAGGTTTTTGGATGTATAGGGTTTTTGGCATTCCTGCTTATTGTAAAAAGGCCTTTAGAGCCTCGTTGTAATCATCTTCTTGCGAATGTGAGTAGCCGTCACATCTATTCTTAGAGATAAGTTGCCACCCTTCTAGCGAGTCTTTCACTCTGTATTTTTACAGTCTCTGTACATTTCTTTCATTAATAGAAATCGTGTATTACTGTACCTCTGTGTTTATGGTTGCATCTCTGATATATTTTTGTTATATTATTGAATATCAACGATATCTTTGTGCATTTCTTTATTATATCTCTGATCTCATTTCGTGTTGAAAATAATCCAGATCAGTGGGGGAAGTTGAAAAATGACTAAGAAATAAATATTACAGAAGATAGAAGTGTGGAAAGTTAGAAAATTTTCTAAGTGTTGGAGCAAAATGAGGATTGTGGATGTGTGAAGATAAAATTAGGGATTGCAAAGGAAAAGGTATGTATTGACTTCTACGCATGAGGAACATTTGTAAATAATCTAAGTGTTGACTCATGTGGAATGATAGGTATGTGGAGTGTAGAGAAAAGATCCAATGGGAGGAATCTCTGCATGCGAAATAATATCCATATGGGAAGGAAATCAAAAAAATGACTAAGCATTGAAAACATATGATTTGTTCCAAGAAGTAATATGGAACTATGAGACTTGCACATGGTGCAAAGAGTTATGGATTGAGATGAAAAGACTTCCACATAGTAATACTTAGCATAAAATGAAAGGTTACAACATGAAAATGGATCAACAAGACTCTGGAAAAAATTCAAGAAAGGGTTCCTTCACTATAGGATGGAAGATAAGGGATGAGTAGGGGGTGCATTTGGAATAACCCTGTTATCAATCTCATGGCTGGAGATGACAATTGTTGTTGCAATAGGTCATTGGGCAACTTCTACTCCTTGGGTTGCAAGTGTAAACTGTTGGAAATATTTTTGTCATTGATGTCAAATACAGGGGGAGCCTACATACATCCAGATAAATATTACAAGCCTACAGATGTTCAATAAAAATATTGCAAGATGGATATTGTTGAAAGTATTACTTTTGGATTTTTTATGGTCACTTTGGATACCATATCTTTGAAGGAATGTTTACCCTATGTTATCACTCCAAGAAACCCTCTGTGGTTGCAGACCAGAGGTGCTTGGTAACTTAAGAAATGAATGTTTTTTTGTATTTTGTGAATGTGGATAAATGGGACAACTCAATATAGCTTATGGCATTCAAACATAAAAATGATAAACAAATAGACAGTGCTCTCAAAGATTGATTAATCAACATGCAGCTTTAAAGTGGGTGGAGAATAAATTGTAACTAAACAAGTGCAAAGCAGGGTCTAAGAGACAATCAAAGAATTATTATCAGGTTATGAGCTAAACAATGGGATGACAGCCATTCAAAGCTTGACAACATAGATAATAATGCAGAAGAAGGATGGAAAACTGATAATCAAAATCGAAAGAAACCTGTGATCTGTATTAACATATAAGTCTGAGTACAATAGCCAATCTTCTATCCAAAATCGA
>ML784333.1:596288-613324 GCA_009831015.1 Picea engelmannii | reverse complement strand
ATAATTTTCCATGTTTTTTCCCAAAAAAACATTCGCCAATTTCCATTTTTTCTAAACATGACTCGCCCAAATTCCATAAAATAAAATTATTTTACCTTTAAAATATCCAAAATTTTATAGAAACTAAATAAAATCCTTAGAAAATTGAATATTTTTGCAAATCTATCGCCAAACATTTTAAATTTTCCATATTAAGGACTAGTAATATTAGCCTTGGTTTTTACATTTTAATATAAAATTTCATCCTTAAAATCATCCCTGAACCTAGCTAGAAAATTGAGGTTTGTTGAAATTATTCCTGGATGGACTCAACCCTTGGTATGCAATAATACCATGTTGATCATTTACCACTCTACTGATGCATGAGCATCGCAAGAAAGCACAAGTGGAGGACAGATGGATATGTACCATCGCGCATTTTGAAGACGTTTTGAATTTGAAAGGATGAAACATTAATGTAATATCTGGAAAAGATATTGTTATCACCATAACAATTTTCAAATCAGGACCAAAATTTCAGAAATTTAGCAAAATGCTATATCATTGTGGAAGCATGATAGTTTGGGGGACCGGGATATATCTAGCGGCATATAGACAAATATAGCAGAGGCACAAAATGTATAACTCGGTGGACCGCCAATCTTGAAGAAGCCTGGATCAACGGCTAAGGCACATATCGGGGAATGAAGTAGCATGGAAGATAATTATTCGAAGGTGGGTCGAGGAAACCATTATGGTTTCGTTCGTGGATGCATGGAGACACCAGAGGTACATCAAGGAAAAAAGAGGTCTACTCAAACCTATTTTTTCCAACCCCCGATATTGGAAGTTGATGGTGTTATCACCTGATGATTTGCATTTTATTTTTCCAAAGCAGCTTGTCCTTCTGTTATTTTTCCACTCAAATTGTCAAATTTTATCACCAGCTCCGTCAAGCTCCCATCACCTAAATCTTTCACCCAACTAATCATCCAAAATAGTCCTGTACTCCATGAGTAAAAAATTAGCAAATATCTCAAGCCTATACCTAGCCTATATTCCTATCTAAACCCCTTAGTTCCATCACTTCATTCACTTTTACCCTTATTTTCATATTCCCATTGAAAATCAAACATATTCATTAAGCGCCCTTATCCTATCCACAAATTCATATTTTTAAGCCTTATATGCCCAAAATCCTTCAAAAATAGAAAAAATGGGTTTTTAATATTTTTATATTTATATTAATATTTAATCCAATATTTAATTTGTGAAATCACGTCAAATCATGGGCACGAATCTCAATTAATAATGTGGGAAAGTCAAAGATTGGACGGAGGGTGCACATACATATCGCAGGTTGAAGTAACGAGGAGGTTAATTTTTTGAAGGGAGACCAGGGAATACTACCGTGGTTTCTTTGGTGGACACGTGCTTTTACGTGGAACACATCAGAGGTGAAGCTGATCAAGAAATTGTTGCTGAAATTCATTTTCCTTTCCCTGAACTTGATGAAGATATTCAACAAGATTTTCAGCGAGACAAAGTGTTTCAAGGTTGTCTTTCTCCCCCTATGAATGATATGGTTGTTCAAATTCTAAGTGACCTAGACATGGATGAGGATTCTGAAACTGCATCTATGGAAACTTCTAGCAATGAGAAAACAAATCACATAGAGCTTCAGGAAAGAAACAAAACAACATATGCCATTTTTCAATCAGAAATACAGAAAGATAATGAAGAGGTTGTTCTTTTATTTGATTCATTTGAAAATCATGGTTTTGAAAGTGCATCCATGGGAACTCTAGACTATGAAATAGTGCATGCTATTAGATTTTCACATTTGCAAGAAGATTATGAGAAGGAACTTATTTCTATTAATTCATTTGAAAGTCAAAATGACAGTCCTCAAGCAAATTTCCAGAAGTTTAAGAAAACCAAATCAGAATTGTTTGATGAACAAGAGGATGCACATAATATGGCTGTCACATTTGAAGATGTTCAAGAATGTATGAATATTTTTGTTGATATGCATGGAAGAATAGACAAACCTATTGCTTCCATTTCATTTGAAAATGTTCTTAGAACAAAATAAATAGAGAAAGAGCAACAAACACTTATGAAAGAGGTTTTTCTTTCTGTTTTTGCTCGTCAAGAAGAGATAAATTTCCATGGTTTTCAAGATCCTATGGACATCTTATTACAGTCATCAATTAAAGAGGATTTTGTTTTATTCATAAGTTCAAGTTTTGGAGTCAACTTGTGCTTTCAACTTCCATCTTTACATTTGTCTGCCTGCTTAAGAAAGATGTGATCGGAGAAAAATCGGGAAGCCAATTGCTTGATTGGTTGCATTGGCACTTTAGCATCACTTGATCAAGTATTCCTTTCAACAATTTTAGAGTATATAGGAGTATGCAAATAAGCTTGTTGGTCAAGCATTTTTCAGTTTCAATTCCCAGTAATATGTACAGTCATATTTTAGCAGTGTATTCAGTGTTCAGTATTCAGTTGAGAGCATTGTGCAGAGCTTGGTTTTTAGTAGACACTGGTGACAGGATGAAGCAGGGTGCACACACATTTTTTGGGAGAAGCCCAATGGATCAGGCACAGGGTCTACGAGTTCTTTGCTACCTCCCAGGGAGGATAGCATCCCCAGTTGGAGCCAATGTTATCACCATAACAATTTTCAGATCAGGACACAAATTTCATAAATTTAGCGAAATGCTATATCACTGTGGAAGCATGATAGTTTGGGGGACCAAGATATATCCAATGGAATATAGACAAATATAGCAGAGGCACAAAATGTATAACTCGGTGGACCGTCGATCTTGAAGAAGCTTGGATCAACGGCTAAGGCACATATCGAGGAATGAAGCAGAGTGGAAGCTAATTATTCGAAGGCGGGTCAAGGAAACCATTATGGTTTCGTTCGTGGATGTGTGGTGACACCAGAGGTACATCGGGGAGAAAAGCGGTCTACTCAAAACCATTTTTTCCAACCCCCAATATCGGAAGTTGATGGTGTTATCACCTGCTGATTTGCATTTTATTTTTCCAAAGCAACTTGTCCTTATGTTATTTTTCCACTCAGATTTTCAAATTTTATCACCAGCTCCATCAATCTCCCATCACCTAAATATTTCACCCAACTGATCATCCGAAATAGTCATGTACTCCATGAGTCAAAAATTGGCAAATATCTCAAGCCTATACCTAGCCTATATTCCTATCTAAACCCCTTAGTTCCATCACTTCATTCACTTTTTCCCTTATTTTCATATTCCCCTTGAAAATAAAACATATTCATTAAGCACCCTTATCCTATCCACAAAGTCATATTTTTAAGCCTCATATGCCCAAAATCCTTCGAAAATAGAAAAAAGGGTTTTTTTATTATTAATATAAATATTTTTATATTTATATTAATATTTAATCCAATATTTAATTTGTGAAATCACGTCAAATCATGGTCGAGAATCTCAATTCATAATGTGGAAAAGTCAAATATTGGATGGAGGGCACAAATACATATCGGAGGTTGAAGTAACGAAGAGGTTAATTTTGTGAAGGGAGATCGGGGAGTACTACCGTGGTTTCTTTGGTGGACACATGCTTTTATGTGGAACACATCAGAGGTAAGAGCCATATGATTTAAACCACTTTAAGCTCAAGACCAATATAATAAATGCAATCATTTATCATATGTTTTATGTGCGACATTTTTCCTAGAGTGCATTTCAATAAAGATTATGGAATTTCCAATAAAAGAAATTCCTCCTCGCGGTGAAATTGTTTTATAGAGGTGAAATTCACATTTTACAAATCAAGGAGACTAATGTTTATTTCCATGGAAAATAATTAAATGGAAGATGCACATCAATAGAAACTTGGACAATTTTTATCCAAAGGTTTTACAGAAGTAAAAAAAGAAGATAAAAGGTATTTTTCCAAAGAAGGTAAATTGGAAAAACATTACACAGTAAATGTTTTTCCACAGTGAAACAATAAATTGGAAAAACATTACACAGTAAACGTTTTTCATGGAGAAATGGTAAAATTAAATGTTTTTACAATGAAATGGTGAATTGGGCAAACAAGACATGGTCTTAAAAACTACGGGCATGAAATAAATTATGGAAATTTAATTCTACAGGATAGAAAAATATTTGGGAATTATTTTTATTTAAAATATATTATTCCCAAATGTTTAATGAGAATATGGATAAATGCAATTATATTCAAAACATTATGAGTGGCATTTCAAAGAAAATGTGGTAGAGGAAGGAGCCGGAGCGTCAGAGGAATCTACAGGGATCTTTAAACGTTTTTTCTGAAAACTATCATTTGTAATCATTGTAGAAGATGAAACGTTTTGTTTCAATTATTGTAATCAGTTACACACCAAAGGAACTTGAATTGTATAAGTATTATAGGTTTTGAGTGTATTAAGGGACGTGGCAGAAGTGCAAGGGCACAATTCTGGTGGTTCTGGACTCTATTGTAATTTTTCTGGGACTGAATTGAACACATATGCAGAAGCATTTTGAACTGTTTATGAAAAGATTCTAATGGCTATGATATGAGTTTTGTCTTCCTTCATTGTTTGTATTTCCCGTGATCTTTTATTCCATATGCATTTTCTTCTGTTTAAATTGGACAGTTAAAGGCCTAGAATTCGTCTTGTGACGCTCTCGGCTGAAGCAATTTAAACTATGTGTATTTCTTCCTAACTAATTCATAATTCATTTGATTAATGATCTGATGAAGTTACTTGTTTTCCCCTTTTCCTCTTACACTCTGCAAATTTAAATTTACAACTCAAATTCATTGCCTCATTTAGCCTTTATCTTCTGGAGAGTTCTACTTGTTGAGCATTGTTTTCATTCATTTTCAGAAATTTTGACTCCATAGCCCTATGTGTTCCTCCCCTTCTTAGCCAACAAATTTATAAAAATCCCAAAAACAAACCAAATCTAGCCACCGATTGCCATAGATATATCAAGTGACATGAGAGATCCCTCTCCAAGTTGAACCAGCTAGTTTTCAGCTCTAAGGCTGGTTGAAATAGTTACCCCTGTCATATGTTTGATAGTCGAGCAGATTTACAAGGTGCTAACATTTTGGCACCATTGTCGGGGATGAAATTGACAAAATTTCCCTAGGAAGAAAGACATGGTTGAGTTATAAGGTCTGAGAGAAGAAGGCACTTAGGCACGTATTGGTTGTATTCCTTCTCTGGCGACTCCACACATCAAAAATCAGTTTGAAGGCAATTCCACTGGTAGAAGAATCTAGAAATTTGAATTTTTATTGGCGACTTCGCTTTCAATGCATAATCCATCTTCCAAAACGTCATTGGTGACTCCACTATCCAAAGATGAGTTCAATATCTGCAAGGTATGCTCCAATGAATCGATCTCATATTCCTGGCTTTCCAAACCGTATTCCTCACATAAATTGGCAAAAATATTTGCCTAAATTAGAAGATGGGAAAGGAAATGATGTTGCCTTGCACTTGATTAGATTTCACATGCACATATGTAAGCTGGGGGTTGAATTTCATGAGGATTGTTTCATGAAATTTTTTATGGCTACTTTAGAGGGGAGAGCAAGATTATGGTATGAAGGTTTAAAACTAGGCATATTATACTCTCTGAAAGATTTTCATATAGCATTCTTTAATCATTATGGAGAATCTAATTCTTCATCCTTGGTGTTTGAAGATTGTTGTGAATTTTGTGAACATTTCATTAAGTACCTTGAAAATGATTTTGGAAATGAAGAGTGTATGAATGATGAAATCATAGAAGCCCTTTATGAATATTCAACGCAACAACAAATAGTAGCCCCCCTTTTGGTTGAAGGTGAAGCTGATCAAGAAATTGTTGCTGAAAGTCATTTTCCTTCCCCTGAACTTGATGAAGATATTCAACAAGATTTTTAGCAAGACAAAGTGTTTCAAGGTTGTCATTCTCCCCCTATGAATAATATAGTTGTTCAAATTCTAAGTGGCCTAGACATGGATGAGGATTCTGAAACTGCATCTATGGAAACTTCCAGAAATGAACAAACAAATCACATAGAGCTTCAGGAAAACAACAAAACAACATATGCCATTTTTCAATCAGAAATACAGAAAGATAATGAAGAGGCAGTGCTTTTATTTGATTCATTTGAAAATCATGGTTTTGAAAGTGCATCCATGGGAACTCTAGACTGTGAAATAGTACATGCTATTATACTTTCACATTTGCAAGAAGATTATGAGAAGGAACTTATTTCTATTAATTCATTTGAAAGTCAAAATGATAGTCCTCAAGCAAATTTCCAGAAGTTTAATGAAACCAAATCAGAATTGTTTGATGAACAAGAGGATGCACATAATATGGTTGTCACATTTGAAGATGTTCAAGAATGTCTGAACATTTTTGTTGATATGCATGGAAGAATAGACAAACCTATTGCTTCCATTTCATTTGAAAATGTTCTTAGAACAGAAGAAATAGAGCAAGAGCAACAAACACTTATTAAAGAGGTTTTTCTTTCTGTTTTTGCTCATCAAGAAGAGATAAATTTGTATGGTTTTCAAGATCCTGTGGCCATCCTATTATAGTCACCAGTGAAAGAGGATTTTATTTTATTCATAAGTTCAGGTTTTGGAGTCAACTTGTGTTTTCAGATTCCATCTTTTACATTTGTCTGCCTACTTAAGAAAGATGTGATCAGAGAAAAATCGGGAAGCCAATTGCTTGATTGGTTGCATTGTCACTTTAGCATCACTTGATTGAGTATTCCTTTCAACAGTTTTAGAGTAGATAGGAGTATGCAAATAAGCTTGTTGGTCAAGCAATTTTCAGTTTGGATTTCCAGTAGTATGTACAGTCATATTTTAGTAGTATATTCATTGTTCAGTATTCAGTTGAGAGCAGTGTGCAGAGTTTGATTTTCAGTAGACATTGGTGACAGGATGGAGCAGGGTACACACTCATGTTTTGGGAGAAGCCCAATAGATCAGGCACCAGTTCTATGAGTTCTTTGCTACCTCGCAGGGAGGATAGCATCCCCAGTTGGAGCCAATGTTATTACCATAACAATTTTCAGATCAAGACCCAAATTTCAGAAATTTAGCGAAATGCTATATCACTGTGGAACCATGATATTTTGGGGGACTGGGACATATCCAGCGGAATATAGAAAAATATAGCGGAATCATAAAATGTATAACTCGGTGGATCGCTGATCTTGAAGAAGCCCGGATCAACGGCTAAGGCACATATCAGGGAATGAAGCAATGTGGAAGATAATTATTCGAAGGCGGGCTCAGGAAACCATTATGGTTTCATTCGTGGATGCATGGAGACACCATAGGTACATTAGGGAGAAAAGAGGTCTACTCAAAACCATTTTTTCCAACCCTCGATATCGGAAGTTGATGGTGTTATCACCTGCTGATTTGCATTTTATTTTTCCAGAGCAACTTGTCCTTGTGTCATTTTTCCACTTAGATTGTCAAATTTTATCACCATCTCCGTCAAGCTCCCATCACCTAAATCTTTCACCCAACTGATCATCCAAAATAGTCCTGTACTCCATGAGTCAAAATTGGCAAATATCTCAAGCCTATACCTAGCCTATATTCCTATCTAAACCCCTTAGTTCCATCACTTCATTCACTTTTACCCTTATTTTCATATTCCCATTGAAAATAAAACATATTCATTAAGCACCCTTATCCTATCCACAAAGTCATATTTTTAAGCCTCATATGCCCAAAATCCTTCGAAAATAGAAAAAAGGGGTTTTTTATTATTAATATAAATATATTTATATTTATATTAATATTTAATCCAATATTTAATTTGTGAAATCACGTCAAATCATGGGCACGAATCTCAATTCATAATGTGGAAAATTCAAAGATTGGAGGGCACACATACATATAGGAGGTTCAAGTAACGAGGAGGTTAATTTTGTGAAGGGAGACCAGGGAATACTACTGTGGTTTCTTTGGTGGACACGTGCTTTTAAGTGGAACACATCGGAGGTAAGAGAAGTTTGATTTAAGCCACTTTAATCCCAAGACTGATATAATAAATGAAAGCATTTATCATATGTTTTATGTGCAACATTTTTCCAGGAGTGCATTTCAATAAAGATTATGGAATTTCCAATAAAAGAAATTCCTCCTCACGGTGAAATTGTTTTACAAAGGTGAAATTCACATTTTACAAATCAAAGTGACTAATGTTTATTTCCATGGAAAATAATTAAATGGAAGATGCACGCAAACAAAAACTTGGACAATTTTTATCCAAAGGTTTTACAGAAGTAAAAGAAGAAGATAAAAGGTATTTTGCCAAAGATGGTAAATTGGAAAAACATTACACAGTAAATGTTTTTCCACAGTGAAACGGTAAATTGGAAAAACATTACATAGTAAACATTTTTCATGGAGAAATGGTAAAAGTAAATGTTTTTACAATGAAATGGTGAATTGGGCAAACATGACATGGTCTTAAAAACCACGGGTATGAAATAAATTATGGAAATTTAATTCTACAGGATAGAAAAATATTTGGGAATTATTTTTATTTCAAATATATTATTCCCAAATGTTTAATGAGAATATGGATAAATGCAATTATATTTGAAACATTATGAGTGGCATTTCAAATAAAACGTGGTAGAGGAAGGAGCCGAAGCGTCAGAGGAATCTGCAGGCGTCATGAAACATTTTTTCTGAAAACTGTCATTTGTAATCATTGTAGAAGGTGAAACATTTTGTTTCAGTTATTGTAATCAGTTACACACCAAAGGAACTCGAATTGTATAAGTACTATAGGTTCTGAGTGTATTAAGGGAGGAGGCAGAAGTGCAAGGGCACAATTTTGGTGGTTCTCGACTCTATTGTAATTTTTTTGGCACTGAATTGAACACATATGCAGAAGCATTTTGAACTGTTTATGAAAAGATTCTAATGGCTATGATATGAGTTTTGTCTTCCTTCATTTTTTGTATTTCATGTGATCTTTTATTCCATATGCATTTTCTTTTGTTTAAATTGGAGAGTTAAAGGCCCATAATTCGTCTTGTTACGCTCTCGGTTGAAGCAATTTGAACTATGTGTATTTCTTCCTAACTAATTCATAATTCATTTGATTAATGCTCTGATGCAGTTACTTGTTTTCCCCCTTTCCTCTTACACTCTGCAAATTTAAATTTACAACTCAGATTCATTGCCTCATTTAGCCTTTATCCTCTGGAGAGTTCTACTTGTTGATCATTGTTTTCATTCATTTTCAGAAATATTGACTCCATAGCCTTGTTTGGTCCTCCCCTTCTTAGCCAAAAAATTTATAAAAATCCCCAAAACAAACCAAATCTAGCCACAAATTGCCATAGATATATCAAGTGACACGAGAAAGCCCTCTCCGAGTTTTACCAGCTAGTTTTCATCTCTAAAGTTGGTTGAAATAGTTACCTATGTCGTTTGTTTGGCAACTGAGCAGATTTACAGGGTGCTAATAGATACGTTTGCTTTTATGGTCTGGAGATTGTAACACAGATCTTGAGCGTTGCTCTCATCTGTCGGTTGTAGGCATTTAATGTAATGAATGTAAAGTAGAGGTAGGCTTTAATTCAATTATATATCTTGAGGTTGTAGGAGGGAAAACTCGAGAAATATCCCTCGTATGTATTGTATTTTATCATTATTCACATAGTAGTTAGAAGCAGTAGAGAAGGAGAGCATAGGAGAATAGAAAATAACAAATATTGTAGAAGTTGTATGATCAGATAGTTGTTGCTATTGAATCCATGTATAGAAGCACTTGAATTAATATAAGAATGCTTTGATCCAATTTCATGGTGTTGCTATGGCCATTGTTTGCATCTATTGAATTGTATGTTTACAGGTTTCTCAAATACTCTGTTATGCATTTGTTTCAATGATGTGTGTGTATCTATGATTTCATGTTGAATGTAAGAAGTTCGTGAGAGGGAGAATGTAAGTTTCAATTGTTTCTATTCCTGAGAATTCCTACAAGGAGTGCAGTGAAATTCCGCAAGGAGTGTGTTGACAAGATTATGAGTTTATCTCAAAAAAAATCTGTAGGGATATTGTTGTCTTATACCAACAGAAGTGCAACTATAGCACAAAGTTGTGCAAGGTGTGCGCAGGTCAGACTGAAGTCTTAGACTTTTCCAGCTGGGTGAGTGGATGAAGAAATTCTGTCACAAGGAGTGCGTAGGGTTGGAAGACATCAGATAATCAGAGATTATCATGGAAGCCGTAAGGACTGTGTGCAAGAATTACTTAGAATCCTTGAGTTTGTAGCAAGAATCAAGCTCAGGAGGGATAGAGATTTCGAAGAGTTTGAAGGAAGGATGAGGTTCATAGTCACCTTGCAGAATCAAGATCAAGAGGAAAGATGCTGATTTATTTGGCCAGGAAAGTATCGAGAAGCTGAACGAACAGTGGAAAATCTCAGAGGGAGAATCGTCGATACCAGTGGACCGTTAGATCCAGTGGAGTTGCAAGAAGGATAAAGGAGAGAGTCTTTCAACACTTTAAAGATCAGGAGGGATAGAAGCTATTAGATCGGTAGGGGCATGAGACATTGATTTGAGGCACTATGAAATTTTGGCATTTTGGGAATCAGGAGTGTGGAGGAAACAACTACCCGAAAGTCGTGATATGTGAAATCCTGACACGATTTGGACCATTGATCATGGGGAGAATCAAGACCATTGATCTAGCATACGCAGTCATTTCAATTTTAGATATCGGGGGAAGGAGAGAGGGCCACTTCACAAATCTCAGATACGCGAAATCCCGACACACTCAGAGGTTGGGCCCCAGGTTACAGTGCAGGATCACATCAGGAGAACTTAAGGGAGGAGCTAGGGACTGTTAGCCCATTTCAATATTTTGGGAATTGGAGGAGTCAGGATGCTTTGCAACAGAAGTCCCAACATTGTGAAATGCAACGTGCCTTCTGGGGTTAGGTTTGTGGTCACAAGGGGTGGAGGTTTACGCCTAGCTCTTGTGCGTGTGGGTGTAACTTCTAAAATGACCTATGGTTATGTGTGTTGAAGTTCTAGATGGGAATCAAAGAGCCACTTCGGCTCAAAGGAATTCAAGATCCATAGTCCAGGATTTTAGCAGAACCTACTAAGGTAGGGTCATTGCATCAGGTGGTAGGTGAGCCAACAACTTTTGTTTTATGTAGAGATAAGACAAAGGACAATTGTGATTTGAATTCTGCATGGACAGATTGAAACAATGCCACCAAGAAGACGTCAAGAAAGAATTTTACTTGATCCATTTGTGGAAAGGGAGATGAGAGAACTTCGTGTTTGATTGGATGCTATGGATACAACACAGAGGTGAACACCTAATACGGGAGATATCAGTGAGGCCAAAAGTGAAAATGAAGAAGGACCCGAAGAAGAAGTTGTAGCCGAAGATGCAGTAGGAGAACATCTATTCAAAGTTGTTGCAAGAATAGATGCCAGAGAAAAAATGGATATTCCGATGTATGAAGGCAACTTAGACATTAAGGAGTTGCTAGATTGGTTTAGAGCTCTAGATAAATATTTCGATTATGAAGATATTGAAGAGGATACAAAAGTAAATCACGTTGTCACTAGACTGAAAGGGCATGCAACATTGTTGTGGGATGAACTGCAGGCTGATAGGTGTTGCAAAGGAAAACAAAGAATTAAAAGCTGGGATAGGATGGCCATGAAGATGAAATCCAAATTCATACCCAGAGATTACCAAATCAATTTGTTCTGAAGAATACAGAATTTGAGACAGAAAGGGATGACAGTAAAGGAATACACTGAGGAGTTTTATAAGATAAACATTAGAGTTGGTCATCGTGAGAGTGATGATGAAAAGGTCGCCAGATATATGAATGGTCTGAAATATGACATTCGGGATGAGAAGAGCATGGTGACGATTAGGAATGTGGAAAAAGATTATCATGTTTCTCTAAAAGCTGAAGAGAAATTGGACCGAAAGAAAGGTCAGAGGGTCAGAGGTAGAAGTCAGAAAAGAGGAAAAGCAGTTGCCCAAGACAAATTATAGAAGTCCAAGGATGAAGAGAAGAAACCTCATAACCACCCAGAAAGGGGAGGAATTTCTCAAGGAAGACAATATGTCGACGGGAACAGTTTTTCGAGAGCAAGAGGAAGAGAAAGAGGTAGAGGAGGTGAAATAAAGTGTTTTGTCTGTGGAAAGATCAGACACAAATCTTGGGAATGTATCAATAGAAAAATATATTAAGGATGGAAAGCTCACATTTCAGAAGCGTAAAGGAGAAATGTTGAGGCAGAAGATGCAGAAGGCGAAAGATCCGTAATGATGAGGAAAATTATCTTGAAGCCAGAGAAGGAGGTGAAGAATCTAGTCTAGAGGAACAGTTTATGTAGGACTTCTTGCAAGGCCAAGGATAGGGTATGCAAGTTAATAGTTGATAGTGGAAGCACAGATAATTTAGTATCCACAGAGATGGTGGAAACATTGGAATTAGAGACAGTTGCACATATGATCCCATATAAGGTTTCATGGTTGCAAAAAGGACATCAGGTAACAGTCACTAAACAGTGTTTAGTTGAATTTAAGTAGGGGGATATCGAGATGAGATGTTATGTGATGTTATTCCCATGGATGTCTGTCATATTTTGTTGGGGAGGCCATGGCAATATGATAGAAATGTTATTCATGATGGAAGAAAGAACACCTATACCTTGGAAAAGAATGGTAGGATGCATATGTTGCTACCAATTGAAGACAAGAAGGTGAAAGAAGAAGAAAGAAATACTATACTTATCATGAGTGGGAAGGAAATTCTAGATGAAGTCAAGAAAGGTGAAGAAATGCAGTTTGTTGTGGTAAGAAAAACTATAGTCATCTTGACCAGTACTTTGATAGATGATCTACCTGAGGAAATTCAGGAACTGCTGGAAACTTTCACTGATATAGTGGTGGATGATTTACCTTGTTCATTGTCACCCATCAAAAGTATAATCCATCACATTGACCTTATACCAGGAGTGATTTTACCAAACAAAGCAGCGTACAGATTGACGTTGTAGGAGAATGAAGAAGTCAAGAAGCAAGTCCAGGATTTGATGGACAAAGGGTTGATCAGAGAAAGCTTGAGTCCATGTGTTGTGCCAATAGTGTTAAGTTCGAAGACGGATGGTGGATGGAGGATGTGTACAAAATCGAGGGCTATAAACAAAATCACCATCAGGTATAGATTTCCTTTACCCAGGATGGATGACTTGATGGATTGCTTGAGTCGGGCAAAGTTTTTTTCAAAAATTGATTTGAAAAATGGATATCATCAGATTCAAAAGAGGGGAGGTGATGAATGGAAGACATCATTCAAGACAAATGAAGGACTGTATGAATGGCTTGTCATGTCGTTTGGCTTGACGAATGCACCAAGTACTTTTATGAGATTAATGAATGAAGTCTTGAAAGATTTCATTGGAAAATTTGTAATTGTGTATCTTGATGATATACTGATCTTCCGTAAGACTGAGGAATAACATTTGAGACATTTAACTCTAGTGATGAGAAGGTTGCAGCAAGAGAAGTTGCTGATAAATTTGAAGAAGTCGTCTTTCATGAAGAAGGAACTAATTTATTTGGGTTTTGTGATCTCGTCGAATGATTTGAAGATGGATCTAGAGAAGGTAAAAGCAATCAAAGAATGGCCATCACCAAGAAATATCTTTGAAGTCATAAGATTCCATGGACTAGTTAGTTTTTATAGGAAGTTCATCATAAATTTTAGTGGGATTAGTGCACCAATGATAGACACAGTCAAGAAAAGACATAAATCTTTTCATTGGACAGAGGAAGAGGAAAAAATTTTCATGTTGTTAAAGGAGAAGATAACTGAACAACCAATTTTGGTTCTGCAAGACTTTAGTAGGATATTTCAAGTGAGATGTGATGCAAGTGGATTTGCAGTTGGAGCAGTCTTAAGTCAAGACAATAGACCAATTACATACTTCAATGAGAAGTTGAACGAGGCCAAGATGAAATATTCCACGTATGATAAATAGTTTTATGCAGTCATACAAGCGCTGAAGCAATGGAGGCACTACTTGGTTCTGAGTTCTTTTTGTATAGCGACAATCATGCCTTACAGTTCATAAACAAATAGGAGAAATTGAACCAGAAACATGCAAAATGGGTTGAATTTATGAAGAACTTTACTTTTGTTATAAATCACATTTCTAGAACTGCTAACAAGGTTGTTGATGCATTGAGTAGGAAATGTTTGATTCTGTAGGAATTTCATGTGAAGACCTTAGGTTTTGATATCCTTAAGGATATGTACAAAGATGATCTAGATTTCAAGGAGGCTTACTAAGCATGTGAGAATCCTGTTCTGAGAGATAGAAGCCAATGGATTGAATATTTAATTCAGGATGGACTGTTATTTAGAAGAAATCAATTGTGTATCCTGAAGAGTTCTATGAGAGAAAACCTTTTAAAGGAAAAACATAGTGGGGGATTGGCTAGACATTTCAGCCATGAAAGAAAAATTGTGCAACTGAACAATTTATATTATTAGCTAGGGATGAGGACATATGTCAAGAAATTTGTCAACAGATGTAGAATTTGCCAGCACGGAAAGGGGAAAAGACAAAATACAGGGTTGTATCAATCATTGACGATACCAGAGAGACCGTGGGACATGGTAAGCATGGATTTTTTGTTAGGACTGCCTAGGACATAGAGATGCTGTAATTCCATATTCTTGGTAGTTGAAAAATTATAAAAAATGGCACATTTCATTCCATGTCATAAAACCAGTGATGCAACACACATTGCAAATATGTTTTTCAAAGAGTTTGTTTGAATTCATGTTTTACCCAAGAGTATTGTTTCGGATGGGGATACCAAATTTGTTGGTCATTTCTGGATAACACTATGGAAGAAGTTGGGGACATATTTATCTTTTATCTCAGTATATCACCCTCAGATGGATGGACAGACTGAGGTAGTAAATCGAATTTTGGGGGACTTATTGAGGATTTTAGTAGTTGAACATCACAGTCAATGGGATCAGATTCTGCCACAAGAGAAATTTGCATATAATGACTCACCTAACCAGAGCACAGGATAGAGACCATTCCATATAATGTATGGAATGAAGCCAAGATGAGTATCTGAGTTGAGAGACCTAGAGCAGAGTGAGTTCAAGAGTGTTGGAGCAGAATATTTTGCAACAGAGATGCAGGAGCGCCACAGTAAAATTAAAGAGTAGTTGCAGAATTCCAACCAGGAATACAAACATAGAGTAGATCGACATAGAAGAGAGCTTTAGTTCGAAGTGGGATATTTAGTCTCAGCACATATAAGAAAATAAAGGTTCCCAAGGGGAACGTATAATAAATTGAAGATGAAAAAGATATGACCGTGTAAGATTTTACAGAAATTTGAGGCAAATTCCTATGAGATAGAATTGCCATATGGTGTGGGAATATTGGCCATATTCAATGTAGAAGATATGTATCCTTATAGAGAAGATGAAGCATGAGGAGAAGAGAATCAAAAGGAAATTCAGTGGGTTAAACAGATGCCTTTAGCTGAAAGCCGCAGATGGAAAAAATCATTGATCAGAGAGTTAGCAAGAAGACCTGGAGAAAAACATATCTTGAATATTTGGTAAAATGGAAAGGACACTCGATTGAGGATGTCAACTGGGAAAGTGAAGAAAATATCCATAAACATTGACAGACGATGCGGGAGCTCATGGACAGGAGTCCATGAATTTTTCAGCTAGAGGAGTATGATACAGTAACATCGCAAGCAAGCACAAGTGGAGGACAGCTGGATATTCACCAACGTGCATTTTGAAGATGTTTTAAATTTGAAAGGATGAAACATTAATGTAATATCTGGAAAATATACGTTTTCTTTTATGGTTTGGAGATTGTAATGCAGATCTTGAGGATTTCTCTCATCTTTCGGTTGTAGGCATTTAATGTAATGAATGTAAAGTAGAGGTAGGATTTAATTTGATTAGATAGCTTGAGGTTGTAGGAGGGAAATTTGAGAAAGCTCCCTCATATGTATTGTATTGTATCATTATTCACATAGTAGTTAGAAGTGATAGAGCAAGAGAGCATAGGAGAGCAGAGAAGAACAAAGATTGTAGAGGTTGTATGAGCAGATAGTTATTTCTATTGAATCCAAGTACAAAAGCACTTGAATTAGTATAAGAATGCTTTGATCCAATTTCATGGTCTTGTTATGGCCACTGTTTGCATCTATTGAATGGTATGTTTATAGGTTGCTAAAATACTTTGTTATGCATTTGTTTCAATGTTGTGTGTGTGTATGTGATTTCATGTTGAATGTATGAAGTACGTGAGAGGGAAAGTGTAAGTTTCAATTGTTTATCTTCCTAAGAATTCCTGCAAGGAGTGCATTGACAAGATTCTGAGTTTATCTCAGAAAAACTCTATAGGGATACCGTTGTCTTATACCAACATAAGTGCAAGTATAGCATAGAGTCGTGCAAGGTGTGCGTAGGCTAGACTAAAGTCTTAGACTTTTCCAGCCAGGTGAGTGGTTGAAGATCTTCTGTCACAAGTGTTATCACTGAAATTTCGTCCGCACAGGGCGACAAGAACTCAACATCATCAGCATAGAAAAAAAGTCATTCATGGCACAAGGATTAGTTCCATAGCACAGCAAAAGAGCCAAAACTATACAAAATTGGCTAAAAAATTAAAAAGCGCAGTGCACCCACTGAAAACTAGCGCATGCGCGCAATATCATCGTATATCGGGCGCATAAGCGCGGTTGTGGGGTGCAAAACCCACGCGCCTGCCAAACGGCGCATTTATGAAGCTGGTCGGCCTCCCAAGCACTATTGGATCGGCTCCCAAGTTGATTTGACATCAAATCCGAGCTCAATCTGCGTGGGGAGGCTGGTCAAAGACCTAATGGTGCCCTAAAGAGCCCCTTTTCACATTCAAAGGGGGGTGCATAATAGCTCAAAGCTTGGCTA
>ML784333.1:566465-581672 GCA_009831015.1 Picea engelmannii | reverse complement strand
AGGTTTGAAGTAACCTTTAAATACCAACTGTCTCCTGGGAGTTGTGTCAACACATGTTCCCTCAGATTGACCTTTAATGTTACCAAGGAGAAGATACGTGGTCTCCTACTCAAGGCATCTGCGACCACATTTTCCTTTCCCTTGATGTATGAAATACCAAAATCATACTCACTCATAAAATCACTCCATCGCCTTTGCCTGGTATTTAGATCTCTTTGAGTGAAGAGATGTTTTAAACTTTCATGGTCCGTTTTGAGCTCAAAGTTTCGCCCAACAAGATAGTGCCTCCAAAGTTTCATAGCTAGCATTACAGCTGCCAACTCTAAATCATAAGTTGCATATAAATCTTCATGCTTCTTCAACTTCCTTGATGCATAAGCTATCACTCCTCCATCCTGCATTAGCACGACCCCCAACCCTTGCTTCGAGGCATCCATGCAGACCGTGAAATCCTTTTCCATATTCGACACTCGTAGAATTGGCGCGCTAGTTAGTAACCTCTTAAGCTCAATGAATGCACTATCACATTCTTCTGTCCATTCATACCTGACCCCCTTGCGTTGCAAAGTGGTGATCAGTTTTGCTATTTTTGAGAACCCTTCCACAAATCTCTGGTAATAACCTGCTAGTCCCATGAAGCTTCTCACCTCGTGGGCATTTTTCGGCACTGGCTACTCCATAATGGCCTTTACCTTTTCTGGGTCCATAGAGATTCCTTCTCCAGAAATGATATGAACTAAATAGTGGATCTCTTTCTGGAAGAAGGAACACTTCGACAACTTCCCATACAATTTGTTCTCTCTAAGGAAGGACAACACTATTTGCAAGTGTTCCTCATGTTCTCTTTCATTCTTGGAATAGATGAGGATGTCATCTAAAAATTCTTGTACAAAACAGTCTAAGTACTTTCGGAATATGATGTTCATGAGGCTCATGAATACTGTTGGCGCATTGGTCAATCAGAAAGGTACGACAACAAACTCGTAATGTTCAAAAGGCAGTTCGAAAGGTAGTTTTTGGGATATCACCTTCCTTAATCCTTAACTGATGATACCCTGATCGCAAATCGATCTTTGAGAATACCGCTGCTCCTTTCATCTGATTGAAGAGGTCATCTATTCACGGCATCGGGTACCTAATTTTCATTGTAACACGGTTCAAGTCCCTGTAGTCTATACACAGTCGTAAGGATCCATCCTTCTTCTTTACAAAAATTACCGGTGCGCCCCAAGGTGAGACACTCGGCCTTATTAGCCCTAAGTCCAGTAAATATTTCAACTGCATTTGCAACTCACAAAGTTCTGGAGCTGTCATCCGATACAGAGTCTTGGAGATTGGTTCTACACCAAGTTTTAGCTCAATGGTAAAATCAAGCTCTCAATTAGGAGGTAACCCTGGTAACTCGTTCGGAAAAACATCCTGAAATTCTGACAATACCGAGTACTGATCCAATGAGGGTCCCTTCCTTTCATTCACTGCTTCCACTACATAAAGTTGACACCCTTTTCTCAAGCATCGCTTAACCTTCATAGTGGATATAAAGCATAATGACACTTTTCTCTGTACACCCTGGATCTCTACTGGTCTTCCTTCATCATCGACACAAAGCACCCTCTTTGCAAAACAATCTACCAACGCTTGATGAGATGCTAACCAATCCATTCCAATGATTAGGTCATATGCCCCAAGAGCAGTGACGTATACCTTCAACCTGGTAGTACACACTCCCAGGTCTACTATACAATTATCAGCACTAGGTCCTACCACTTGTTTTTCCCCCGAAGCCATCTCGACCTGTTTAAAGTCATCATGCTTGTAGGCTACCAACCCACTCTTTTCTAATGTAGATGGTGAAATGAAACTATCTATTGCACCATAATCAAACAAAATCTTAACATGGATATGATTTAGCATACCTGATGACTCCACCACCATGGATTGATGTTCGGCCTAGCGGTTATTAACCGCTGCGTAAATATGGTGGCTGCTACTTGCTCTCCCCATTGGTGCCTTTCCTTCTCTATGTACGAACCATGATTGTAACTCTGGGCAGTCACGTTGGTAATGGGGTCCTTCGCACCTCCAACAGGTAACACGAGATTGAACATGTGCCCTGTTATGTGACTGTCTCTAAAATGAGTTCCTTCCCCTAGAACCCCTGCCCCTACTAGTTGTTCCCTGCGATGGTCATGGACCTGTCTGCACTGTTGGCGATGAACGAGATGTTGCACTCACTGCCATTGAAATCCCTACAGCAACTGTCCTTGGCGTGACTCTGTTACCATATGGCAGTGGCCTTGAGCCCCCTCCCCTAGGAAATGTCCTCGGGGCCTTTCCTATAAACCCCAGGCGATGCGGAAATGTCATTCTTGTACCCTTGGTCAAGTTCATATGTTCTTCCGCATAACGTGCATTTTCCACCGCCTCCGCCACTGAAGACGGTTTCCACATTCGAACCATAGCTCTTATCCTAGGGTTCAATCCATAGATGAAGCGCTCTGCCTGTCATTGGTCGTTATCCTTATACGACACATATTTGACCAGTTCCATAAACTTGATCTCATATTCTTCGACAATTCTGTTTCCCTGTACTAAGGCATGAAGTGCCCCTACATGTTGTTCCTCGTAGTATGCTGGTAGATATTTCCTTCGGAACCTCTCCTCGAAAAGTTCCCAAGATACTGTGTCTGGGGTAAGGTGCAGTTGTCTTTCCAAGTTTCCCCACCAGTTCAAGGCACTGTCTCTTAACTGAAAAATGGCGATCTTTGCCTTTGATTTGGATGCATAGTCCCTTAAGGAAAAAAACCTTGTCATGCCTTCCAACTATGCTTCCGCGCGTTCACCGGCGCGACCCCCAACAAACTCTGGAAGTTTGATCTTCTGCAATTCCCGAGTGATTTCTTCAGGTGGAGGTCCTCCCCCTGAATCCCTTGATGCTTTTGGATTACCCGTTCTAGACGGTGGGGGTTGCACTTCAGTCCCTACCGGTTGTCGCCCCTTTAAAGTCTCGTTGATGGCTTCCAACGAGCGCAGTATGAGGGCTAGTTTAGGCGATGGTGGTGGTGGTGCTGGAGGTGTTGGCGGTGCTTGCGACGACGCTCCCCTGCCTTGATTCCCTCGAGTCCTGACCATCCTATATGCTTTGACCTGCATCAACCAAAGTTGTTAGGGTGAGTTCCAGGATGTTTCAAATTGGTGCTACTCAAACTAGAAATAGGGTTAGGCGTAAGTTTTCTTTACTTGTCTGTAAACAGACATTACTCCATTAGGGGATTGGCTAGGTTAGGGTTAGGGTTAAGCGTCTAAGCTTGATTTCTTTGCTCCTATGAAAATAACTTGCCCTATAGCTACGTTAGCCTTGCACCTCACTCGCCACTTCCTAAGCTTACTCTCCTAGTGCATATGCCGCCTCCTTCCCGCTTGTCCTAGTCTTAGCCCTTTTAACTTTTCACTTCCAACTTGATTAAAGTGACTTCCGACCTTATGTTTATTAATTTACACCAAAAGGCATACACCTATTGACAATTGGCACAATTAATGATCTTTTAATCTTATTTAACCTTAAACCCTTATCTAATGGCTATGCATTGAAGATGCTGGCATATTCTTAGTCGTCCTCCAAATCAATGGGTTCGATTTATTGTTCATAACTTTCTTGCATTTATCAAGGCATCCGTTAACATGTTTACTTTTTTTTTTTTTAACATTTACCTAACCACATAAAAAAAATGCCGTAAGGTTATATAATTACCACGTTTAATGATTTAATAGGATTAAACCACGGCATCTGAATAATTATCCACAACTGCCAACCATGTTTCAGTGTTCACCAGCGCTATGTACCTTTCGACGTTAACCAGCCGCCATCCACTTTGCCGCTGTGCTTAGTTTATTAAAAACTAATAATCTAGACTTAACTTAATCCTAAGCTTCAAGTGCTTTAATCAACACACATACATTTTTTTTTCAAGTCACTTAGTGTGGTACGTTGGTAGGGAAGACTTTGTTAAAGCGCTTGGTCCTTGGGGAAGGTCCGGGGTTCGATCCTCGTGGACTCCATAAAATTTTTCTTAGCCCTATATTACTCAAACTTAACTAATATTTTAATTAACTTTTAATAAAATTAATAAAGTTAATTAGTTTAGTAGTTTTATTTAACTTATTAGTTAAACTTTATTAATTTCATAATTAACTATATTATTTTTTTTATTTTTTTATTTCATCAAATGATATATATATGAGAAAATTTAATAAATAAAAAAAATACGATATTTACAACTCAAATTAAAATTAAACCAATTAAATATATATATACTTGGTATTGGCAACGTGGGGATTGCATGCCGCCAACCTGCCCCAAGACTCTCGAGTCGGCAATGTGGGGCTTGCATGCGGCCCACATGCCCTTCGTTCTCCTTATTTGGAATACCATGTGTATGCGCAGAATGGAACTATGGTGGGTTTCCATGGATATTGGTAGAAGGTTGGGTGTTACATGGTATTTTTCTGTTGTTATTATTGCGCTACCCGATGAGAAAATAATGGTTTTCACTGGATTGTTCAATGCATTTCCATCCGATGTAGAGGTCGCCACAGTTATCTCTCACGAGGTACGTTTGTTTTTCGAAGATTGTTAATTTTGGGCACTGTTCTGTATTAGTTGAGCTTCTTAACTCCATGAATGATGACGTTTGAGAACAGGCCGTTTGGGCTTTGGGAAATATTGCTGGAGAATCTCTAGAATATAGAGATATCTCACTCGGTCATGGAGTATTGAGGCACATTATTGCCCAGTTTAATGAGACTGCTAGAATTTCAATGATAAGAAAAACTACCTGGACTCTCTCAAATTTTTGTCGTGGTAAACCCCAACCTCAATTTGAGCAGGTAAGCAGAAGACAATTTGATCAAAATACTTTGTTCCCCGTGCCTTGGTAGGTTATCCAATAGGTAAGCCCAAGTCATCCGTGTCAGTATGGTCTAACCTTTCTTGGTTTCATGTCCCGGTTCTGAGTAGGTGAGGTTGTAGCTTGTTTGTATTGTAAAATTAATAAACTCCTCAATTCATACTGCCATTCGGCAATTAGGGCGTTTATTGAATGTATAGATTCATTGTTCTCAATCTATATCCATCTCGGAGCTCAGAACATATCCCAAGCAACAGAAAAAAATGATATCTCTGTTTCAAATAACATTTCATTGTGGAAGATTCCAGCAGGAAAGGGCATTGTTAAAGTAGGACTATACAGAATTGTTCTTGCATATCTTGCACACCCCTCTTTTAAATTGTCACCTAATAAAAGACATCAAATTGTGAGTACTCTTGTTGAGTCTACTGTATATGAAGTTGTTGAACCCTTTACCATCGAGTACTCACTTTCTTTACCAACAGAAAATGGTGTGGCAGAGGCCGTTAAAGAAAGAACAACTAGTATGGTGAGATGGGAAAAGTATAAAGAACGAATTTTGATACATATGTCTGATACACACAATCAAAAGGAAAATATGTCCTTGGCAACTGATCTTGCAGAGGTGATATCGGCTGGCCTATTGTCAGAGTATCCCCATCTTGTTGCGGAATTATGTGAAATGGTAAAGTTAGGATGTATTTTAGGATTTGATAATGACGCAGTAAATTACATGCTCGAGTGCAAAAACTTCCAACTGTTTGTTGAGGACAAAAGTTTCCTGGCATCTCATTTTCCTGAGGTGAATGAAAGCTTCTTTCCATTGAAACAACCCAGAGGATTCTATGGATGTAGGTCTGGGGGCAGGAAAATCATCTCCAGCCCAGCTAAACCAATGAAGTCAACTGGATATTTTTCAGAAGATTATCTAAAAGGATGGGAGAAGAGTTTGTTTTCGTTTAAACAAGCAATAGTCAATGTGGAAGAATCTGCATCTGACAATATTAAAAAGAAGCCGGTGAGGTTGTTATTCCCATTGGTAACAGAAGATACAGAGAAGTTAAACAATCATCTTCTAAAGCTGATAGGTGATGCCCACCTCAAAATACTGATTATTTTAGAAGTTCTCGGTGGAAAAGAAATTAGTGGGATGGTACCACTAAAATTGGATGATTTACTATGTAGTCCTGAATTGAAAAAACATTTTGGCGGAAGTGAAGAAATGGAACAAACTTCTTCTTCATCACTCTCTTATAGTGGCAAGGAAGAAGTGGATGTTGAGATGTTGAAGGCAGTAGTAGGATCTATGATTTTGAATTTTTATGGGACAGAAGGTGAACAGTAAATTTGATTTTGAGCTAGCAAAGCTGGGCTTAAATGAAACTCCATGTTATTAGGCATGCAGGTCCTCTAAATATCAATTCTATGAAGACCAAAAAACTTCAGTATTATGTTCAGTCTAGGTACTAAAATTTTAAACACACATCTTGCAATTTTCAGTTTCGCGCTCTGCGTTCATGCTCAGTGAGTGATTCCCCTGCTAAAGATTCTAAGGTTGAAGAAGCAACGAGTCGTCAAGAAAATGCAGAATCAGTTGCAAAGTTTCAAAATAGTAGTGAAAAGGAGACTAATTTGGTCTTTTTAACATACAATGTTTGGTTCTGACAAGACTTGGAGGTACATGTGAGGATGAAAGCATTGGGAGATCTCATTGAACAACATCAGCCCCATTTTATTTGTTTTCAGGAAGTCAAGCCCAATATATATGATATTTTTCGACATTCCAGCTGGTGGGCTAAGTACAAGTGTTCAGTTTCTCCAGAACATGCTATGAGGCGATCATACTTTTCCATGCAGGTCAGATTGTATCATTTCTCTACTTTTCTGATGTTGCTTCTTGTCAGTTGGCACTTTTTGATGACACATTGACAATCATGTGCATGCTATTTTTCTAGATACGTTAATGTGGTTGAACTGTAACAACCCTAGTTTTTTTTTTTTTTTTTCATTGATTACCTTTTTTTTTTAAATCCAATCTTTTATTGAATTAGTGTTGTTGGATTTAGCTATTTTGGTGCCCTTGTGCAATTCCAAGTCTTTTAAAAATGCATCATATATTTCTTCATTCCACAATTAGTTACATCATGGAACAAAGAGAGTTATAAAAAGCAATGCATATGTTTTACTTTGGTAAATTTGTAATGCATATATATATATATATATATATATATATATATATTTGTTTTAAAAATTCTGTGTTTGGTTTGGTTTGTAGGTTAAGTGGAGGGGAATTTGAGCTAGGAACTTGGCCCTTAAGGCTCAAATTTATATTTACCCTAATACATTTATTTAGGGATTTACTATAATTAAATAGGAGTGTTTATTTAAATTTATGGATGGGTAGGTAGGCCCTTTGTTCCAGATTTTGAACCAGGGCTCTGATACCAAATGTAAGGGACCGAATTAAATAAACAACCATTTATTTTAATCATAGTAGTAAAATTTAAGAGTTACCTTCATTTAGCACATTCGCAATCAAATTTATCAATAATAATAAAATTAATTAAACAGAATGAAAAACAGTGCATAATTTTAAATAAAAACAAATACCTGAACCTGATGCTAATAACCCTTCGTTCCCCAAATGCCTTCTTGACCGCGGCTGCACCGTAAAACACTGCCCAAAACCTAGTTCCTCCTTGCCAACTAGGTAACTCCCTAGCTCCAGGATATCAACGAATATCCTCGCCCCCATGCCCAAAACCCCCAGCAACTCCAATGCACTGATACAATCTCACTCCCAAAATTTCTCTTCTCTCTGCAATACCCAGAGCTCCCAAAATCCATCCCCAACTTCCCGTAGCCTCCCTCCCGTCCACCTCCTTCCCTTCCTTATCCCTCCTTCACTGACTTCCCCGCCTCATTTACTCCCTACCTAACTCATTTATTACCTTCTTATCCTCCCGCCCTTAATGCCCCTTATCCCTCCTTTATTATTTTATCCTCATGTATTTAAGATGTTATCCCTTGTTGGATACGTAAATTAATTTAATAATATAATTTGTTATCCTCCTTTTATTTATTTACCTTATTAATTAATGAGTTAATTAATACTTAAATTAATCATTGACAATCATGAATAACTAATTAATAATAATTAATTAGTAAATGTTATTTTAAGAAATGATTATGATTTAGCTAATCTTTTAGGATAGTTATATTATTAAACTAATTATAATTTAATAATTATATACATCTATCTAAGCAGGGTCATTACAAGTTAGCTCAAAATAAAATCACTTCATCTACTAAAAGCACAACTGAGTAGTCAACTAAACATGCAACATAGACATAAACAAGGAAACCAAATCAAACACATAAGAACACCAAGATTTTTGGGTAAACCCCTAGAAAAACCCCAGAGGGAAAAATAGTCCAACGATGTTTTTGTTAAGGTCAAATTAGGGCTCCCGTAACAGGGAAAATGGCCCACTGAGAGAATTATACACTAGAGACAAAATTGGAAACACCTGTCCCAAGAAATCCACGACTTTCCCTTTTATGACCTGAAGATATCCATGAATTTCCCTTCCATGACCTGTGGATATGTATGGAAATCCCATATGCCAAGTTTTGTATGACTCTGCTCTTCCCTATGGCTTATGTCCTCTAAATCCCACCTATGGTTACTTCTGCTCTCTCTCCTTCTTGACCTGTATGACCTCTAGATGAAATTCCATCTCCACCTATCAAGATATTGAATCATGATCCTTTGTGATCCAACCTTCTCATCAATACTTGGATGAAGTCTCTTCACCCAACTAGTGAGATCTCCTCACTCTAGTGTAAGCAAAAGTCCTTCTTTTCTCCTACACTCCTCACACTAGAAAAAGTCCTTCTTTTCTATCCTCAACCTTGGTATCTCAACAAAGTGACTTCCTCTCAAAGTCCCGAATGTGTCGAATCCCTCAACACAAGTCTCTCACAAGTGTATCTCACACAAGTGTCTTCCTCCTTCTCCCTAGCCTTTCTCTTTTAATCATGAGTTACAATATATTTCTAATCTTCAAAGTGATCTACCATTTCAATTACTTCTCACACTCACTTAAGATTTAGATTACATGTTGCATGCTATGCATGTTCCTTAAATAACTCAATTCACTAATAAATATTATTTTACTTTAATCAATTCCTTTTAACTAAAGTAAACTCAAGACTAGAAGATTCTTTGATGACTTCCACATGCTAGACACATGCCAATGCGGAAGTACCTTTCTGATGCTACCACAAAAATAAACACTCCCTCTTAGTGAGGAAGGTACTTCTCCCACCTAGATTTGGCTTTATCTTTTCTACCAGATCCACTACCATTCTTACTATTAACATGATATGGTGGTATCCTGATTTAAGATCTAGCTTTGTAAAATAAGCCACTCCATGAAGCTCATCTAATAACTCATCAATATTTTCAATAGGGAATTTATCCTTTATGGTGATTTTTTTTATATCATTATAATCAAGACACATCCTCCAATAATTATCTTTTCTTCTCACCGTCACTATTAGAGTTGAAAATGAACTCTTTCTTGGTTGAATAATACCTGAATCCAACATGCCTTGTACTTGTTTCTCAATCTCCCCCTTTTGTTGATGAGGATTTATATAAGGTATTTTATTATGAGGATCACTTCCAGGTATTAGTTCAATTTGATATTCGTGATATTTAGATGGAGGTAGACCTTTAGGAATTTATTGAAAGAACCTATAGTTCTTTTCCAAGGTGCATATTAATTTCTCTATAATATTTTCATCTTCCTACTTAACTTCCATAGAATAAAGTTTAACCACAACTCCCTTGCTACCCTTTTTTAGGATCTTTTCCATTATATGAGAGCTCATGACTTGAGAAGGTCCAAATTTCAACCCTTTGAGTTCATATTGAATTCTTTCCAATTTAAATCTCATGAATAATTCATTATAGTTTGTAGAAATTGTACCTAATCTTATCAACCATTGAATCGCTAGAACAACATATATACATCCAATGGTAATGGTATACATTAAGATTTCCAAATTATATTCTGCCGTACTTATTTTATGTTGTGTCATTTTCTTACATAATCAATAGTCCCTCCTTTAGCAACCAAAACTTGAAAATTTTTCACTGGATATACAAAACAATTGAGGCGGCATGCTAATCTTTTATCAATGAAGTTATGGGTACTACCCAAGTCAATGAGCACTATAACCTTTTTTATTCTTAATAGTCCCTCCTTTAGCAACCAAAACTTGAAAATTTGTCACTGGATATACAAAACAATTGAGGCGGTATGCTAATCTTTTATCAATGAAGTTATGGGTACTACCCAAGTCAATGAGCACTATAACCTTTTTTATTCTTAATGAAACCTACAATATTCAGGGTTCAAGGTGCTAACAACCCTCCCAATGCATGAACATAGATTTCACACTTGTATGAATCAATGTTGTGCACAATTTCAGCCTCTATTTGCTGCTCTTTTAAGTTGACAAGTTCTTCATCATTTATTTTTCTAGATGCCTCCACTTCCTCTTCATCATTATTTTCAAAGGTGAATAATTTTGTTTCTTGACATTTATGCCCTTTTGACCATTTTATGTTAAAACCAAAGAATATTTCTTTTGCTCTTGTTTCAACCATTTCCTTCTGTGATATTCGAGTAGGTTGAGGCACAGTTATCTTATGAACCCCAAAATGATCTTTTTTTTCTATGTATGCTCCAATGGTAGACTTGTGTGTAACCTTATTCTTGGCTTGAATTTTATGAGCAAATTGCATAGCTTCCATAATATTTTTAGGATGTTTTAGGAAAATCTCATGTTTAATGTATTCTTTTAACCCACCAATGTAAGCTTCCAACAAATGTTCATCACTTATGTTATCCACCCTTGTGTCCAATACCTGAAATTCTGAATTATAATCTTCAATATCACCTAAGTGCTTGATTCTTGTCAATTAAATGAAGTAGTCTTGTTCCCAAACTTTCCCATATTGTGATTCTAAGTCTCTTCTAAATAAACCCCAAATATAATGATAAGAATGGGGCTTCCTTTCAATGGCCCATTGATACTATTGATATGGTTTTATCTCAAAGTTCAAAGTTTCTATGTGAATCCTCAGCTTCTCATCCATAATTTTATGCATTTTAAAATACTTCTCTATTTTTTCCACCCAAGTAAAGACATTTGTTCCATAAAACTTCCTTAATTCAACCTTGGGAAGGTTCACCCCTTTCAGATACCATCCATAAGTAACTCCATTATTGGAGTTGAATCCCACTAGACAATTCTTATTATTGGAAAGTTGTTCAACTTGAATACTACCTTTATTTTCATGAGTCCATTCATACACCTTATCAATCTTAGGGAACCTCCCATTTAAGGCTTTTATAATATTCTATTCCATTTGTTCCAATTTTCCATCCATTTTATGTTTCAACTATTCCATCATTTTTTTTATATGTTCCTTATTTTTTTCCATCTTTCTTTCCATCAGTTCCTTATTTACATACATCTTTCTTTCCATTTATGTTTGATTTTTCATCAAATCAACCTTTTTCAATTACCTATCATTTAATTCATCAATTTGGTTGTTCAATTCAGATAGTTGGTTTTGCATCTCCTCATTTTCTTCATGAGTCATGGAGGAGATTTCTGGAGGTTTAATTGGTGAAGAAAATTTTGAATCTTTTTTGGAGCCATGGAAAAAATTTACTGGGCCTTTTCCTCTTTATAAAAAATTATGGTCATCCTTAAGGAGTGAGATCACTAGAAAAGGTTATAGGGTATTGAGGACAAGGGAGTGTTGAGTGTTATAGCTCTCTAATATATGTGTGAGGTCCAACAGTATTATTCATCCCAATATCGTAGGGCACTAACTAAGGAAGCTCAACCATGCCCTTAGCCATACTACCCAACTACATATGTACTAGAGAGTGGTCTCCCTAAGTGTTGTTCTTGGTGTACTATATAAACAAGACAGTCGAATATCTTATCTAAGGTTGGTTTCAGGTATACCTAGGGGAATTCCTATATACCCAATGGTACATGGAAGTGATATTCTATCAATAGGTAATGTCTAATGTGGTACTAGTAAAAAGGGTATCGGTAGGGGTTAAAGGGGTTTCCATCCAGGTGAAACAATGTGTTTCCAACCATGTGTATTTTATGAATGTATTTTTCCCCAACCATAGTTTTACTCACTTAAAGATAGATCCTGCGTTATTTAAAGATGTTAGAAGACGTCTCTGAAACAATTTTAAAAGAAATCCTGCTAACCACAGAAAAATCTCTTAAAATCACTAGAAAATAACTTGTGAAAAAACCTTAAATTCCAAAATAGAGAAATATATCATAAAATATAATGAGTCAAAATGTGAAAATTTTTCCACATGTACTTAATTTTGTCAACTTAGGATTCTGAAAATTTCAAAGTCTGAAACTTCACTGAAAAAATGTTACAGCAAAAATGACAAGATAATGCATTTTAGGATTAGTCACAAACCTTGTCTTCCATGGACTATGTCTCTAAAAGTATAGAAAACCAGGACCTGAAATATTTTCTACCTATACTCTGCATTTCTCCTTAGTCTCTACAAAATTTCATTGTCTGGAAATTCCTAGAAAAAAGTTATAGAGAAAATTTCAAGATTACTTGTTTAAAACATACTTCAGAATGAGTCAAAAACCCCATCTTCCATAGGATATATCTCCAAAATTATAAAGAACCATAACCTAAAATTTTTACGAGATGTACTGTGATATGTCTCCTGAGTAACCACCAAATTTTGTTATCTTATGCATCCCATTAAAAAGTTATAGCAAAAATTCCAATATGTCTCATTTGAAGAAGCAAA
This sequence comes from Picea engelmannii, assembly GCA_009831015.1. NCBI lineage: Eukaryota > Viridiplantae > Streptophyta > Pinopsida > Pinales > Pinaceae > Picea > Picea engelmannii. Next base: position 568,870 of record ML784333.1, on the reverse strand, counting down.
ACTCTAGGATAGATTCTCTCGATACCAAATTTTATGAACTAAGCACCTTGAAAATGATAAAAATTCAATGAATACAATCCACTTTGAGAGGGAAACCTCATTTTACAATATATCAAATTCAAAAGACAATATGAGATGATCCTAAGACTAGGTCTCTTTGGTATATATATAGGAGACAAAGGGTATAGTGAAAGGTTGTAGTTGACCTACTAATATAACAAATAAACTAATAATGAATTCTTATTAGGGCCTTAACATAGAATTGGACTTGGTTCCATTCGCAAACAAACTAGGTTTTGAAACAAATTTTAAGATAGAACAAGAAACATAATATCATATTGTTTCTTAATGGTAAAGAAAATACAATTTTTAATTCCACAGTGGATATATGTGTTAGTGAGATAGATGAATGTGCCATATGCCTATTGTTTACAAATCACTTAAGGAACTATGATTCTTCATTAGATGTTGTGTCTCCCATATGTGACAAATAAAAGTCAAAATTATGAGCAAACAAGAAATCATGGAACTCTTCTAACTGAGTGAAGGTAGGCTCACCATGATGATTAAATGAGTGTCAGATGCACTAACCAACATCTTCTCATCATTAATGTTGCACAACCCTAGCATCTTGAGGCAAGGCAGGTAATATGAATTGATGCAAGTGGTAACCACTATATTGTATAATACAAACCCAGTATTATAGGAAATGTCATGATTACGTAATAGAAATAGACTTGTTGATGTGGTCAATAATATTGAAACTAGGGTATATTAGGATAGTAACACATATTAATGCATAGGTAGAACCCAAATAGGGATAAACTATAGAAACACATAAATAGATAGTGTCTTTCTCGACAATACAAACTTTTCATGGTCTTCTTAACTCTTAACTTCAATTTTCCAATTATCCCCCGCTCACAAATAGTAAAGTTATTTAAAGAAAGCAAGCCACCGCCACTTTGTTCGTTATTTTCTCAATTTTCCAATTATATGCTTAGTTTTTAGAATGACAAACGGTAAAGTTATTATAGAAATGAAGTCCACCTGGTATATGTTCATGGTGTTATTTTTCTTTAAAAAATCATGGATGATCTTTTAAGTAAATTATGAATTTATTATTAATATTAATAAAATCAAAATTATGAAAATTAAATTTAATAAAGAATTTATTTTCTAGAAATTTGTATTTATGGTGATAATATTTTTGAGGAGATTTAATCTTAAAAATACTTAGATGATTTTAATTTCTATTTAGAACGGAGATAGAATATTGAAAAAAAAAATCATGAAACAAATATAGAAATATTAAACTTTTATACTAAAATAAAAAAACAAAATAATAAAACAATTTTGGAAAAATAATAACGAATAAAAATAGCAAAAAAAAAAACGTTTCACAGCATAAAAAGAGGTCATTGTTCGAAAAATTTCGCTTCTTATTTTACAAATGACAACCTGTAAAATTATTGAAAAATTAAAAAGAACGACAAACTGTAAAGTTATTAAAGAGAGCAAGCCACTGTGCTCGTAATGCTAATGTTATTTACACACCAAACTTTAAAGTTAATCACCGCAGAAGAGATTTGCCATTAAATTAATATTGTTGGACTTTTTGTTTTCCTTTTGCTATATGTCGATGGTAGTGATGATGATTAACAATCGCTAAAAATGAATTTATTATTAATATCATTAAAATTAAGATTGTAATAAATAGCATATCTCTCAACTAAACTGGCAAATGAGAATGTCTAAGTAATTTGAGGAAGAATTGTATATTAATATTGTTAATAAAGAGAATCTATCCACTTCTTTAATTAAGCATTTAAAGTAGATTAACAAGTAGTATAATACTCATATAAGGGTGTCAATTAATTTTAACTTATCATAATTGGAAATTAAGAAATATTTTATAATCTTGAAACTTAAAATGTTTACTAAGAGGAAACTTAATTTTTCAATCTGAATGAAAACTTCCTAATTCCTTTATAAAAATGCAAGGTGATTCTAAAAAAATATCATAATATTAAAAAACTCCAATGACAAGTCATGAACAAATTAATCTAAAATTAGTTTTATTTATTAATCTAAAATTTATGTGAAATAAATGTAAAATAAACTAATATAATATATTATATGATGATAAGATGGTAAGTGATTACTTGAGATTCTTTAGAATTTTGTTTCTATGCTAGAAAAACATTAAGAGAAGCTTTCCAAGATCACCATAATTTTCTTGAGTCAGAAGTAAAATAAAAATATATTAAAAATAAATTTGATGTAAATAATTATCTCGTGTTCATTGTCTTGGTGGTCTGTATATTAATTCCATCTAGGAAAAAATAATGATGAGTTACACCTGAGTTTGGGAGTTTAGTTTAGATAAGAGGAAAAATATTTTA
>ML784333.1:526190-566432 GCA_009831015.1 Picea engelmannii | reverse complement strand
TATATATATATATATATATATAATCTCAATACACATTTGTCTTATTTATAATGATATTTAAACTATATTATAATATTTAAATTAGGTTAGACAAACCACTGCAACATAAAGATGGGATGTAAAGGGAAAAAAATGTAATGGAATGGAAAATAATAAAAAGATGCCAAAAGAATTAAGACGTCAAACACGAAACAGGAGATGAAATATTATCAACTTTGTTCACAACAAAGATAGCTTGAATTGCATTATTGGTTCCTTTTATAAATAGAAAAAAAAAACATCGCACAAGTTGTAAAAAACTCCCATCAATCTCTAATCTACAATAGTTCAACTAATCTCAAACTCCCCCAATGGAAAGTTTAGTAAACTCATTGGACGATAGCTCAATCAATTGTAACAAATACTGCAATGAAAATATTGCTCATACAACACATTCTAACCTGGTGGACGCCTTAATATGAGCAAATGCGACCAATAACTTACTATTACTACTCTAAATCACAACTACAACAAATACTACAAGCCAAACATGTCACTTATTATTTTTTTTTCAAATGAAGACTATAACAATTTCAACCCTCTTACATTTTCTTTACCGGAAAAAGGAAGGATAATTACAACTAGATACAAAATGGCAGTAGATTGGGATCTTTTTCCTTTTAAGAGACAAAAAATTTCAAGGCTGATTATGATCAGAAAGGAATGGCATTGGAAACACATGGAAAGACATGTGTGACTGGATGGCCCATGATCCTCCCTCCCTTCGCATGCTGAAATATCTAGACAAGAGCACCCATTGAACATTCTACCAGCCTAGACACCAGGAATGCAAGAAACTCTAACATTGGACCAACTATCTTGCATTTGCAATGATTGTCATTGGTTCCGCACTGATAAAAAATGATAGCCCTCCCATCATCTTCTTCAATATCAATTCCATGTAGATCATAGAGGAGGTGGAGATATGAGGTGGTGGGAAATCCGATCAGATCGGATCAAATCGACGGATATGGAAAGAGTATTTTAATACTTTACTAGTCGTCTAAAGGAAGGATGACAGGGGCAGTTTCCAAGAAGGGATAAGTGGAAAAAGATAGGTTTTGGTGAAAAACTCTTCCTAAAGATGCCTTTGGCATAATTAAATTTAATAAAAAAAATTATTCTTTGAAATTTGTATGGTGATATTATTTTTATAGAGGTTAAATTTAATAATATTTAGATGTCAATTTCAATTTCCATTTAAAATGAAAATACAATATAGAGAAGAGAATCATTTAAAAAAAACTCATAAATGTTGAACTCCTACACTAGAATAAGAAAAAAAAATCAACACTTTAGTTATCTCAATTATTCTTTACCTTTGTGAAGTTTAGGTAATGTTAGAAAATATATTGCACATAACACAAGGTCACAAGAAACAAAATTTCATCCAAACCTTGGAAATGTGCCTCAAAAGAACTAAGCTAGAAAACCAATGTTTTATAGAATGCATAAAACCATTGGAATAAGTTCAATCTTGAGAAGAGAGGGGTCATCTTTGGAAAAGGGAGAGATCAAACAAGAAAACTCAATGATTTAGAAAATAAAGGAACCACTAGATAAGGCCAAAGAAGTGAAAACTAAGTTCAATGAACAACTCCAAAGACCAAAACTTAGACAAAGATAGTAGGAAAACAATTAGGGGAGGTCAAGGCAAAGCGATATTGTTATACCTAGGGAGGTGTAGCAATATCTAGTCAAATGGTCAGATGGTGTTACCTTCCTTTCTTTCATAGTCATGAAGGATCCATCCCTCTCGAAGGGAATCTATTTTAACTAAGATATGTGTCCAAACAACCAACAATACTAGTTGATAAAGATGCTAAAGCTTAATTGTTTTTTAAGATTCAAGATTTGTGAATACTAGTTGACAAAGATGCTAAAGCTTAATTGTTTTGTTTTTTAAGATTCAAGATTTGTGAATATGATACTTCCACAAGGTAATATCCCTTGGACATGAAAGTATTTTGGAATGTAGCATTGTATTTCATTGGTTAGAATGTTTTTATCATTTTTTTTTTTTATCTTGTATCATTTTTTTCTTTTGTCCACCAAAGGAGGAAATTATATTTTGTATGTGTAATTCTAGAATCTTAATTTCTTTTGTCCACCAAAGAAGGAAATTATATTTTGTATGTGTAATTCTAGAATCTTAATTACTATATTACTTGATAATAGATGACAATGTTGATTGGAAAAGGCTTTTCATTTTAAATTTTAATTTAAAAAAATATATATTATATTGAAATAAATACACATTGATAAATTTAAAATAATATTATAAAAAATAATTAAATTTATTATATTGCCTCGTGCCTGAAAGAAGCCTCTCTTATTGCACGCGACGCCAAGTAGTGCTATACACCATTACCATTCCTCTATTTTACGACGTCACTCATTTTTAATTGCAATGTTGATTGCACACCATATATCATTTCGATTACTGGTTTCGATTCTCATCTCTATGAAAAGCGCTAGAGCTCGTAGCGCTAAATTCGATGGCGAATTTTGAATACAAAAAACTCAAAGTATGGAGAAACAGAAAATGGAGTTTGCTGGCTAAGAAAGTACCTGGACGATTCATCACACCTTCATTTTGGGGTCTGTTCCATATGCCTCTCCTTTTAATTTTCCTTCTTGGTTTTTTCCATGAAAGAATTAGATAGTTGTCTTTCAATATAAAAACATATATAAAATCTTTCTGTGAAATAATTAGTTAGTTTCCTTCTAGTACAAATACATATTCGGATACAAAAATTGAAATAACAGGTGAACAAAACTGTAAATACCTCTTGCCTTATTCATTGCCCGCCCAGTGGATTAAACCCTCATCCCTTCTTCTACTCATAGACTGGTGGATTAAACCCTCAACCATCTTCTTGATTTTATCAGATCTTCTTGATTTTATCAGATGAAGAGTGCATTTTCTTGATTTTATCTAAGCTAAAAGGTCATGATTAGGTTAGGTATTTTTTTCTGCATTTTATTCTACTATGGATGCATTGGGCCTTCCTTTGAGCTTTTCTGTAAGCTTCTTATTAGAGAACAATCTAAGCTTACTCAATTAGATGCTCTTTCTAGTTCCAACAATAAGGCTCTTCTGGCTCATACGTCCAAAACTAAGCACAAGACCCGGTATGAGCACAAGAAAGATTCTACTCTAGCTGGTGAGTTTACCCAAGCCTCAATAGAAAACAAAGCCTTTTCCTCCATCTTCCAAGTCTGGTGAGTCTTCCTCCAAGACAAGGAAGAAGAAGTCAAATGACACCTGTAGTTTTTGTGGTGGACTTGGGCTTGTAGAATCTAAATGTTGGTTGAAACTTGAAGCTTTGAATGAAGCCATGAGGTGACATAAGATCTCAATGCCCAAACCTTCTTCTACTAGTAAAGCACATGCTTTATCAGCTCAAGCCTTGTATGCATCTTTAGATAGTTGGGTACTTGATTCTGGTGCTTCACACCACCTGATTGATTCTCATGAGTTGTTGGCTTCTACATCTGAATGTAACATTTCACAGATTGCAGTTGGAGACTCTACACAACTGGATGTTTTTTGATCTGGCATAGTGCAGTTAGATAAATACTCTATGTTTTCCATGTAAAGCAAAGAGGGAAAATCTTGTGCAATGTTCATGTATAATTTTACTTAGGACAGGTAGGACATGTCATCTTTCTCGGTTGTTTGGAGTGGGTAAATTGTCCAACCATCTCTTTTTCTTATTACTCCAATGAGTGAGTTATCCATCTAACTCCATCAATGTTGTCTCCTCTCATCCTATTATAAATAGAGGAGCTCCTCATTGTAATCATGCAAGCAGATCTAATAGATCATTCTATCCTTTGTAGAAGTTTGTTGGTCTTTGTAGTTGTCTTGTTGTGCTTGTGATATTGTTTTTTTCTCAATATCTACATGGTATCAAAGAAAAATTGCAAACCCCTTCTAGTTTTTTTTTTTTGAGAGAGTTAGAAGTTGTCTAATCACTGTTATTAGTAAGCCACTGGTGGTCTTCATCATTGTCTTTTGCTTGAGAGATTAATGTTGGGCATGGCTTCTTTCTTGTCCTTCATCTCTTAGTGATGTCAGAGGATTATGTTCACATTTTGCTGCTTCAAAGTCGACTCCTTCAAATCTGAGAGTCTTCTTTCTTGTTTGTATGCTCTGCAAATTCAAAGTATGATTTTTTTTTCTCTCTTCATACTGTTGGTCGATCGACGCTAGTTTCTATTGATGGAACATGCTTACTGGTAGGCCGGTAGCCAAAGGTGGAACCCTCCACAAACACCTCAACGCTCAGCTTTTCCGCCTCGCCTAGCTCGCCTAGCTCGCCTAGCTCATCTGCCTCGCTTGCCTTTCCCATCTCATCCAGCTACTCACCCAACTCACCCACAAAGTTCCCAACTCATACGGAAAATATATAGAACCTCGGGACTCACTACCTTCGTCCGTCTGGAGCTTGAGGATCATCCACCTTAACGAGCAGTTGGACAAGTTTTTGGCACCGGTTAGTGTGAAGCAAGTGCTGCAAAACGATCCCCTCCATTTCATATGTTTCTCTCATGATCTCTCCGCCGTCAATTGTTGCCCGTGGTAGAAAGAGGAGGATCTATGACTGGGCAAGCTCTACTTTCTCTTATCGTTATCAGACCTCGAGTACGACCCATCGGTCGAGAATTCGGTGGCCATGGCGATGAGGTTGTATGCCACCACCAGAAAGGAAGTGTCTAGGGAAACGCAACGGCGGAGGAGCGCAGATTCGATTTGTGATCTGCTTGGCAAGGGACACACTTCGGTGTATGAGAAGTTGTTGCAGAGCTACACTGATTCGGAGGTGAAGATGGAACTTAAAGAGCAGTTGATCTCCAAAAGAAAGTCATGGAGGCATCGTCTACATGCCGTGGAGATACGTGTCTTATTGCTACGTACTAGTATTTGAAGAAATTATAAAGTTGTTATAAATTCTTTTTTTTTTAATTGGAGCTCTCTCATTTGATCATGAGCTTCCAACCTTTCTATTGTAGACAAACTACATAGACACAGATTTTGTGCTATGTTTGTATTATCTATTGTGATTGGTTGAGTTAAGGATTGTTGAGCTCCTAACTCCCCATAACTATTATACACAGAAACTTAAGATGCAACAGTTGTTGCAATAAAAAAGGCTTTGGTAGATGTTAGCCAAGGCTCAATGTATGTTCACCAAGGAAATCGAGAGGTTCACTTATCAAAATAAAATTGATGAAGCCATGAGCCTCATTGGTTTGCATGTGTCAGATAGCTTGTTGTTCCACATAGCTGATTGTAAAACTCCGAAAGCAGGTTGGGACAAATTGGCTTCCTTATTTGGAAAAGTCAATGAATTTCAAGCCCTACAATTGGAAGCAGAGCTATCATCACTAGTACTGCATGAGCATGCATCCATTGAAGACTATCTTACCAAATTGAGGTTATTGGTGGCACAACTAAAAAGGCGTGGAAAAACAAAATCAGATGAAGAGTGCATCTTTTTTATTTTATCCAAGCTAAAAGGTCCTTATCAGGTATTTTCTTCTGCATTTTATTCTACTATGGATGCACTGAGAAGTGAGTTTAAAATGCCTTACTTTGATCTTTTATGTGAGCATCTTACTAGAGAACAATATAATCTTACTCAATTAGATGTTGTTTCTAGTTCTAACAATAAGGCTCTTGTAGCTCATACCTCCAAAACTAAGCACAAGACTCGATATAAGAAAAAGAAATATTATGCTCCAGCTGGTGAGTTTACATCCAAGCCTCAACATAAAACAAATCATTTTCCTCCATATTCCAATTCTGGTGGGTCTTCCTCCAAGACAAGGAAGAAGAAGTCAAATAACACCTATAGTTTTTGTGGTGGACTTGGGCATGTAGAATCTAAATGTTGATTTAAACTTGAAGCTTTGAATGAATCCATGAGGAAACATAAGATCTTAGTGCCCAAACCTTATTCTACTAGTAAAGGACATGCTTTATCATCTCAAGCCTTGTATGCATATTCAAATAGTTGGATACTTGATTATGGTGCTTCACACCACATGAATCATTATCATGAGTTGTTGGATTCTACATCTGAATGTAACATTTCACAGATTGCAGTTGGAGACTCTGCACAACTAGATGTTTTTGGATACGGCACAATGCAGTTAGATAAAGGGTGTATTAATGATGTTCTTTTTGTTCCTGACATCTATGCAAATATTCTCTGTATCTATCAAATTTGTCCTTCTGGTAATGGGAAAACATTAGAGATTTCTCCTAATAATGTAATCATTCGAGAACTACAAAATCCATACATTGTTGTTGCATATGGAAAAGTAGATTATAGTTCTTGACTGTATAATTTTGCTTCTTTCGATTCTTCCTTAGGTTCCTCTTTCATTGCACATGTCGATGCTTTGAGTGGGATTTGGCATGAAAGGTTTGGACTTCTCAACTACAGATATTTGCAACATTTAAGCACACAAAAAATAGTGCTTGGACTACCTAAATTTTCTTGTACTAATGGATTTTTTCCAGGTTGTGTCCTTGGAAAACAACATCAAGATCATTTTCCTAAAGGAAAAGCATGGTGTGTTGCAACACCCCTTGAGTTGGTACATAGTGATCTCATGTCATTTCCAACTCGCTCTTTTTTAGGGGCTAAGTATGGACTCACTTTCATTGATGACTTCTCATGTAGCTCTTGGGTGTACTTTCTTAAGTACAAGAGTGAGGTCTTTGTTACTTTTAAGAACTTCAAGGATTTTGTTGAGAAGAAATCATCTCTTTCTATCAAAAAACTATGCTTAGATAATGGGGGGTAGTATGTTAATCAGGCATTCAAATATTTTTGTAGAGAACATGGCATTCAACATCAACTCATTGTTTCCTACAACCCTCAGCAAAATGGTGTTGCCGAAAGAAAGAAACAAACATTGAAAGAAATGGAAAATTTCATGATTGAGTCCAAGAACATGGCACCTTACTTATGGGTTGAAGCAGTAAACTATGCAAATTACATTTAGAATAGGATGCCTCATAGGGAAGTATTGCATAAGACTCCAGAGGAAGCTTGGAGCCATGTTAATCCTGATGTCTCCACTTTTAGATTATTTGGCAATCCAACATGGGCCTTAATCCCAATTGAAAAACACAAATCTATGGAGAAGAAAATCCAACCATTGATATTTGTTGGTTATTGTGAGGACATAAAATCATATAGGATATTTGAACCTATTACTAAAGAACTCTTCTTTCGAAGAGATTTCCATTTTGATGAAGGATTCAACCCCACATCAAATCCTTCTCCATCTTCTAATTGTCATGTAGACATTGGTGTTGAACATGTTGACAATTTTTCTTTAGAAGATGATGATGATGCTTTTGAAGTTCAACATCAACATCAACCAGAAGAAAATATAACACCTGCACCAACAGAGCATGAACATCCTGAAACAGACTAACTTGATCAAGAACATGAACAACTTGATCAAGAACTGCATCTCGGGAGGAAATTTCATGAGAGAAAGAGTCTTGACAAGTATGGCTATGAACCAACTAATTTCAGCTACTCTTCCTCAACCTCTTTCCCTATTTAGTCACAAACAATATGTGTCTCTTTTTTGAGTCATACTATCTCAAATGATCCACAACAATTTTCTGACGTTGTTGACATACCTGAATGGAATACTTCCATGACAAAGGAGTATTCTTTATTGATGAAGAATCACACATGGGATCTCGTCTCTCTTCCAAAGGGATGAAAGCTAGTTTGCTATAAATGGGTCTATAGGACCAAATATGCAGCAGACAAATATGTTGACAAGCAAAAGGCACGCCTTGTGGCCAAGGGATTTTCACAAGTTGAAGGGGTTGATTACTCTGAGACTTTTTCCCCTCTTGCCAAGATGAATTCTATACGCCTTGTGCTTTCACTTGCTGCTTCCCAAGGTTGGTTAGTCTACCAAATGGATGTAAAGAGTGCCTTTCTATATGGTGATTTAGATGAGGAAATCTACATGGAGCAACCTCTTGGTTTTGTAAATGATTCTTCTCTTGTTTGTAGGCTCTGACTTTCTCTGTATGGTCTCAAACAATCCCCTCAAGCTTGGTATGAGAAGATGGATAGTTTTCCGATTTCTTCTGGGTTTGATCATTGTCATTCTGATCCTACAATTTACACTCAGAAGCAGGGTACTGATCTCTTGATTTTGGTTCTACATGTGGATGATTTAATTCTCACAGGGAATTATTCATCCATGATTCAGAGTATTCAACAAGCATTGATGGGACAATTTGATATGACAGATATGGGAATTCTACATTATTTTCTTGGTCTTTAGGTTCTTTAGTCTTCTGAAGGAATCTCCATTTTTCAGCAGAAGTATGCACTTTATTTACTTTAGCGCTTTGGCATGGTTGATTGTAAATAGAGGAGATCTTCATTGTAATCATGCAAGTAGATCTAATAGATCATTCTCTCATTTGTAGAAGTTTGCTGGTATTTGCAGTTGTCTTGTTGTGCCTGTGATATTGTTTTTGTCTCAATATCTACATGAAATAGCTATAGCCAGATGGCCATTTTTTACTTCACACATTTCCAACTATTCCATATTTTGTGTAGATAAAAACAATTTAAACACTTTTGTTATGAATTTTTCCCAATAGTGCAGGGTAATCTCATTGCATTAAATGAAAAGGTGAAAAACAAATTTTGGTTAAAGTTGTCATCGTGATAATTTTTTTTCTTGACAAGGAAAAATTAATTATTCTTTTCCTTAGGTTTAAATTAGGGAGTGCTAGTTTCTATGATAAAATATTGATCTCTGAATTGCAGCAAGGTGGAAAAAGAACATGCCACATTGTTGTCTTATGTTACTATAGGATTTTTCTTCCTACAATTGTTGGTTAAAACATGTTGTAGATAAGCTTTAATTAAAGGAATGAAAAGTTCATTGAAAGGATAAATCTTTATATAAGTATTTTATTTCTTCTATTGTTCAATTTTTTTAGTTATTATATGATTGATGCAATGTTCATAATTTAAATTTTCTTATGCTAAATATATTTTATCTTAAACTAATATGAACATTTAGTAAAAACAAAGGTTTTGTTTTGAACTAATTTTTTTCACTCAATACTATTAATTGTCACGACTTTATTATTTACAATAATAATTTATAATTGTAGGAATGGGCACACTTAATAATTTTTAATGACCATTGAAATTTAGGCAAAAATGAATGGATTATTGAATGGATCATTCTTATGTTTTCTTTTTTCATTAGCTATTATCACATTTCTCTTCTTGTAAATTAATATATATAAAGAATACAAAGTAAAATCTTTTTAAACAACTTTGTTGTAATAATTTTCATTTTTGTTTTCACCATAGATAATGCCATTATTTATGAGACCAATAGTTTTAAATGGAGATTACCTAAAATCCATACTAAATGTGTTATAAATCTCTCAATGCTTTGGGTTCATGCTTTTATAATACATATAGCTATAATGATAAACCATATAAATGATTTACCGATAATTCTATATTTCTTTTTTTTTGCAGAACGGGTAAAATCCCTACTAAATGTGTTATAAATATCTTAATGCTTTGGTTTAATTCTTTCATAATGCATAGAGCTATAATGATAGACCGTATAAATCATTTAGGAAGAATTCTATAATTCTTTTTGTTTTGCACAATGGAAAAGTTAACCTTTGAGACATAGTTTCCCACCATGTAACATCACTGAACAATTCTATGTAGAAGTTGTCTGGTCTTTATTGGATTTATCATTAAAGCAGAAAAATCTGTGTTTAAAGAATTGAGCAAATGCCTCCATAGTTATATAGAAATGAAATATCCACAATAACAGTAAACCATCCTTATATTCTTGACAATCCACAATCTATATTTAAAGATAAGAGATCCTTGGAGAAATCATTCATACTCTTCCTCTTCTTTTTATTTTACTCATGTAGAGACATCTTGGTCTTCCATGGAAAATACTTGATATACACAAAATTAAATGTACCAAGGTGACCAAACCACGAACTTTTTATTTGTAATATATTACTTTGCATTGGTGATAATCTCTAATATTCATGTATTCTTATTTTCTATTCATGTTGCACATTGTTCATTTTGGTAGTTACGTATCAAAAAAATGCACTTTTGTCATAAGATGTTCACCTAAGCAATGAAATCATCTACCTTTCCAAGAATGTTATCTAAAAAATCAAATGTGTTCAACAACATGTTGTTGGTTCCCAAGTGACTAGTACCTATATCTATCTAATTATACTTCAACTTTCAAAACCATGGAGTAGCCACTATCACTATTTTACATTTAGGCTATGTATAAAATTACACTGAGTGTAGCATCAGAGTGGTACAGTAAAAGCGTGGTGGACCTATAACTCACAGATATGAAGATCCTTGCTCTGATATATTTAGAATTTAAGATTTAGCTTTAAAGTATATACAACTATTACATAAACTGGTATAAGCAACCTAGATGCTATTTTTTCATAAAATCATTAGTGACTATATGAAATAACTAACTGTACAGCAATATCCAATTCTACACTATCGAAATTAATGCAATAAAGTTTACACGTGTTCTAAAAGTTGTGAACTTCATGTATTAAGTGGCAAGAGGAAACCAATTAGGTTGTTGCTTCGTATTAAATAATAAATATTTATCATCAAATAATAAAAGCTTTATTTTACAGTGGAATGGAAAGGTTTTCAAAATAAAGAAAGCTTTATCAATCATCTTAATCGAATTTTATTAGAATATAGTTCTTTGGTTAGAAAATTTTTTGACACCGATTTTCACGCGTATTTTTAATATTAAATTATAATTTGGAATGTAATTAACTTCATATGTTGCAACGGAAACACCAGAAGACTAATGCGTGATGTGAGATGAAAATATAGTTTTTGTGTAAAGTTTTTTTTTGAGACATGCCTATTTTTATTGTTAGATAATATTTCTTTTAGGAATGAGACTTGTACGTTAGTTACACGTATTTATTGAGACTAATGAGTGATGTGAGATTAAAATTCCGATTACATGCATAGCTTTATCATTAAATAAATAATAACATAAATATATGATTCAACGGAAACATTGGAAAACAATTTTTCATGTGAGATTAAAATATAGTTTTTGTTTGTGTAGTCTAAATGATTGATTTTTTGGAGTTTTTGATGGATATATTTTTCGATCAATTTTTATTGAAACTAGGTTAAAAATGGTTGGAACTCCAGATTTGAGTGATTGAGCTTGTATAATTCCAGTTCTCTGAAAATTTTTCAGGGTGTTGAATTCATTTATACACTCAAAAATGCAATTTAAATAATCCCTTCTACAACTAGACTAGAGTTACTTGGGACCGCCATCATCCAAACATAGTGGCATCCCTTGACCTCATTGAGATGGATTTGCGCGGTTCCATTTCTCTTTCGCTCAACAATTTTTCCTTTATTCGCTTACTCCTTCTGGCAGACAATGAGCTCCACGGTCATATCTCGTCTCAATGGGGACATCTATTTCATTTGAGGGAGCTCCAGTTTTCAAATAATGAATTGGAAGGAAATATCCCAAATCAACTCGGCAGTTGCAGAGATTTGATTTACGTGGCACTCTCCTTCAACAATCTAACCGAAAATATCCCGACAAAATTTTGTTCCCTCCCAGATTTATAAAAGATTTACTTAGTGTTAGCATCAATATTTTCAAGGTAGAGTTATAGGGTTGTCAGCAGTTTATAAGGTCATTCCTTGGTGTCAAGAAGACCAATGCATTACAACTTGAGTCACTTGACTATGGGTGTTTCTTTAAAAAGAGTTACGTCTCATAAATCTTGTCATGGTCATTGAGTCATTTTCAAGTAAGATCTATTTGACTTATGAAAATGAGTCAAGTCATAGGTATAGGTGGGGTGTTTTTAATGATGTAATGGAACATAATGACACATGATGAAGTCATCAAAGGTTATGATGTCGTTTCATGTTAATTGTATTTTGTCTGCATAAAAATGTGCGTGCTGTGTAAATGCACTGCGCAAGTTACTTGGAGCTACTTGAGTTGTCTTGTCATTAAAAAATGGATAATTCCCTTTTCAAATCATTATTTACCCAGCTTATGCATGTTTTTCATCACCTTTTGTTCATTTGCATGTTCTTTTGGCTTTCGATCAGTCCCCTCCCTTCGAGCAAACTTCAAATACTCACCTACTACGCAAACCTGTCCAGTGCGCTACACAAACTCTGTGTAGAAGACACCCACTATGCAAACTTTGTGCAGAAAAAACCTGCTACGCAAACTCTGTTCCTCCAAATTCTGGATGTGTAAAGACCAGAGGGATAAATTTGATGCTTAATACCTACATGCATGCAATGCTAAACCAGCCTTTTGTGTAATTGAGTCCCCTGTGAAAATTTTGAGTAAACCCTAACCATGTTTTTCTATTGTGTAAAGTGCCTTGTCAGAGTTTCATCCCTTGGACCCCTCTTCCCTTATTAGTATTAGGTTTTATCTTGCATCCACAACTGTATGGCTACTCAAGGAAGGAATAAATATCACAAAGGAGGTAGTGTGCTGAGGTGCGAGCCACCGAATTTAGATATGGTGAATTTTGATTCAGTGTTTAGGGTTTCATTTGAGCAGGTTGGCTGCATAAGGTTTTGTGAAAAGATCCAAGGTTACAATGCTCAAGTGATAAAGGAATTCACCCTCAACTTCAATGGAGTTGAGTCAAGGATTGTTGATTTCAATTTCCAAGCATCAGAAGAGACAATGGCTGCTGCAAATGAGATTCCATTTCAAGGAGAAAAGTGGTTTAAAGGTATGCCCCTTGATCCAATTTTCTACAATGATTTTCTCAAACCCAAGTAAAAGAAACAAAAATTTGGTGCCACCATCCCTAGAGAATGCATGCTTGAGCATTACGAGAACTTGTTTAGGGTGGTTCAAAGATATTTTACTTGTGAGGGAAGATTTGACAAGGTATATCAATATAACATAAGGATTATGATGCATTTTACTAGAAATAACCCTTTAAACCTACCTTTTTACCTTTACAGAAGCCTAGGAAAAATGGCAGACAAAGTACAATCTAGGGTTGATCATTCAAAGAGTAGTTTGTTTCATTTCTCCTTGGTAAAATTGTTAGTGGTCAAAGAACTTAAGAAGGTGAACATAGAATGGGACCCCTTCTTAGCCTCAACAAACATCCTTCTATATCCAAAAGGAGATATCCCCTCACCTGTAGAAAAAATGGTTTCTAAATAGTCAAGTGGAAAAGAGATAAGGTCTGGAGAACATGACAAAGGGAAGGGAAAGGAGATTGATGACTCACCATTGGGCCAACCAGCCAAGAAAAAGGGTAGGAGATTAAATTTTGCTGACAAAGTGGAGGAAATACCCAGATTAAGCAGCCCAACCACAAGATCAACTGCCATAAGACCACCTATACCTTCTTTTCCTACACAACATGTTGAACATTCAACTTAGGAAATACATGAAGATCAGGTACAACTAGAGGACAAAGAACAAGTTATCAAAGAATTGCAAGAGCAACTTAAATAAGACAAGCATGTCATAACACAGTATTTTCAGTACAACAGGGAGTTGAACAGGAAATTGGATCAAAAGGCACCTGACGTGCAAACATCAGAAGATGCATTAGGTCCAAGGAGGCAGTGAGTTCCAAAGGTTCCAAAAGTTTTAAAGGGAAAAGAGGTCAAACAGAGTCCTAAAGTGGTAGATATAATTAAACCTACATCTCCAGTGACAAAATCCTCAGCTAAAAGGATGAGTCTAGACCTTAAACTTGCAGAGATGATACCTGAAAAGGGTCATTCTGTTGAACAGACTCACACTTCACCTGGAGAAGGTGATAAAACTGTAAAATGGCTTAACAAGCAGTTGAGAGAGGCCCAAGACTTGATCATTTGGCTAACAGAGAGTAAAAGGGTATCGGAACTAAGGTTTCAGAGACACTCTAAGGAGTGTGGGCCAACCATTAGAAATTCTTGTCAAGCACTCACAAATGCTTAGTCAAAACTGAGAAGGAATGCATTGTTGTTCAGACAAAGTGGGCAATTTGAAAAGGAACAATCTGTCATTAAGAAAGTAGAACAGGTCCCTCAAGCTGAGAATGAAAGTTAGGAATTTAGATAAAGGGAAGTCAGAGTTACTTGCAAAGGTGGCCCAGATCTAGGTTCATGAATGCACCATTTTTTTTTTGAAGAACCCTTGAAAATACACTAGTTTTGAGTTTTGCAGAAACTGCATTGTACAGAGTTTGCATAGCGATCTGGCGCTACGCAAATTTTGCAAACATATTGAAAGATGATAAATATTGGGAAATGATTGGTGTTTGGCCTAGAAGTCATGACCAGCCTCCAGATATGTTGCAGCCACCATTTGGATGAGTCTTGAAGCAAAAACTAGATGTGTTGTGCAAAGCGAACTACGCAAATGTTGAAGGTCACATTTACACAACACATCACACCAGTTCGCTACGCAAAGATAGATTGGAGCCTTGTCAGCACTCAGATCCCTCCAAGATCCTTCTCTAGTTGTCCAAGATGAATCATATTAGTCTTAAAGGAAAAAATGTCCCGGAGATCTCTTTTTTCAAAAATTTGGTTACGCATAAATATGGTCAAAACGAATTTGCTATTTTTAGCAAGTGGTATAGAAATTGTCTTTTTTTTTTTATGTAATTAGATCCAAAATCGTAGGATAGTAGGGGCATTCAACCTCTCTATATTAGTAATGTAGTTTATCTATATAATAGAGCATTTTGAAGGTGTTCAGTGTTAGCAAAAGCACAAAGGACAAATTTTACTTGAATATTGTACAAATTTATGAATTCCAAATACTATTGCAGATGTCCAGAGCTTTTTCATACCAAAGATTCTTGTGGTGATGACCTGAAGTATGTCATTCCTTTTATGTATGTTCTTCTAGTTTACTTTACCTTTCATTTGCAACATTTCATATGTTTAAATTGGATATCAAAGGGTCTGAAATTCATCTAAATGGTGCTTTAGATTCAAGCAATTTAAACTTTGTTTTTCTTTCTTAACTTATCAAAATTCATCTTTTATGGTGCTCTGATTTTTTTTATATGCTTCGTATTTCTTCCTTCCTACAAAAAAAATTAAAAAATTGAAAGTTCAACACCTACCTAGCCTTTGTTTCCTTGAGAGATCTACCTACCCGTCATTGTGTTCATTTTTTTTCAAAGATTTACTCCATTTCCCAAATAGATCCTTTTCTTATTGCCAACAAACACCATAAATATTTTCACCTAATCAAAAACTATTCACTGATCCTCAAAGAAAATTCATCTTTAGAGACAAAGTGACAAGAGAGATCCCTCTCAGAACTGAAAGGCTAGTTTCGGTTCTAAAGTGATTATGTGGTTACCTTTGTGATTTTCCTCCTCAACCTAGGAAATTTACTTAGTGTTAACACTTGGGAGAGAACTAAATCACAGGTACCATTCCCTCTTCCTTAGGAAACCTTTCATGGTTGATTCTTTTGTCTTTGGAACACAACAGTCTAACCTGTCCCATTCCAAGTCAACTCAGCAGTTGCAGAAATTTGATTTTCCTAATACTCGCCCCGAATGAGCCCACAACCTATAGGTACCATTCCTTCTTCCTTAGGAAACTTTCATCATTAGTTTTTTTGAATTTTTCATGAAACAATATCATCGGTCCTATTCCACAAGAATTGGGTCGGCTCACCTGTCTGCAACACCTTTTTCTTTTTGAAAACGATTTTTCGTGTACCATTCTTTCTCCCTTAGGAAAACTTTCATGATTCATCATTGGTTATTTTGATTTTTGTACGAAACAATATTATCGGTATTGTTCCACGAGAATTGGGTCGGCTAACCGGTCTGCAAGTCCTTTGGCTTTGGCAAAATGATTTGTCAGGCACCATTCCTTCACCTTTGTCAAATATGTTTAACCTGAAAACACTTTCTTTATTGGAAAATTAGCTTAGCAGAAACATTCCAAATTCTATTGGAAAATTTTCCAATCCTATAGATCTATCTCTAGAAGATAATAAGTTGAGTGGAAGTGTGCCCATAAAGTTGGGTGATTTATCCCTCCTTGAAAGACTATATTGACTAAAAATCAACTTGATAGTGGAAACACTACAACCATACTATTTCTTGTATCTCTTACCAATTTTTCCAACCTACAACAACTATAATTGGACAAAAATAAACTAAGTGGTGCTTTATTGTGAAACTTTACCATCTACAGTTCTAATTGGATAGAAATATACCACATGAAATTGCGAAACTTTCTCATCTACAGTTCTATTTGAATTTGCCGTGGAATTTATTAGAAGGTTACTTTCCCATGGAGATTGGTAAAATTGCAATGGCTCAAGCTATAGACATTTATGTCAATCAATTGACTAAAGAAATCCCCCCTACACTTCGAAGTTGCACTGAACTACAACTATTGAACTTATCTCAAAATTCCTTCGAAGGGTCCATTCCAAATTCACTAGGTAATTTATTGAGTCTTATGAACCTAGATCTCTCTTCCAACTCCTTATCAGGTTCTATACCATTTTTCACTCTCAAGAAGTTGAAAATGATTCAAAGTTTGTCTTTCAACAATCTCACAGGGGAAATTCTAGAAGGAGGATGTTTTGCAAATACAACCATTATCATGTCGTTATTTGGAAATCCTAGCCTTCTTGGACCACGAGCATTGCAATTACCTGCATGTCAAACACCAAGAGGTCATTTTTCATTTGTGAAAAGAGTACTATTTCTAGTGAGTGGAGCTA
Source organism: Picea engelmannii (assembly GCA_009831015.1). Lineage (NCBI taxonomy): Eukaryota > Viridiplantae > Streptophyta > Pinopsida > Pinales > Pinaceae > Picea > Picea engelmannii. The sequence continues at coordinate 549,554 of ML784333.1, read as the reverse complement.
TTGCTTTTATACACCATAGGCTAAACATCCTATGAAATGATGATTTTTTTCTGGGGACATTTGCACAAAATATGGTTAGAAAGTTTTATATTCATAGTTTTGAGTGATTATTTCTGTATAATTTGAGTTCCCTAGGGGTTTTCAACATTCTAAATCCATTTCTGCATTTAGAAATGAATTCTAAACAACAAAAAATAGTGATTCGTGTAAATTTATATCACCAGATTCCGGTGAAAAAAACCATTTCGTAGAACATTAGACAACACCCTTTTATACTATGTTGTCTACTTTTTGGATTCCTTTGGAAAATAAATGTGCATATGAAAAACATGTATTCCTCACAAGCCATTTTACAAAAGTTAAAGCACCAAAATATATCATATGAAGAGCTTCACATAGAAACTAATGGATTTTTCGAGACCAACTTATTGGGAACAACAAGGAATTTTGGTTTAGTTTATAAAGGAATTTTGAATGATGGCACACTTGTTGCTATGAAAGTTTTCCAGATTCAAAAATACAATATTTAAAATAGTTTTAAAGTAGAATGTATTATCTTGCAAAAGGTTCGACATCAAAATTTGGTGAGAGTCATAATCTCATGTTCCAACCTCCATTTCAAAGGATTAGTCTTCGAATTTATGTCTAATGGAAGCTTGGAGAAGCATTTGTATCCTAATAGGGATAGAAAGAATGGTGAAGATATGTGTGATATGGGACTAAAAGCATGATTAGACATTGTCATAGATGTGGTACATGCCATCGAATATCTTCATCATGATTCTTATGTGTAGGTAGTGCATTGTGATTTAAAATCCAACAATGTGCATTTGGATGAAGACATGTTAGGGCATGTAACAAATTTTGGTATTGCAAGATTAATCAATGAAACTTATATTGAGTCACTTACTTCAAAACTTTCTTTGAAAGGGTCTGTGGGCTACATTGCACCAGGTATGACATTTTAGAATGTCAAAATTTTAATTGTCTTTTCTCATTAACAATTTTGTATGGACTAGGCGAGTAAAATTTGATGAAGGTTATCTCTAATGCAGGGTAGGGATTAGGTGAGGAAGTGTCTACCAAAGGAGATGTTTGCAACTATGGCATTTTTTTACTGGAAATGCTTACCAGGAAATGACCAACTAGCGACATGTTTTATGGATACCTAAACTTGCACAAGTGGGTGGACCTAGCCTTTCCAAATAGAGTGAATGAGGTAATTGACTCCAACCTTTTTAGCGAGGTGGATGGAGAGAAATTTGAATAAAATAATGTATACAAATGCCTAATTTATTTTCTATGAGTTGGTTTGTTTTGTTCGAAAGATTCACCTAATGAACGACCAACTACGAGAGATGTGGTAATGGAATTGGAGAGCCTCATAAATGATTTGCGGCAAAATGCAGTTGCTTCTAGGATATTAAGACAAAGCATGCCCAATTTTCTTAGCACTACAAATGCAACAAGGAATGATACACATGGATCAAATGTCGAGATTTCTTCTACATTTTAGTTTGTGAAAAATGCAACACAAGAAAATTTCAATCTTGCCATTATTCATACAATGTCAATTTTTTTTTTAACTTATGGTTGTTGAAATAAAATCTATTAGTATTTATATCTATTTGTCATTATTGTCAATGTATATAAAAGATGCTTTTGTAACACAATATTATGTGAAATGCAACTCTACATTTGGTTTAATTTATTATTCATTAGTAATGCCAATGCTTTTAATTGTCTAAATATTAATTCCATTCTTTATGTTTCTATAAACAAAACGATATGATTATAAAAAGATCGTCTATCACTTATAAATACATATTTAGTTTAATGAATTAATTTTTTGAAGTATCTTGAAGTTATTTAGTTTGTTGATATTATTTTTAATTATTCAAACAAATTTTTATTAACATTTATTATCTATTTATAATTAATATTAATGTAAAATTTAAATGCTTTAACAACACTTTACACTTTATTAAATATAATAATGGATGAAAAAACTAAATTTTGATGCAATTTATTATCATCATCCAAGATGTTAATATTCATATCCATGAAGTAACCCTCACAAAAAATCACATGGAATTAATTGCATTCTCTTTTCAACATATATTTAAAGCTCAACTATAAATAAAATGTTTATATTGTCAACAAAAGTTTAAAGGTTGAAATCCTATTTAAATGCGATTTTCCAATTTTCATATAAATGAAATTGATGAGCCATCATTGTATTCTTTAAATATACGATCAATTTAAAATTCAAATACAAGTAATTTTTACATATTATCAACAAACATTTATAAATAGAATGTTTATATTGTCAACAAAAATTTAAAGGTTGAAATCCTATTTAAATGTGATTTTTCAATTTTCATATAAATCAAATTGATGAGCCATCATTGTATTCTTTAAATATACGATCAATTTAAAATTCAAATATAAGTAATTTTTATATATTATCAACAAACATTTAGGTGTTAGTTCCCATTTTAAATATGATTTTTTAATTTTCACATAAATCAAATTAATGAACCATCAAGTTGTATTATATACATTGTGTTATTTAATTATATAATTTGGATATATAAATTATGGTGACCATATTTACAGGACTATAGCAATGAGTTTTTGTTGACCGTCTATTAGTTTTGGTCGATTTTCCTTTAGTAAACTTTATAAAATAATTTTTGTTAATTTTTTAAAATATTTAAATTTGTTTATCTAAAATCTTATTGGACAATTTTTTAAAGCTCTTATGGTGGAAGAGATGGTAGACACTCATGTGAAAACTAGATCAATTGGAAGCACATGTCGTATGATAACATATCTTGTTTAAGTTCAGATTATTCATGAGGAATAAATTTGTATACAATCGTTTGCGTACAAGTGTTGCTGGTAGGTGAAATCTGTCCTTGCAAAGTTGAAGCTGCTTGTAGCTCATGGCACATATATCTGTGTTATCACATCTTCCAACCTATAATTGAATGTTGGCACTTCTTCCAACATGTAATTGAATGTGAGTTAGACATGTTAAGAATGTAACATTTATGGTGTTACGCATTCCTATGTTTGATGTGGTGAAAATCATGGCTCTCGCCACAAAAACAGGTTGGATCGAGGAGTGGAAGAGGCGAAGGAAATGGTAGCAACCATTAAGGGTCACAAAATATTGTAGTTTGAGGAAAAAACCACGGTTTCATTTGGTCTCTTTGAATATTTTTATGAACAATTTTAGGTAAGACTCGCTTCCTGCAAAATATATGTTTGTTTTTTTCTTATTTAATCATGTTGTCTTATCTTCCAAGTGAGATATTAGATTGCAAAGATTCACTGGTTGCATTTGTAGCAAGTTTGTGACAGAAACCGTAGTTTCATTTGGTCCCTTTGAGGTTTTTTCAGAAAAGGTAAGAATCATTGTCAGAAGAATATATGTGTGTTTTTACTTATTTAATCGCGTTGTCTTATGTTCAAAATGAGATATTTGAGTGCATAGATTCACTCTAGCACTACGTCCATAGTTGCCTTTAGCCTTCTCCTTCCTTGGACATGTTTAAGGGGGTCTATGCTTTCTAGACCCAGAGGCAAACTATATGTATTTTCCAGTTTCCAAATTGTCTTTTGGCTTGAAAAGTTATAAATGAAGGTTCACATCTCCAAAAATCGTTAGAACTTTCCAGTTACATACGAGGATGTTCCAACACCTTCATTGTGAAAGATTCACATTGCTTCTAGAGCCTTCTCTTCTCCTCAGAATAGTCTTGGTTCTAATTGAATTTTGGAAGGGTTTTGTTTTTTTTTGGATTTAACGGTATGTAATTTCAAGTTTTTGATAATTTCACAATTTCTGGTGATGACTCGAGAATTTTATAATTATTATTTTTCTGGGTTTTATGCAATTTTCTAACCATGTGCATGCCTTGGCATAAATTATTTGGAAATAAATTGCTAGTGTAGCTTCTGCAAAGTGTAATGTCATGAATTCTGTAATTCCAGCCGTCAAGAATGTTAGGCAGTGGAATCATAAATGTAACAAGGTTCTAATATAAAGGAAACTAAAACCAAGATTAAACCAAGAACAATAATCACATAATTGAGATAGTGATTTATGTGGAAACTCAATACAACAAAAAACCACGGGGCAATGATAATCGATATTCTTATTATTCAAGGGAGAATTACAATAGCCAATCACATGCATACAACCATCCTCTCCTCACATACACACTGCACTCCACAATATTGCGTCTTGCTCACACACTCCTCACCTCTATGGGTATGCTCCTATATATAGCATCTCTCAAACAATTAGACAAATTACTTATAATAATACACACTAGTTACACAAACTATTCACTGAAAAGTACATGCATGCACATTCTAAATTTAGCTGATGTGCATGTGCATGCTACCGCATGGGAAATTGGTTGGCACTTTTTCAAAAACCTCCACCTTGACAACAATTTACCTCATATATCATGCTCAAATTAATTCGTCACCTTTCTTTCAAGTCAAGAGAAGCCAAACATCATCACACCTCCACAGCTTCTCTAACAATACTGTTGCATGAGCATGTCTTCCTGATTCGCTCTTGTATGGACCATTCTACCTCCATCAATAACCTATCTTATAAAATGATGCACTTGTCCATTTTGATACATTGGAATATTATTCAAATGCACAACACTTTGACCACCACAGAACACCTCATCATGTACCTATCCAAACTTACCCAATAGATCCTTGCATTCTTGCAAGTCATAACTTGAGGTAGGCCTCGTCTTGTCCAAATCTCATGAATCATAACCACATACTAAATCATTGCAACCACTATAGGTGATACTTGTGCTTTTATGTTTGAAGAACCCATTTCTATGTTCTTCACTTGTTTTTTCCATGTGTCTACTGGAAACACCAACTACATGTGAAATGTTGACCATTTCCCATCACAATCATTAAACTTCCTACTAGCATATATGACGTCAACGCCCTCCCAAAACACCCATAGGTCGGAAGGATTCAGCGTCGACTCATAGGATCTTTCCTCTTACATGGCCCAAAGAACTCTAAGGCTCTTCTAATTCCCTATCGAGAATTCTACACCCACAGAAATCTCCACGAGATCTCCTCTTTACACTCAGGAGATTGGAACTCGCGACTTTGCAAATCCAATGGTCGAGCATAGGTCTCTCGAATCCCCGAGACCTGAGAACTAGTCAACGCTGACCTTTTCCTATCGGGATTTCCTCTGTCACGAATTTGGCACTCGCAATGTTGAGTAACTTGTATCCCCGACTCCTGATATGCCTAAAATCCGATGCATGCATGAGTTTGACCTTTCAACGTCCCATCACCTCTGTCAGGATTTTGGACTTCGCGGTATCATGAATCCTGATGCAAATGTTTCAGGATTTATCACCTAGAAACTCTGAATTAGTGTGCCACCTATCCACTCGCCGACTCCACTGTGGCCCCACACAAATCTTCTTGGCTGTCGGGGTATCGCAGTTCATGATTTCACGATTCCTGATGCAATATTTATGGGACTTCAACCCACAAAACCCCGATGCACGATCCCGCGTATGAATCCGACGGTCCTCGTGACTCGGATCTACGATCCTGCCCCTCCTGAGCTTTGAACCTTTTGGGAATACTCAGCGTATCTCCCCTGCACCTCTGTGAGATCTAACAGCTCACGGGATGTTGCAAATTCTCCTCAGAGAATTTCGACCGTCTGTCCTTTCTCTGATGGTTTCTCTGAAATGAACCAAGTATTCCACAGTGAAGACTTGCTCACCTGCAGCGCGAACTTGCAATGCCTGCTTAAACACTTCACGACATGGCTCCCTGTTCTTCTCTTGATGATTCCTCGAAGGTTCTATACCTCCTGAGCTTTCTTGTGACCCCAAGTCTTAAAGAAGACTCTTGTGCGCACTCCTTGCGACAACCTTCAGACACTTCCCAGTGTTGAATCCTTTTGACCCTACGCACTCTTGCAGCAGTAGTCTCTAACTTATCTACTCAGGTTCGCAACCCTGAAGCTTCACTTGGCCTACGCACTCCTTGCACGGCTCCTGGGCTCCTGTACTTCTGAGGAAATGAGAACAAAAGTAAAACTATTTGAGCTTCAAAGATGCAACCCTGAATTCTTGTCGATGCACTCCTTGCAGACACTTCAACTGCACTCCTTGCAAGAATTCTTACTCAGATAGAGAAACAATTGAAACTCATTCCATTATCCCTTTAGACTTCAAACTCAAACATGAAATCGTATACACAGCATATTAAAGCAAATGTATAACATAAAGAAAACATACATGAGCATATCATTCAGCATCAATACACAGAGAACAAACCCAAAACCATGAATTTGAATCAGCCTCTTCTATTAATTCAAATATCTGTACATGGGTGTTCTTACACAACTCTCTGCATGATCTTTATTTCTTCAATAATGCTCAGAATAATGTTGCAATACACAATGAGGGTGTCTATATCCCATTTCCCTCTTGCGCTATAAAATGGTCTAGTCTAGAATTAAATTCTATCTACCTGCATTTACTACTTTAAATGCCTTCTACCTACTAAGGACGAGAGCAAATCTCTCAAGGTTCGTTTACATCATACAAGTGCACTTCATCTTAATGGCTTCATTTAAGATGGCGCAACAACTTCAAAGGTAATTTCAAAATCCACGCTGGCGCTTGTCCAGCTGTCCTTCGCTTCCGCGTTGGCTCGCTTGATGTGGGCGATGCTCCTGCATCAATATAATACTTGAGACATATAACCTTTTTCTTCTTCATCAGTTAGGAAATAAACCTGAAGAAAAAATTGCAATGGAAAGCCAAAGGCATTTTACCAATTTCACATCATTCATACTGAATTTTCTGAGTATCTTCACCACATACATCTTTTGTGATAACCAAGCTTACCATATTTCCTGTCTCTGTATATTTTTTTTTTCAGCTCCTATATCCTTCTTATCAAACGTCCCAACCAACTCAGCCAACCTGTTGATTTCATACATGCTTGTGCTTGCAAAAAGCATAACCTTTATCACCAAGATAATAAATATACCATAAACACAATGGTTATACTCACTTCTTGCAAAATCTAGCTCACCATGAAGAAATCAAACATCTTGTACCATTTCCTCGCATGCTTTAGGCCATACAATGATTCTTGAGTTTTCAAACAAAACATTTTTTGCAATCTTGAACTAACCGTTCTGGTTGTTCCTTATACATCCCCTTATCCAAAAAAATCCATGTAAAATATTTTTAATATCTAAATGTACTAACACAACTAGTGCTAACACAACTTGAATAGAAACAAGATTTTAGCAACTGGTGATAAAATTTCATGGAAGTCAATACCTTCCAAATATCCTTCTGCTACCATTAATGCGATGCACCTTTCATCTTTTACTATGTTTGATTTTATAAAAGGAAATCCATCTAACACTGCATCTCTATCCATGATGATTATGTAGCAATTAGGATCCCACATTTTGCATCCCTTAACATCATCACCATATCAAAGATCTACCTATTTGATTTGTGCCCTACTTATAATGTTGATAACAAAATAAGAATCACAACCAAATAATTTTACATTTGATTAATTACTAGATGACATGTCCATACCTCTTTTGGAATCTTCCAGTCTTTTGCAATCGATGGTGACTGAGTTACCAGATAGAACAACTTCTTCCGTCCATGAGTATTATTGCAACTTGGCATTACTGAACATGCCTATTCGATCCCATATTCCTTGAAATACTTTCCAAGTTCCATGGATATGATCCTACCTTCATCATATATTCTCAAACACTTGATTGACCTGCCAACACATCAACCTTTCTACAAACCCACCTTTCTAACCTGGATACACTGCTCCACCTTGAAATTTGAATTCGAACAACTTTGAACAAATCCATCCAAACCAACCCAAGTAAGCCTTCATCGCTTACCTCCAGGATAATTTACAATGGATTTCACCAAGCCTTTTATAGGCTTCATTACATGCAATCCATGGTCACAATACCACAGACTACCCAAAAAACATGGACCCAAAAAACCACGTGCTTTGACCTAAAAAAATGGATTTAACTCATTAACTCTTTTACCGAGTCAAGTTTAACCCAACATACATGCTCCACCACATATTCAATATACATAAATATATGTTTATAATTTTAATAGGTGACCTGATAAACTAGGGGTACACATGCCTATCCAAGTCTTACATATGTATGCCCATTTACATGCAATCAAGATTTTTTTTTTTTTTTTTTTAATTTTTTATTTCACAGTGACTCAACCATCATCACCCTAAAAATTATATGTGAACACATGTGTGGTGAGACACAACAGGCAGATAAAAATTCATCAACCGTATATGAACTTGAAGTTGTTGTAGCTGAATTTGCTTCTATTTTGGAGTCCTCTTTGGATGTTTGTTGTTTTTTCCAACAATCCCTATTAAGATGCCCAGATTTTACACAAAACCAACATTTCCCCTTATCCTTACTTTCTTTTGACTTAGACTTGGTTGTACCTTTATGATGTTTCCCTCCTTCTGTAGATCGACCTCTAACCACCATTGCTTCTGTTGTTGAGGTTTCTTTACTAGATTTTATCCTCATTTCCTCAGACAATAGAGATCCCACAACAATGTCATAATCAATGGCATCTGTTGAGCTGAACCAAATAGATGTGATCAGATGATCCCAATACTCGGGAAATGAACACAGTAGAGTAACTTCCTTGTTGTCATCTTTGTACTTTACTTCCATACTAGATAATTGACAAATCAGAGTATTGAAAAAATTTAAGTGATCAACAATTTTTGTACCTTCTATCATTCGTAGGCTGTACAACTACCTCTTCAAGAAGATTATGTTCATCAAGGAATTTTTCATATACTAAGTCTCTAGTCTATTCCAAAAACATGTTTTTGTCTCCTCTCCAACGATGTTAAAAAAGAATTCACCTTCCAGACAAAAACAAATAGTGTTGAGAGCTCTTGCATCTAGATATTCTCAGTCCTCGTCTGTCATCTTTGTTGGTTTCTTTGACTTTCCCACCAAAGATTTTTTCAATCCTTGTTGTACAAGTAGATACCATATCTTGAGCTTCCAGAGCTCAAAGTTATTCTTGCTGCTAAAATTATCCACCTCAAACTTAGAACTCTGCACTTTTTCCATTAGCACAAACCAAAATGCCCAAATTAAGATTATAATACTAAATCTTCTTAATATGAAGGAATAATGGTATTTGAAGGTTGAACCCAAAAATATTTAATAAATATTTTATACATAAAAATATTTCCCAAACATAAAAGGGTTGACCTCACCTTTTATTAAAACACCCTCTCACTTTATTTAACAAGTGTTGCATGGCAGTGTAGTCCCTGCCAGGTTGGAATAAGAATAAATGCACCGCTACGACGAGACCGAGCACAAACATGTGGGAAGCAGATTGAATTACATGTGGTATCCATGCATAGGATGACTTGTGGCAATGTGTCATAGGCCAGCCCCAAGACATTTGGCTTGTAGATGACCCCCAAGGTTAATATGCAAACGAGGCAGTTTTTTCCTTCGGTGTGTATAGTTAAAACATGGGACTTAGAAAATTTATGTCTCGATGACTTGTAATAAAGGTTCCTAGAAAAAAGGACCAGGAAGCATACACATTAAACATTCAAATATAATAAACACAATTTCATGACATCCAACATAGTTGAAGGAATTTGTTTTTAGCATTTTCGAATTAGTTTTGTTTGAAATTTATCAAAAAATAATAATGCCTTGCAACAAAGGTTCCTAGAAAAAGGGACCAAGAATCACACACATTAAACATTCAAATATAATAAACACAATTTCCTGACATCCAACATAGTTGAAGGAAAAAAAAAATTGGATTCCCGAATTAGTTTTCTTTGAAATTTATCAAAAATTAATAATGTCTGTGACATATTTCTGGAATTTGTTCCATATTTATGGAAATTTAAATGCGTTTGTCATATAGACTAGGATTGGGGCTCCTACGGACCATAAAATAAATAAGTACAAGAAATAGGACTGTAGAAAGAAGAAGTGTGTGGCGGTAGAGAGGAAGACTTGAAAAGAAGAAATTGGAAGTTATGAGTCTTTGGATAGAGATTTCTATTTAAAGAGGTAGAATAAATGGATTGATAAAGAAAACAATATGTGATCTATATAGAATTACTATGAAGCCGATGCATTTTTTTTATGTCATCGACGACCACTGGAATCGTGCCAATCGGTTGTTGCCCTTCGTCGATGAGCTTGTCCATTCTCCGTTGGAACCATTCTTCAATGTATCTTCTCATGGGGGCCACATTGATTTCATCCCGTATTTCTATTGCGAAAACATCATTTTCTAATTTCTTTAGATCCATATAAATACTATGCAGAGCCTGTTCAATTTCTTCATTGTGTGTCGAATAGTCCACTAGCCAGTTCTCGACCTCATCTACACCATATTCAAGGATGCCATAAATTTTTTCTAAAGACAACCCCTTTAAAATATCAAATTGTTCATCGAAGGCTTATTTGGTCAAGGACAAGGATTTTAGGATTAAGTTTGAGTCTTGAACTTTGTTGGTACTTCCGGCTAAGTCTATTTGGGTCAATTTTATGAATAATTCTTCTTTTTCTAATATGGCTTGTTCACATGATTCGACAATGAGTTGCAAGTTCTTAACTTTCTTTTGGCAACATGCTTTTAATTTTTTGATCCACTTTAGGGAGGGGCGATCCTCTTGTCTTATTTTTAGATCCGAGTTGTTGATGGCATGGTTGGAAAAAGGGGTCACCATTTGTTCATAGAAACGTTCTTCAGTTTTTCAATTTGTCTACAAATGTCCATGCAAATCATTTGCCCTCTTTCGAAAGGAAGCTATATTTTGTGATGTTTCCCAGGCTTCAGTAATTAGCTACATTATTTTCTTTATGTTCTTCTCTACAAAGTCTCTACACAATGTGAGGAGGCTGGAGGATCCTTTTAACTTGTATGTAGGGGTAGCAGATACAATTTTTGCTAAAGGACTCGCAAACTCTGGGGTAGCAATGAAAGCCTCCTCCAATTTCTTGACTCAGTCGTTCAGTCTGACATTCTTCGCTTCAATTCCTCCAATGGAATCATCAAGAGCATCACCAATTATGCGGTGAAATCGGGATATTTGGGACGGCCTCATTTTCCTAAATTTAATCTTTGTATGAGATTTTTCTTTCTTATTTGTTACATCTCTCTTTTCAATGATTAAATTTTTAGATTGGATGTCAAAAATAGTGCTTTGGAATACGAAGGATTCATCTTTGTCAAAAATGTCGGTCTCAACTATTTCCATTGTGGAACTATGGTGCATCACATCCATAGATGGGTGAAATTTGTGCATGTGATCAATTTTAGTTTCAATATGCATGTGCTCAGTTTCAATTTCGGGTTCTTCTACCTTCCCTACAATGTTTTTTCTCTTCTTCGTCAAGGGAAGCTTGTGAGAACTATGAATTTTTGCACTAGGAGGGTTCTTATCTCCTCCTCCGTTTGAATATTTCTAGGTTGCTTTCTTACTGGGGTGGGACATTGAAGAGATGCTCCATGATGTCATGCTCTTAGGAGTGTTGGCCAGGGACTGGAAACTCTTCTCATCAGATACTTTTCCCTATTTTTGTACAATTCAGTCATGCTTTGCAATGTCTTTATGTCACAATCGTCAGAAGAAGGAGTGTTGTCATCACTGTCTCTGTCTTTGGTCAGGAGTCTATGGATAAAAGAGATGATAAATACAATTGATAGTAAATGTTCTCTAAAAATCCCATTAGGGTCGAACCCTTTTATCCTTTCAACATATGTTAGGTTCAAGTTCTTGAAATGGCCTGCAAATTCATCAATCTTGTTGATGTTTCTGCACACGAAGTCCCTAACTTTGTAGGGCAGAGGGAGGAACTATTTTTTTCTCTTATCATGGAAAAAATGAAACCAGTGGTTGTATTTCCTTGCTATTTCTGTAACAAACATCTTTTTCGTGATGTGGCATGGAAGGAAAGTAGGATTTTCCTTGGAGCCTAAGACCATTAGTACATTGTAATTTTTCGTTTGTTCAAGTGTCCCATTCCTGTCCAAAAACATGGTGGCTTGGCTAGACATCCGGGGAGCATCCTTTCCTAACAATAAATCTTTGAAAACTGAGACAAAGTCATTAAAAACCTCATAAAAACAATGGGAGGCCTTGTGCCTCCAGAAGGCCCAGTACCAGAATGTTACTGGGTCGAATTCATAGTTTATTTTCTTGGATAGAGACAGTTTTGGAAATGGACAACAATGCACTATTGCAAAAATCAAGTAGGACGACATATAAAATTTATTCGATTCTTTGAATCATGATAGATGGGAATAGATTTCAATGGAAGTTAGCTTCCCCCAATTGAAAATGAATTGTTCCTTGACTGTGAAGTACAAAATATAAATAACTATACGGGAAATGCCTGTCATGGATTCCTGTCCTGTTATTCTTGTAAACAACCAAACAATTTCCTAAAATGGATTTCTAAAGGAACTGACCTACAACTTTGTGATATCTTCAGGAACTGTTGTTGGGTCTTCAAGGAACTCGGGTAAGAGGTCCAACCCATTATCATGTTTTTCTAGGAATTGCTTGCAGTCTTGTCCTCTGAAGGTCAATGCTGGCTCTGACAATATTAACATCTCGCGACAGACCTGAGGTGAAAAAGAAACAGGAGAATGGTCATGCAGTGGAATAATTATTTGGCTTGAAATATATTTTTCAGTGCACCAAGAAACCACCTCCTTATAGTAAAAAACCTTAGGGACGTAGCCTGCACGAGCGATTCTAGAGGTCCGAATCACTTTTTTCTGGGTAGAACAGGATGAATAGTAAAAGTATGCCCTTGCCCACTGGAATTTTTGGTCCTCACGTCCAAATATATTCATTGTATTTCCACATAACTGTTGTTGAGTTGTTGCCATAAGTTTACAAGAACGTTTGTTTCCTCTAGACGATGTCTGAAATGAAGATTTGGAAGGGATAATATAACCTTGCACAAATATTGGTCCAAATGTGTGTGAATGAGAGATCTCATCGAGATGTTCACTCATTAATGACAATTTCGACGGATGTTGCATGATGCATTGTTATCATTAAAGACTAGTAATTTCATACATAGAAGTGCGAACATGGAAGATATATCAATGAGAAATTAGGGATTGGATATTTCCTGAACAGGCCAACGCAATGACCCTTGTTTGAGATGAACAATCAGAAGGGATAATATAACTCTCTTCATATCTTGGTTTAATGCGTATTAATGGGAGATATCCTTGAGCGTTTCTCTCATTAATGACAATATTGACGGTTCCTGCATGGTGAGTTGTTAGCATGAAAGGTTACTAATTTCATATTAATAAATAAGTACGACGGTCGCGGGGAAGAGAAAGAGAAATTAATGAAGAGAAAGAGAAATTAATGAGTGTCTAATTATCGAAAATGGTCGAGCATGCTTCAAAATAGGGTTACAAGGTACAACCATTGGAGGTGAGGCCCTGAGGGTCAAATTGTATGTCTCGGAATTTTTTGAGTGCAAAACGCATAACACGGAAGAGGGAATGATGGTACAATCTAGAGGGAAATTTGTATATCGTGAAAGTCTAGGTAATGTTTTCAGGACACATAATAATGGAAGTTCAAATGTGAGCCCACCTATTTGGAAACCCACAATTGAAAAAGTGGCTCAAGTATGGAATAGAGAAACAATTGGGTGAATTCATTTTCGCTAATATATTGAAACTTGTAATATATATCCCATTGCATGGCAAGATCTTTTCTCCATGTCTCTGGGAAGAAAAGACAAAGTAAGAGAAGATAAATTAATTTAAATTCGAGGAGTCTAGCTTCATTTAAATTTCACTATTTCGTCTATGTTTTTTCTTTTTAATGACGGTCTGTATGGTTGTTGCATGATGAACTGTTAGCATACAGTAAACAGTGACTAATAATTGGATATTTCATGAACCCACCAACCCGAGGAATCGCGAAAGAGATTCCATGAAATGGGCAAGTATGGAAAGCAGTTGGACGGGCTTCAGAATTAGGGTGACAATGGTTCCCCATGAGATGTGACTTCTCGAGGGTCAAATTGTATGTCTCGAAACTTGAGAGAAAAATGTGTACCATGGAAGGGGGGATGATATGGGAGTCCGAAGGCCAATTTGTATATGAAATAAGTGTGGGATAACTCCTCAAGCATTTCTCTCATTAATGACATGTTTAAGGTTCATGCATGGTGAAGTTCTAGCATTAAAGCTTGCCAATTTCATATTCAGAGAAAAGTAGGAAGGTACCGGGGACATGGAAAAACAATTAAGGAATGGCTAACTATCAAAAGCGGTTGGTGATGCTTCAAAATAGGTCTAGAAGATACAACCAGCAGAGGTGAGGGCCCGAGGGTTAAATTGTATCTCTCGGGAGTGTTGACCGCATAACGTGTAACACAGAAGAGGGAATGATGGTGCATTCTCGCGAAAAAATTGTATATCGAAGAACTCCAGGTACTGTTTGCTAGTCGCAGAACATTGGAAACACAATCTTGAGCCCACCATTCCTGGAACCTGCAATCGAAAAAGTGTCTAAGTATGGAACAGGGAAATGGTAGGCCAGACTCGATACACAGTAAATGTACAATGTCATGGAGATACAACCAACTTGGGGATAAGTATTGAAAGGAATGGTAGATGGTCGGGCTCGTGACAGGGCATTCCAGCAGATAAATTGTATATCGTTGAACTCCGGGCACTGTTTTCAAGTCGCGGAAGATTCGAAACACAATTTTGAAGGTGTTAATCTAGGAACCCGCAATCGAAAAAATGTCCAAGTATGGAATAGGGAAACACTGGCCCAGACTTGTTTTCTGTAATATATTGAAATTTGTAATAGCTTTCCCATTACTTGGAAAGATCTTCTTTGCATGTTTCTGGACAAGTTTTGTAGGGATGGTTAGTCCTTGAGGCTTTTTCTTATTAATGACGATCTGTATGGTTGTTGCATGATGGCATATTAGCATTAAACCTTTGGTGTTTCATATTTGGAAAGAAGTACAAGGATGGCCGGAACAGGAAACAGTGACTAGGAATTGGAGATTTCGTGAACCTGCCAATGCGAGGATCCAAAATAGGGTGACAAGGTCTCCCGAGAAGACGTGAGCCCCCAACGGTAAAATTGTAGCACTCAGAACATTTGAATGCATAATGTGTAACATGGAAGAGGGAATGATGTTAGAGTCCGACAGTCAATTTGTATATGGCGGAGGTCCGAGTGCCAATTGTTTCATACCAGTGTGTTTAGTTGTCACTAGTAAGACCATAATCAATGTATTTTGGGAAGGGCGCAAAGTTAGTGGCGATGGAAGGTAGTGACCGATACTTTGAAACATTTTTGAACCCTGGTAGAGTGAATCTTGCGAGTTCGAGGAGTCTGCAGTGGAATTGTAGATCAAAAAAGTTTTGAGTGCAAGATGTATATCACATAACAAGAAGTAGCAGAGTTTGAAAGGGACAACCCGGCAACCGCGGCCATAAAATTGGTTAAGTATGGAAAGGAACAACGGTCGTTCAGATTTTTCATGTGATGATATAGATGGAGATGAAGATATGTCATCTCGCCAATGCCGGAACCCGTGATCATAAAAAGGTGACTAAGTATATAACCATAAAGCGATAATAAACGAGAAGAAGAAAAGGGAAAAAGAGATAAGTATCTCACAGAAAAACATCTATTGTTCGTCTATTAATGTCAATCTTTTTGAACCCCTGGTCAGTTATCACTAGTAAAAGCATAAGTTGTAGATTACGAAAATTCTTTGGGTGCAAGATGTATATGAAGGAACATGGGACATAAGTGTTGGATACCCCAAACCTGGGACTTGGTGGTCAGATAATTGGCTAAGTGTTGAAAGGGACCACAGTCGGTCTGGTTCATGGTGTGAAGATATAGATAAAGATAAGAATCTGCCAATCCATGAATCTAGGAGGCTGTGATCATAGAGATGTGACTAAGTATAGAACCAAAAAGTGATAATAGAGGGGGAGAAAACAGGGAAAATTTAAAGAGAAAGTGTTTATATTTATTCCAATAGTATTCATATTAATATACATTAATATATTATTTCTAGTTCAAATGTAAATCATCTTCCAATTTGCAGGATGTTGTTCGGTTCTCAAATTTTGTTGAAACCCATAAGTAATAGAAAGAAAAAAATAAATAAAAAATAAAAAAAATGTATATATATATATATATATACATTTTTTTTATTTTTTATTTATTTTTTTCTTTCTATTACTTATGGGTTTCAACAAAATTTGAGAACCGAACAACATATGACACAACATTTTTCATACACACAGATATTATTAAATACAAGAAGTTGCAATATATGCAAAATATTGAACAGGTACATGACGTCAACACTTGAATTTCCTTGTTGTAATAGAGTAATTAATTCATTCTATTTATGGGACCCTGAAGAATGAAAGCAAGACGGGTCCTCCCATTTCTTTCTTTAAGTATAGGTCAAGTGCCACATAAGTATGGCCTATGACAAATTATTCTTCCATGTAAATGTAAGGAGTAAACATAGTGGGATTTATTTAAATTGAAGTGCTGGGTAGCAGAAAGAAAAGCTTGTCATCCATGTTTAACGACACACAAAAAAAGTACAAAATAGAATAAAAAACAATACCATAGATTGAAAAACACCATACAAAAATATCAAATATAATATATTCAAATAAACTGGGTTACAAAATACAACTGAGATTATTTTCCATAATTATTGGGATTGGGATTGCCACCGACAAAAAAAAAACAAATATGTACAATAATGAAGCTTGTGGACAGTCTTTTATAGATTTCAACTTGACCATCAAATGCTTGATTCATAAAAAAACAATGAGTTGAATACAAATTTCGTGTCTTGGACTTCATTGGTGCTGCCAACTAGATCTATCCCAACTTTTTGAATATCTTGTCTCTTCTATATATGGCTTTCCTGCATTGGCTGGTTATTCAACATTCCATACTTTGCTAAGTGTTAATTTCCCTCTGTCATCGAAAACTTGGGGTTTAAGGTGCCTTCCTTGTAATTTTCCTGATCATTGACATCTGAGACAACTTAGAGATGTGATTCAGGCCCAATTCGAAGATGAGGGAGTAGTTTTATGTGACGTCAGCTTTGGGGGAAACAAATCCTGTTAGCCAACAAAAGATGAGACAAAAAACAAATTCAAGTATGTTGCGACTGCTATTCTCCTTGTATTCGATCATCTGTTTGGTTGAAAATCCTACCTGAAGATTTGTATGTTGAACTTCTTTGTTTTATTACTATAAATTGGAAGGGATGTCCAAGTCAGCTACAAAATGTTCCTTTGTTGAAGTACACATCTTCTTCCAACAACAAATATCTGGAAAGTGTATCAAATGTTGTAGATCACATCAAAATATATTTTTCCTTGTAGGGGTGGAAGACATGGCAGCCCAAAAAATGGTATAGAATGTTCGGAAGTGATGCCAAATATTACTCCATGCCTAGATACACTTAGAAGGAAATTATAAAATTGGATACCCACGAACGTGAGAAACTGTATGCACGTTTGAATCAACATTCTAAAATTACAAAACATTTTATGCCAAAGTTGTAACAGACTTGACATACAACCAATTTCTATGTCAAAGAGTGTCGAGCGACCTATGGATGCAGTATCAGAATTGACATACAATCAACTTTCGATCACTATTGATACTAATGTCAAGTGCAAGAAGTTGTGATCCCAGGATCTAGGTAGTTTCACCTTCAGGCATCCACGCTGGCAATGACCCCAGGCTCCAAATAGCTTTATCTTTGAACAATAACATTGGCGGTGGAAATGGGAACAATTCTATTGACTGCAGTGCAGCAATGCGGTGAACAAGCAATGCTATCATTGTCAAAGCACTTAGACTGTAGGATTGTTAGACCTGCAAAGAAAATCAACTTTAGTGTTGCTTTTTCACGACAACTACAATGTTTCTTTGAGTTCATAAATCTTTGGATGTTGGGTGTCCTATGCGATAATGACCTTGACATTAGGTACATGTCATACATCTATTATATTACATTGCATTGTTAATGCAATTGCCATAGTGGACGATGGATCAATTGCATTGGCACAGGCAATATTAATTGTGTGATTAATTAACATCCTTGAAGGACGTGAATCCCAAACAATGCCTAAAACATTTTGAACAGTCGTGTGTTCAATTAATACATTCTTCTATATTTTAAAAAATAAGAAATTGTAGGTGGAAACAGCTCTGGAATACACCACTACATTAAGGTCTCTTCTAAATAATGAAATAAAATGGTTACAAAAGGTGGTACTAAAAGGTGATTTTCAGAAACCAAATCATTACCTGAACACGCGAAAATTATTGCATAAGGTGGTAGTATAAAGTAATCCTCAGAAATTGTTGCAAAGTCCATAATCTAGAATTCCTTCCCATTAACATTTCCCAATTACATGTCGATGCAGGTATTAAAAATTTTTGAGAGCATCGTTCCCTGGTTATATACCCACATTCAAGTAGGAGGAGAATATTCTTGCAAAGAGGGGCAAGATCATCGACCCAGATGAAATCATATGCATAGGAATAGTAAAACAAATTTTGTAGTGGAGATAGAAATTTGATTGTATGTGGAGTCTGTTACTAAATATAGAGGACAATGAAAAAACTGTGACAAAGAATATGACCTTCTTTCAACTCTGTTACTAGACCCAGAAGTAGCTCAAAAAACTTTGAAATAAAAACTTCTGTAATTTTAGGATGTCGATTCAACCACCCATACAATTTCTCATACTCGTGATGATCCAAATTTATAATTTCCTTCTGAGTATATTCATGAATGGAGTAATGTTTCATGTCATTTCCGAATATTACATATCATTTTGCAAGCCCCGGTATGTGAGACTCCTCTGACGAAAGATAAATTCTTGTGTGGTATGCAAAATTTGGTACACTTGCCAAACTTGTGTTGTTGGAAGAAACTATATACTTCAATGAAGGAGCATTTTGCAGGTGATCTGAAAGTCTCTTCCAACTCCCAGTAAGAAAACAAAGAAGATCAACACACAAATCTTCAGTCGGACCTTTCAACCAACCAAAGCATCGAATATAGGGACAACACCAATCACAAGATACTTGATGTTTTTTTTGTGTCTGAGTTTCTATTGGCTAACAAAGTTTTTTTTTGCTCAAATATGATGTCACATATAACCATTCCCTCATATTTCAATTGGGTTTGAATGGAATCTCTAAGTTGTCTCACATGTCCATGACCAGGAACATTACAACGAAGGCACCTTAAAGCCCAACTCTTCAATCATAGAGAGAAATGGGAATAAGTATTTAAAATCAACATTGAAGGATGATAGTATAATCTTCCATAGATTTTGGTTTAATTTGTTTTAATGGCATATGCCCTCAATATTTACACTTATTAATGCCAATATTTTTGAATATGTGTGCTGAATAGTCACCAATAGCATGAGTTAACATTCCCATATGCAAGCAGATTCTCAAATATGAAAACATGTAACATATGCACAGTATTAAAGAGGGACATGATGTCAAGACCTCTGTGGATGACACATTCATGGATGGTAGTGGTAGTACAATATTGCACTGTTACTATGATGATGTCTTTAAAAAACTAAAATAGGCAACAATTGTTGGAAATTCAAAATGTACACAAAAACAATTATTAGATCCCATAATATTCGCCTGTTTATGTATCTTAATGGGAGATGTCCTCGAGCTTTCCACTTGTTAAAGCCAATATTTTTGAACCTGTTTGGTCGGTTTTCACTAGTAAAATCATAATTAATGTGCATTGGGAAGGGCGGAAGGTGTCGAGGTTGGAGGGGAGCGAAAAAGGCTTTTAAATTTTCTGAACCCGGGAGTGCGTGAACCCGCAAAACTTTGAAGACTCGACTAAGTATGGAAAGGAAGGTAGGAAAGATGGAGTCATCATAGGTAGGCAGGCTTGCGATTTCGAGGAGTCCGAGGTCGAATTGTAGAGAACAAAATATTTGGGTGCAATATGTATACCCCGAACAAGGGTTACCAGAGTTCGATAACACCTATCCTCGAACCCGCATTCATAAAATTGGCTAAGTATGCAAACTAATAGCAGTCGGTTGGACTCATGATGTGAAGATATAGATGAAGATGACGATTTTTCAGTTCACCACACCGGGAACCCACGAGCATAGAAATGTGACAAAGTATAGAACCAAAAATGCATAATAGAGGGTAGGAACAAAAGGGAAAAACAAGCAAGTTTAGAAGAAATTGGCTAAGTATGCAAATTAACGGTGGTCGGTTGAACTCGTGATGTTAATATATAGATGGAGATGAAGATTTTTCAATTGGACACCCCAGGAACCCGTGACCACAGAAACGTGACAAAGTATAGAACCATAAACACATAATAGAGGGGAAGAACAAAAGGGAAGAATGGGCAAGTTTACAAGAGGAAAAAGAAAGGGAGAGAAGAACTTTATCGCTCACACAACAACACTTAGTCTCATAAATATGAAGCCATAGAAAGACATTAAATATGGGGAAAAAATCATCAGCTATGAAATATAGTTGGAGCCCGACAAACTCTAGTTCAAGTCATAAGAGATGTTGTTTACATCCACTACAAAATTTTTCATATTATTTTATATTAATAGTATTTTTTGGGGAGCCAACTATAAAAACATATAACAACAGATCTAACTATAGATGCAAGACCCCAAAATTGCAAATTTGAAGCAAACAAGAGCAAGCAACAAATAACAACCCAGTTAAGAAGCACCAAAAGGCCCAACTGTAGCCGCAAGACCTCAACCCTGCAAAGTTGAATCAAACAACAATAAGAAACATCCAATGAACCAAGAAACAAGCACCAACCAGCTGACTTCAAATGCCTGTGAAGAACAATATTGGCCAAATTCACTGCACACAAGATTGCATCAAAAACTTCATAGGAAAATGTATTGTAACACATCTGTTAAGAAAATATTTCAGGCTCTAAAACCTGTCAAGTAAACATTCAAAGCTACAAATACCATCCAAAGGCCTACCACTGTGCAAGCAATTAAGAAAACTGTCGTTTTCATGGCTGGTATTTTTCAATATTGGGAGCGATCAAAATTTTCTTGCAGTCCATATTTGTATCTGATTACTACAACTAGAGAAGAAGGTCTATAATTTTGTCTTTGTCTCATTCTTGATCGCCAATGTTCGACATAGAACCTACCTCCATCATAGCCACAGTGATACATAGGAAAAGGAAATCGTATTTTCTCCTCACATACAAAGATGTTCTGCAAGAGGATTTCAACTCAGGCATCCCCAATAGTCAAATTGCCCACATGCAAAATTCAAATAGCAAGCAAAGATAAACACGACACCCAAACCCACCCATCAATAGGGAATGACAGAAGGCCAATGTTTGACACATAACCTACCTCCATCATAGCCACAGTGACGCATAGGAAAAGGAAATCATATTTTCTCCTCACATACAAAGATGTTATGCAAGAGGATTTCGACTCAGGCATCCCCAGTAGTCAAATTTCCCACCTGCAAACTACAAATAGAAAATGAAGCTAAACACGACACCCAAACCTGCCTATCAATGGGGAATGACATAAGGGCAGTTCCAATCGGTTGCAGAATCCCAAGCGTGCAAACTGCAACAAGACCAACAGGAAAAAAAGAAGAACAACAATAGGAAAATAAGAGATCAGTGAACAAGCAAGAAGCAAGCATGAACTAGTGAACCAACAATGTCACTAAAGAATAATATTGCCCATATTCACTACAGAGAACATTGCATATAAAAAAACCCGGAAGAAAATGTATTGTAGCAAGCCTGTTAAGTAAACATTTAAGGTTGTGAGGCCTGTTAGGTAAACATTTAAGTCTGTTAGAACTTCTCTTTAAACATTTAAGAAAGAATTCAGTGTGGAAGGTCTCTTACATACAGAAAAACATTTATTATATTATTTTATAACAATAAAAAAAAAATAGTAACAGTAGTTTGAACAATAGAGGATATGTAAAAAATAAATTTATTCAAAGGAAAAACTAATATGAAGTCAACTAATAAAAAACTGACTCTCTATCTTCAAAAATTTGGATATCCAAACATTTCAAGAAAAAAATAAAAACTCAGAAAGACCGTATATGATCAAAAACTTTGGATACGCTAACATATCAAACATTGGGAATAGCGAAGCTAGAAATAAGACCTCCAATCTGTTATCCAATCAGATCATGACATATAAGGTATTTTTTATTATATAAAAATCAATGTTTTTAGTTCCATAGTTCCAACAATAGATATTATGCAAATATTTTTAGTCAAAGGACAAACTAATATGAAGTCAACAAATTAAAGATTTTTATAGTCCCTCTATGCCTTCGACAGGTGTAAATTCTAACATTGTACAATATCTACTGGAAAGTGATATTCAGAAAAGAACAGAAAAGATACAATGGCAAATACAAACATTACATAGAGATTTTTCACCTGGAAACCCAAACCGGGAAAGCCAACATATATTATATTTATACAATTGTGTTACATTGTTTACAATACAATATACATATAGGAGCCAGCGGCATCCAAAACCCTAACCCAATGACCTGGATTAGTCCAAAACCCTAATTCCTTAACCGGAAATAGAAAACCATCGGCAAAAAACCATGTGCCGAAAAACCACCTAATATCATGTGGTCTCAGAAATATGTCGTCCCGGTAATATGTCGTCCCTGAAATATGTCGTCCCGGAAATATGTCGGCCCAACGAAAATATGTCGGCTTGGCCCAGCGAAAATATGTCTTCCCGAAGAAAAAAAAATTCGGGGGCGCTGCCCCCCTGCACCCCCCCTCTAACCCCCCTGCGCACCCGGCGTAGGCGCTCAGACACTACTACTCATGCAAAGAATATAACACATACCCAACATTCTCCCACTTGTTGTTTTCTTTGCACACAGGAGGTTACAGGGTTACATAGTCAATAATCCAAGGCAACAATGCCCATGGATCCTCTACACCAAGAGAACTTCTCAGTGCTCATATATTTTGTTAATGAATCTGCAACATTCTTCAAAGTGTCCACCTTTATCAGTGATACTTTCTTTTCTTCAATCATGTCTCTCACAAAGTGATATTGAACATCAATGTGCTTTGTCTTTGAATGATAAGCAGGGTTCTTCACCAAG
>ML784333.1:502504-522517 GCA_009831015.1 Picea engelmannii | reverse complement strand
CAGAGATTTTTCACCTGGAAACCCAAACCGGGAAAACAAGCATATATTATATTCATACAATTGTGCTACATTGTTTACAATACAATATACATATAGGAGCTAGCGACATCCAAAACCCTAACCCAATGACCTGGATTAGTCCAAAACCCTAATTGCTTGACCAGAAATAGAAAACCATCAGCAAAAAACCATGTGCCGAAAAACCATCTAATATCATGTGGTCCCAAAAATATGTCGTCCCGGTAATATGTCGTCCCTGAAATATGTCGTCCTGGAAATATGTTGGCCCGGAAAAAATATGTCGGCTCGGCCTGGCGAAAATATGTCGGCCCGAAAAAAAAAATTAGGGGGCGCTGCCCCCGAACCCCCACGTGGGGGGCTCCACGCCCCCTCTAACCCCCCTGCATGGTCGGCGCAGGCACTCAAACACTACTACTCGTGCAAAGAATATAACACATACCCAACAACAGGGACTAATAAGGGAAATCCTTTATAAAATATTCACCTTACCTTTTTATATAATATCCTCCACTTTATTTACCACTCCATCCATTTAAAAGAGGGTGATTCTCATGCACAATAAGACAAAAAAGACCACTCCTTTTAATAATATATTGTGCTTAGTAAAAAAAAATCTCATTCATACCTTGACCTTCCAAAAAATCGTTTATGTTTGGATTTAAACAATGGTTGGTGCACCTTGGACAAGGATATCATGCGACAACTTCCAAAATTGTCGCGATATGTAATATGTAATATTTATTACGTGTGACACTTTCTCCAAATTGTCGCACTATGTAATATGTATCACCTCTGACACTTTGCATAAATTGAAAAGTTTGCAAGTGTGTCTGTGACTATCACACTTTGTAAAAGGGAAAAAATGTGATAGTGTAATAAAACCCGTCCTAGGCCAATCCACTCCACTTGGCCCAACTTGGTTAACCTACTCTTCTATCTAGTGATACAATTATATTCTCCTTCACTTTCAGATCCTTCAACTCTGTGCTCTGATACCACTTGTTAGGCAACAGAAGCATAAATATAACAAGATTCTAATATAAAGGAAACTAAAACCAATATTAAACTGAGAACAACAATCACACAATTGACAGAGTGATTTATGTGGAAACACAATACATGAAAAAACCACGGGGCAATGATAATCGACATTCTTATTATTCAAGGGAGAATTACAATAGCCAATCACATACATAAAACCATCCTCTCCTCACATACACACTGCATTCCATAGTATTGCGTCTTTCTGACACACTCCTCACCTCTATGGGTATGCTCGTATATATAACATCTCTCAAATAGTTAAACAAATTGATTATAATAAGATCCACCAGTTACACAAACTGTTCACTGAAAAGTGCATGCATGCACATTCTAAATTTAGTTTATGTGCATGTGCATACTACCACATGGGAAATTGGTTGGAACGTTTTCAACAAAGAAATGCATGTTGCCTTCAGGCCATCCAGGGGATTTTGGTGACTTTGGAATTTGTTGGAGCTTGTCAGCAGTTGTAGCAAAATATAGTTCAGACGACGATTCGTCGATTCAGGATGACAAACAAAGCTGTCAGGATATGAAAACTCACCATAGGGGTTGGCCTAATATTTTTCAGGGTAGGCCTTGTAAAAACCCTTTTATCTCCATGCCCATTTCTTGATACGTCGTAATTAAGGTCCAAATCCTCATTTTTTCTGATATGTAGTAGATTCGTATTATCTTGTGAGGAACTTGGGGTTTGGCCTCGATAAATTGTTCGATAACCCTTTCCTTGCTGCTTATTGTGGGATGGGACAGGGGACGTGATAAGAGGTGGGTCTAGAAATTCATGGGATGCTATCAAAGATAAGGAATATCTGCATCTACGAGTGGACATGTCGAGGATGGGGAAGGAATACGTCAAATTTTATGTTAAGTAGAATGCGTTGGTGATAAAGGTAGAATCCCTCTTAGAGGCAGAGTTGGACAACAGTGGACAAAAATACAACAACCACATAAAAATTCCTATGGAAGTGTACAAGTTGGACCAGATCAAAGCTCATATGAAGAATGGAATCCTTAAGTTCACTATTCCTAAGTTTACATAAGAGGAGATCAAGAATGTGATTAACGTGAATATTGAGTAGGGTAGGGTAGGGTTTTTGTATTCAAACATCGAAGTGGGGAAGTGTTTTTTTCTTTTTCTTTTCATTGTGTTTTGATAGGAGGGAAACCGATAACAAGTGTCCCTAAAATATAATACAGTGTTGAGAATATTACTATAGTTTTGATGCTAAGTTCCATCAATTTTTCTTTGATGGAGAAATTATGGTTCCGAGATTTTCGATGTTAAAATTTGGCTTTTCATTTAAATACTCAGAAAATAAAATTATTTTTGTGCATTGAGTTGAGATACTAATACTCCGATGGAAATTGTTCCACCACAAGAAAACACCACATACACATGTTCATAATTTAATTTAATTATTATAATCCAAAATAATGCAATTTAATATAATCATATTTTAATTTAATATCCCTTCATTTTCTCAAGTACTTTCCTTCGATTTAACGACCACTTTCCTTCGAGGATGGTAATTGACCAATTGTCCTTAAGAAAAATACTATAAGGAAAAATCATAAAAGATTACATTTAGATTACATTTATATTGTCAATACAAGTTTAAATGTTGAAATCCTATTTAAATGTGATTTTTTAATTTTTCATATAAATCAAATTGATGAACCATCAATGAAAATTGTATTCTTTAATTATATAATTTGATCAATTTTAAATTCGGCTATAAGTAATTTTTATATATTATCAACAAACATTTAGATGTTAGTTCCTATTTTATATATGATTTTTTAATTTTCACATAAATCAAATTAATGAACCATCAATGGAACTTTAACTTGTACTCTATACATTGTGTTATTTAAGTATACAACTTGGATCTATAAATTATGGTGAAAGGTGTGAAAATTGATATTATGAAACTACGACTTACTATAATTTTTAATAATTTTGACCTTTTCAGTTATATTATAGGTACATTATCTGCAATTTTTTTATTCACATGCATTGTTGCACAGGTGTTTGAGAGTTTTCCCTACCTTTTGAACCCTTATTTTCTTCATCTCACCTTAAATTGTATTATTCATTTAGGATAAGAGTGAATTATCCTCAAGTGACGAATCATTGATTTAGTTAAGATTTCCTAGCCTAGTCACCATGCAAGGTGTTAGGATCTAGAGAAAATATATCTATGAGGTGACATCACCCATTGTACTATATATTTGTAACTATGGTGTGAATAATTGAACAACATGGCTTCACCCTTTTTAGTCATATTGTTTTTTTTTTGTAAGTGAGTTTAAAGCCGATATTACTAAAAGAGGATTATAGTACAAAAAAAGGAACTCCTTGGTCTGCCAAAAAGGAAACCAGGCCAGAGGTTCCCCAATTGTGCTTTCTAAAAAGGCAAGGGTTATGACTGGACTGCCACTGTGGGAAACCAGCCCAGTCCTACCATATCCATTTTTTGACAAGATAATCACAAGAGACATGAAAAAGAAAAGCAGAGACTAAATAGATGCAGAACTGACCCGACTGAATTGCCAAAAGATTAACCAGACCCTAGTCCAGGATGATGATATGCTTCTTTCCTTCATCAACCTAGCCCTTGTTCTCTTCCTTTTGGGAGACCATGCACGTCTTTCTGATGTGTGTTGATTCTCCTTTCCCATCATCTAGTGTGATGTCCATGTGATGGATGTAGCGAAGGTAGAGGTGGAATTAAGCAACCAACCACTCAATCTTGGCTTGCTAGTTCTTCTCGACCTGACTTACTAGTTTGGTAATGGTTTCCAAACTATTGAGGCATCTTAAGATTTCATTCAATAGTTTCATGTGTTCCTTTTTGTTCTCCCGTATGGCGTCCTCCCTTTTTTATCTCACTTTTCCAATCAACATCTTTGTTTCCCACGCTATCTCCATCGTTTTATGGTAGAGGGTTTCCCTAGGTTGTGTGGCTCCTGGGTCAGTTACCCAGTCTGTTTCCTGAGTCAGAGAAACCCATGTTTTTCCCTTAGGATTTATTTTGATTTCCTTTTCCAAGCGATTAATGGTTGCCTTTCCTTTCGGTGCAACTAGGGTGTGAAATGTGCCCTCTGCATCTTTGGCTTCCTTCTCCATCCTTGAAACCCTCTGGGGATTTCTATGAGTTCCCTTCCCCAGGGTGTTCCTTTTGTTCTGCGATCTCTTCATTCTCACCATCCTATCTAGCCTATGGAAGCTCCATTTCTGGATTCTCCACCTATTTCCTGCCTGTGTGTCTGTGGTGGCTCCTATAGTTGCACTCTTATGTTTACATCTATTTCTGTTGTTTCTTATCTTACTGAAATTTCCCTACTGTGGGCTCATCCTTCCAAGCATGGTCTGCCCGTAGAGGTGAACCTTCCCATCCCTTTTCCCCGTCGCGATACTTATGATCATGATGACTCCACCATTATCCTTGTACAGGCCCTTGTCCCTGCTCGCTTGATATCCTACTGTGCACCTCCCCATACCTGGTCTTTGGCTTGGTGGGTCAATATTGGTTCGTGTCAATCCCTCTTGCTTTATGTCATTTGCTGCCTGTTGTCTATCGTCAATACTTTCCCATGGTATTCCCTCGCAAATCTTACTGTTGACATGAACTTGCTGTTGTACCCTCACCTATTGTATACTCTGGTCATGCATTGTGATTGGTGGTCGAGTGTTCGACAGTCATATCCTACTTGGGTCCTTCATGCTATCCCCTGGGCCTTTTGCTTCCCTCTTTGATGTGACCTTCCTTTATTAAGTTGTTGTCACAATCTTTTGTCACTAGTTGGAGGCAATCCATTCTGAATTGTCCTTTCGGGATGTTGAGCCAGGTAGTATCTAGATCTGGTCCTTCATTGCTAACCCCCTCATTGGCAATTTTGTCCACAAAGCCATTTGCTGACCTACGTACCCAGTGCAACTCCATTGTTTAATCGTTTGCATATGCTCCTGGATTTTTTGGAGGGAGGGTGCCAAGTGCCAATGTCTCTGTACTTTTCCCACTCTGGTGCCATTTTGGAGTCTCTTCACCATTTTTATGACCAAGGTGGAGTCACCTTCCATGATAGTGTTGGTCATCCTTTCGAGGATTAGAATTTCGAGACAGAGCTCCAGGGATCCAAATTTCGTTGCATTGTTGGTTGAGTTTCCCAAACTCCCAGGATACAACCAAATTATGTTTCCACCACTATCTCTGATCACCCCTCCCATCCCCGTCATTCTTGGGTTTCCTTTTGCCACCCCATCAAAATTTAACTTGAGGAACCATGCCGGACGTGGTGTCCAGTTGCTCTCTCCTGATTGGAGTTTCAGTGGCCTCCCTACCCATGTTTTGTTGCACCCGTCTTTTAGGCGGAAAACTTCCAGGATTCGGGAGTCTTGGCCTGTGGGTTGCACTTTCTAGTCTAGTAGTTGCGGATCTGCACCATTTTTTCTATTTGAGAGATTATTGCTTCCTTGAGTTTCCCTTCTGGAAGGATTTCGTTCCTGAAGATGTGTTAGTTCCTTTATTTCCATATTGCCCATATGATCATCCCTGGCATGAGATTCCAACAAAGGTTCATCGTTTCATTTTTTCTATAACTCTCATTCCAGTTATTGATGGTTGCACTGATGTTACCTCAGATCCTATTGGACCAACAAAAGATTCTTTCCTCCCAATCCTAGATCTCTGTTGTGTAATTACATTCATCAAGGAGGTGATTCATTGTTTCTTCCTTTGCTTGACAGAGGTGGCATCATGATGGGCCTATGAAACCCCTTTTCCTTAGGTTTTCCCAGGTTAGAATTCGGTTGTGAAGTACTAACCATTTGAAAATTTTGATTTTTGGCCACTGGGGGTTGTCCCAAATCTTTCCCCACTGTTGCATCAAATCTTCTTGGTCCTGGGCTGTGATGTAATTTTGAGCTTATTTTAGATTGAATTCCCCACCATTTTTCCTTCCCCATCTTAGTTGGTCCTCTTCTTCTGAGACTACAATTTTCCTTTTCCCCAATTCCTCCTCCACCTCTTTTGCTATTATTGCAATCCGAACTCTATTTTTTGGATTGAGTTTGTCCCAGATCCTCCATATGTTGCGGTCATTTTCTTGTTTCCAGTAGTCATGAATTTTGATTTTTCCTTGCGCAGTTATCTCCTGTTGGAGTTCCTCCCTATCTGGATTTTCCATTTTGGGTTCCTGTTGCCACGCGTCCTCCCAAAATCTGGTTGTTTTACCATTCCTCACTTCTAAGAAGCTGTGTTTTTGGATCCAGGTTTTGTTGCACCAGGCTAGATTCCAGATGGTTGATCCCTCCCTTTTTCCAATAAAGTGAATTCGATCATGGTCGTTGATGTTCGGGGCATACTTGGCCTTCCAAAGGGTTTCCCATAGTGTTTCCTTTTCTTTTACCCATCTCCACCAAAGTTTCGCCCCGTAGGCTTCATTTGCTACCTTTGGGTCTTGTAATCCCATGCCTCCTTTGCATTTGGGTTTGCAAACCTTCTCCTAGGCCACAAGGGCCCATTTTTTCTTGATTTACGCACCTCGCCATAGGAAGTCTCTTTGGATGGATCTTATTTTTTGGAGTATTCCTTTGAGAGCGGGAAACACTGACATCATATAGGTCATAATTGCTTGCAAAACCACTTTGGTTAGAATAAGTCGCCCCTCTAGGTTGAGGGATCTGTAAGTCTAGTTTTTCACCCTCTCCTGTGGTTTGTTGATCAATCCTTCCCATGTTTCCATTTTTCATGCTTTTCCCATCAGGGGGATTCCCAATTATTTCGTTGGGATCATTTTGCATTCAAACCCCAAAATATTTTCCAGGTTTCTTTGAATTGTTGGGTTGGTATTGAAGAAATAGATCATGGATTTGGAGTGATTGATCTCCGTGCTCGAGGCTTCCCCAAACTCTTATAATATTATTTTATAGGCTTTCGATTCCTTGACCGTGGGTGTGCGATGGAGTAAGGTGTCATCAACGAACTATTGGTGCATGGAGGTGGGGTAGTTTTCGAAAGGTTTGATGCCTGTTATTTCTCCTATTGTAGTTGGGATTTTTATACTTCTACTGAGTCCTTCCATCATCATAATGAACAGAAAAGGTGATAGAAGGTATCCTTGTCTAATGCCTCTTGAAGTCCATAAGGGTTTGGTTGGAGCTCTATTGATTAAAAGCAAGTAACTTATTGTTGAGACTAGGATGACAATCCAGTTGATCCAGTGTTACGCAAAGCCAAAAGATTCCATTATCTTGACCATATAGTGCCAGATAATTTTGTCATAAGCCTTTTCTAGGTCAAGTTGGATTGTCATCCCACCTCTCCTATGGAGTTTCAGTGTGTGTATTAGCTCATGGGCATGTATGATGTTGTCCACAATTTGTCTCCCTTCTACAAAACTTGACTGTTCCTGTGAAATCAATGTGGGTAGGAGAGGTTTCAGTCTATTGTCTATGACTTTGGAGATTGTCTTGTAGATCACATTGCATAAAGCTATGGGTCTGTAGCAGTCTGGGGTCCTTGCTTCATTTTCTTTAGGGATTAAAGTAATCATTGTGGAATTTAGTTCTTTCAAAATGGAGGCCGAGCGTATGGAGTCATCCACCACCCCATAAATGTCATGTTTGACCACTTCCCAATAGGATTTGAATAATTCCATCGAGAAACCATTTGGGCCTAGGGCCTTTCCATTGGGCATCTCCTGGACCACTTGGTCAATTTCCTCCTTAGCGATGGGTTGTTTAGGTTGATATTTTGTTCCTCGGTAATTAGCCTGGGGATGTGCTGATTTATCCTTTGTATGGCATCTGTTCTATCTTGGTTGGATTCTTGGGCTATCCCCTGGAAGTGGTTTACTAGTATGTTTTCAATATCCTTGTGGGACTCTCTCTCAATCCAATCCTAATCCCGAATTTTCAGGATTTTTTTGTGGGTTCTTCTAGAAATGGTTGTTCTATGAAAAAACTTTGTATTCCACTCTCCTTCCTTTAGCCACCTAGATCTGGATTTTTGGCGCCATAGAGTCTCTTCCTACTAACAGCTTGCTTCCCATTCCTGGGTCATTTGGGTCTCTTCCTTTTTCCTATCCTCTATATAGCCCTCATCTATGAATATTTCCTAGAGTTTCCTCATTCTGTCTTCAATATTTTTTTTCTTTTTTAATGTTTCCAAATATTTCCTTGTTCCACTCTTTGAGTTTGTGTTTGATGTACCTAAGTTTCTTATAAATATTGAACATTCTTGTCCCTTTCTCTGATTGTTGCACCCACCACCATTGGCTAATGTTCTCCTTGAAAGTGGGATGTTCGATCCAAAATTTCTCGAATCTGACTGTAGAATGATGGACTCTGACACCAAGAATTTGTCTAGCCTCATCGCTATCTTATGTTTATTTATCCATTTTTTCTTCCATGTGAATTGGCCATTACTGGTTTTGATGTCCACCATCTCCATTGTGTCATTGAAAGCTAAAAATTCTTCCGCATCTCTATTCAATCTCGTAGTGCCTCCTTTTTTTCCACAAGTGTTGTGATGATGTTGAAGTCCCCTGCCAGGATCCAATGGAGGTTGCTGGAACAGAATTTTAGGTTTTCTAGGTCTAGGAGCATTCTTCTCTTTTCTTCCAACATCTACAGACCATACACATTAGTGCATAGAATCACCTCCATGTTACCTATGTTTTCATGTTAACTAAAAGTGTGTGTGTCTAGTGGCTTCGGCTGCTAGTAGATTCATCAATTGTGGGTTCCACAAAGTGAGAATATCACTTGCCGTCTATTGTCCTTCGACAATCAATGTCTTGTACTTGATCCATTGTTTTTTGTTGATTGTTTCCATTCTGTCTATAGTACATTTTGTCTCTTGGATGAAACAGAGTTCTAGTTGTTCCTTCTTCTGTCTGTTTTTAAGGATTCTTTGCTTTCGTGAGTTGTTTGGGCCTTTAATATTCCATGTTATAATATTCATTTAAACATGTCGGGGGGAGTTGGAAAAGAGATTTTTTATCTTACCTGAGTATATTAGTAGAGCTCCTAATTCATGTAGGGACACGTTGTTTTGATTTC
This sequence comes from Picea engelmannii, assembly GCA_009831015.1. Classification (NCBI taxonomy): domain Eukaryota; kingdom Viridiplantae; phylum Streptophyta; class Pinopsida; order Pinales; family Pinaceae; genus Picea; species Picea engelmannii. The sequence continues at coordinate 513,381 of ML784333.1, read as the reverse complement.
CTGCCTTTCTTCCTTCTCGTCTGCTTGGGTGAGAGCTGGAGTTGTCCCTCACTTGCTTTGATTCCTAGGTGTCGTATCTCCCCGTGCATGTGCTTGATCCCTCTGGATTTTTCTTCCTCCCTTAGGAGGAATAGGTATTTGATACGATCTAGTTGCTCCACTAATACATTGTCTACGCCTTTCCTTTTCCATTTCTCCAGTATGTTTGGGAGATCTATTCCTTCCCTTTCCACAATATATTTGAGATCAGGATCTTCCGTACCTACCTCACTTGGTGTCATTTCCACATCTCTTTCTTCCTCCTGCATGGGGGTGTTGGCATCTCTATTTTCTCCGTCCATAGGAATTGCGCTACCCCCCTGTTCCATCTTATTGCTTGGGTCGTTTGTGTTCTCATTTGTGGCTTGTTTTTTAGCTTCTTTGGATTTTTCATTTTCCTTTCCTCCTTCTTCTTCTTTGTTGGTTTTGTCATGCCCTTCCATTCGAGTCCTAGCTTCCATATTTCTTCCCATTGGGGCTTTACTTGGTTTCTTGTTTGCTCTGTTTCAATGGTTCGGCTTGATAAACCCATCCTCATCCTACTATATTTTGGTGTTTTCCTCTTCTTGTTTTTTATTGAGAGGGAATTCTCATAATAGGTGTCTATGTTCATGGAATCTTCTGCATCTGAAATGGATCTTCTCGTAGTCAATGCTTTGTATTCATTCCTCATCCCTGAATTCCAGGATTATGGCTTATGGGATTTCCCTTGAAACATCCATATCTATGCAGATCCTTGCATAGGAGGTATATCTCCCTTTTAGGGTTTTTTCCGATGTCTTCACATATTTTGAAAGTTTCTTCCAGATTGCTTCGAAGGTGGAGGGTATCCAATAGTATAGCAGTAGAGAGTAAATCCTCATCTAGATGGGTAAATTCTTGAAAGTTTCTTTCTCTGGGGAGAAGTTTTCCTTCCATGGCCACATGTACAATCCTGCCAAGGCATGGAAGTATGGCCCCCCTCAAAGACTATATCCTTGTCCTCCAAGTTCATGAATACTTCTGTGAAGAAGCCTTTAGACCCTAGGTGGATTTCCACTTCCCTGCTTGGATTCCATTGGTATTTTATCCAGTTGTGCAATGTTCTTTCTGTGGGCCACAAACCCATGAACTTGCAAATGAGTGCATGCATTTTTATCTGGTCCCAGTAGAGTTGCATTTGTGGATCTTCCAGTATCACCTTGGGTATCAGTGTTGTCTTAGGTTTACATGGGTTGTGCCCATCTACTCCATTGGGGTTCGCTGGTTCTTGTGCATCATTCTGGATTTATTTGGCTTCTTCCCCCATGCGATCCCTTTCTTCGTATTTGCTTTATTGATTCTTTTCCGGTCCTGATCCCAATGGTATCGTCATTGGTTCCTTGAAGTCTCCACCACATGGGCCTTTTCCCCTGTCCACGACTACTTTCTTGTATGAGGGGGGTCCATTACCGCCCCCTTTGGTAACCATGTTGTGCTCTGTTGTGTCTATGAAAGTCAAACCCTAGCTTGTTGTTTCTCTCATTTTGCATTTCCTAGGTCTCTTACACCTTCCATCTTCTTTTAGTCATATTGTCGGTCATGTATTGTGTGTTATATTTTTTAACATGGTATAAAATCTCTTTTAGTCTTAAGGGATAGATAGCTTCACATGGTATTTTTCCATGGGAAGTAATATGCAGTGAGAGCATCCAATAAAACAGGATCATTGGGCACACAAGATACATCATCGATGAATAACAACACTGCAAATTACTTTTTCGTGAAGCTTCCACCACCACCACCAAAGATATGTAGTTGTGGAATTGAGATCTACATAATCACCTTGTGACAAGTCTATTTTTGAATTTTTGATGCACCAATCCAAATTAACACCAATAGATCCTACTAAGAACAATCCTACAAAGCATCCTCCATGAATGACAAATCAAAAGAATTTTGGAAATGCATCCACATAATCAACATGAGTGACTCATTTTCCAAATTAGATACTTGCAACATATTTTCAATAGTAATAGACACTCCCAGGCCATGAGAATGAGTATTCAAGTGACAATCAATGAAATTAATTAATGCATTCAATGCTACTAGTATTTGGTTTCTTTGTACATCATATTTATTTTGTACATAATCATTTAATCTACCAGTATAACAAAATGTGAATGATAGAGTCCGTTGAGTGTAGAGTTTGACCTTAATTTGATGAGATCTATGGATAGAAAATACAAAGATATTTTTTTCATAGCATAACACAAGTGGCAATTCAAACCTCTCTTTGTCGGATGCCTCATTACAAAAAACATTGGCCTCTCTCATCGCATCCCGGTGATATTGTCTCTATAAAATTCACCTATCCAACGATGAATATTTATTCATGTAAATAGGAATATTACTCTTTGTGCCAAATGGGGAAAAAAAATCACAATCTGGGTCTCCTTTGTATAGAATTTCTTCTATTGATTAGTCGTTCGGCCAAATCTTCCCATGAGCAGTGTTGGCCCTTGAATATGTAAGGAAGCAAAGATTAAGTAATAAAGGCAAAGTATGAACTACGTGGAAGGAACATAAACTGAGGAGGGGTTGAAGTGGTTAAAGAAGAAGAAAAGAAGGTGTGAAGTAAAGGAAAATCTATCTGTTGAAAGAGAAGATCAAAGAAATAAAGAAAAGGGATCGTGGAAAACTCAACAAGTAGAAAAAGATATCAACGAGTGCTTTGGAGAACCATGTGGAAAAGGAGGAAGGACAGGATGGCAAAGCCCTTAAATAACGAGTCAAGTTGACCTAGGGTTTTGGATCTAGGGTTTTGACACCTAGACTTTTTCCATGTAATGTATAAATAAAGGTCTAGAAGAGTCGAGAGGGTTGCTAAATAGTTGATTCGTTGACACTATGATGGTTATTGTTCATTGTTGAGTATTGTTGTTGAGAGCAGTATTTAGACTGTATTGTAATATCTTCAGCTGGGTGTGAAGATCGATCCTGCAGCTGGGTGCATAGGGAGGGAAGGAAGAAGGAGAGAAGAGAGAGAGAGAGAGAGAGAGAGAGAGAGAGAGAGAGAGAGAGAGATCTACAACTAAGTGCACAAATAGAACTATATGTTTCCACATAATATATCAAGAAACACATTTTTCTGGACGTAGCCCTAGGGAGAGGGTGAACCATGTATATCTTGTTTTTTTGTGTGATTGATGTTGTGTTATTTCCCATCTGTTATACTTTTATTGCATCGTTGTGTTAGATCAGAGATATAACTTGCGAATTAAGATTAGGAAGGGTAAATAACATCTAGATTGTTGTGCATTATGTCCTGGATCCACTTTGCATTTCCTCTGGTTGTAGACACCTATGTCCTGCAACCCCCCATTGCTAATTCGGGTGAGAATGCATCTGCTTCGCAGGTGTTCCCAAAAGGGCCAGTAGTTAGGGTTTGTTGGTGTGTTCTTAGAGTTGAACACTGGGTTTGCCCCTGTGCCAACAAATGGTTCTATAGATGGGACTGATATATTCTTAAGGTAATGTCAAGGTGGCTTCCATCGAAGACAGATATTCAGAAGTGGATAGAAGAACAAGAAAAGGACTTCATTGAAGCCTTGTTGATGGGTGAAACTGTCCGTCCGTCAATTGAGAGAGTGGAACCGGTCCGGGGTTGTCTAAATAACCCAAGCCGTTTGGAATGAACCACCCTGACGAGTTTAACGACTCCATTGGCCTCTCTAAGGTCTCCTAAGAAAACCAAAGAGAAAATTGATCTGAATCTAGCTAATCTAACTAAACTAATAAACAAATTAAACTATCTAAAAGAAACTAAAAGAAACTTAAACTAATTAAAACTAACAAGACAAATTAACTAAAAACTAACTAATATACTAATCTAACTACTATGTACAATCGACTAACTAAAATTATAATGATTCAAATCACCTATCTAATTATCAGTTGTAATATTTCTTATTCACAAATGTACATTATGAATAGCCTACAAATTTAATTAAAACCTGCAAAACTCATATAATTTTCTGCCCTAAGACAGCCAGGAATCTTTTTGGTTCTTTTATATTTTATGAAAAAGAAATAAAAGCTACTGAAATTAAACGATCTAATATAATTACTGAAATTAAACAATCTAATATAAATCTATCTAGACTTATATCTAAATTAAACTACTTAATGAAAACAGTAAGCAGAAAACTAATTGACCTGGAAACGCTCCAAGTCTGCCCTGTGTAAGATGACTTCTGAGCTAGTTGGAGGAGAGAAACTCACACCAGTTAGTCTGTATGCTTCTCGTAGACGATCAACTATGCTACTCCTTGAAGTGTTTTATAGGACAAACAAGACATAAAAGAAAATCATAACAATCTTATGATTACAAATTCCTGCAATAAGGGAAACCTATTATGCAGCGAACTTATATATAACAATTCAATTCATGAAGAAGATAAAACTATCATTCACAAACTGAACTAACAATTGTTATGTCCTTTATCTATTTGGAAGAAACATGATATGAATGACAATGATTAAAATTATATCATTTGCACATGATTTAGATAGCTAAAGTAATCATAAACCATAAACAAACTGATATACTCAACATAAAACAAAACATTGCTATATTGAAAAGCAAAAGCTATGACAAGACACCAAATTTTGCTCCAGTCAGTATTATAACTCCATATTCTTGTTCTCCCACAACCGAGGATGAACATTATTACAAAAATCATAAGTATATATAGGTCTCTTCACAAGGTAAAACTTCCTTGTGGATAATATCAAATAGTTTTACACAATCTGGGAGATATCCCAAAATCACCTAAACTAAGGAAATAAAATGCAAGTAGAATCTGTAAAACATCCCCTAAATGCTCATCATATCTATTGCCAATTCGAATTTGCCTGCAATAGAACACAAAGATCAAGTTAGAAAGATATTTCATTAAGAAAACAACAAAAAATTGACTCCACAGACTTAGCTACAGAATCATTTGATTTTGTAGCTAGTCAAAAATAGCAAACAGGACCAGATCTCAATCAAATAAAATAAAATCGAATCATCTCTTAATAATCCAAAAAAAAACGAGTTACTATTAATTCAAGTGAAATTATCATTCAAATTAAACAATATCAAAATGAATGCAATCGAAACAGAGTAAAGAATGCTCTGTTTTCAGTTACCATAAAACATGGTCAAACTTTGACAGGCCTGTTTTGAATTAAACGAAATTAAGCAGTGAATCGAGCCATATGAGATACGATGTAATCGTAATCACTACTACCATGATCAAACAGAATAGTAATCATATCAACCATAACCGAACAAAATCATAATCATATCAGATATGATTTGCCATAACATAACTATAATCGATATTATTGAACAAAACATATATGTTACAGCTGTAGCAATATACATAGATTTCATGTCGTTTCAATCCATAGTAAAGATAGGCAGAATTCATTCTGTTGTAATCGAATACGAGAAGGTTGTTACAATATACTCAAAATGAAACATGCGTAATAGTATTGACCAAAAATCACCATCGATTTCAATTGTTGGGTGTAACATAGTCAAGATTCAACAGTATTGACAACCATAAGCTGGGTATCAGTCAAATAAAATTGGGTCTGAGCCATTTATAGACAAATTCATCATCCTGGGCATGATCATTTTATTTTACAAATCCATTCGTAACTGAAAATACGCTGTCATTCTAATTCAAAAGAGAACAGGGTCGACTGACCACAGCGAATTGACTGGCTGGGAGTTGGATGACTGTTACGATATGTATCAATTTTTTAATATAAAACAAAACCCTTTTTTAAACAAAATCCAAACCGTATCCAGGCTGGTCAAAGCGATATGTAAATAAAATTGTAACAGATAACCATGTGTCTCATAACCAATTCAGATCACAGCATAAATCGTGTCTCAAGGTTTGAAATGCAAAACAACTTGTCTATAATAGATGCAACAGAACATTCAATCGCAACCGATTTAGAACAATCAAATCCATATTATGACTAACAGAATCAAGACCAAATCCAATAACAAAATTTGATTTACCAAAACAAGTTATATACAACAATGCATGTTTATGTAACAGAGCAGGTCAATGATGTATACAGAGTTTATGAATTTGCCATATAAATGGGTGAGAGTTATACCAGCGAGGTTGTTGAGGCTATGCCAGTTTCGAATTGACAATTGTCGTGGCTGACTCGACATTCTTGAACATAATTGAACCAGTTGTTCGCTGCTTCTTGTCAGTGGGTTTCCCTTTGGCATTATGACCAGTGAGCTTTGCCACTTGTTCTTCCAAAGCATGGATTCTAGATTGCAACGTCGGCACATCTAGGTAGTATCTCTCCAACCATAAACCACATTGATCGCATGGTGGAACAACTGGTTGAGAAGAAGAGGGTTTCAATGAGTCACCGAGGGTTCCACGTGGTAGTTCAATGCCAGGAAAATTAGGATCATCCCGCAAACAAGGTGGTAAATTATTGACAAAGTCATATGTAGGTTTATCACACAGCCCTTCTGAGTAGGGATACTCATCTGCGAGGAATCGTTCAATTTCTGAGTCGGAGTCTTCGCTGACCATGATAGGCTCAAGGTTGGCAGGGGTTTTAGGTTTATTTCTTTCCATGCGAGAGATCAACCGAGCATTTTTCTTACCTTTAGAATTTGCATTAGGTTTAGCTTTAGGATTTTTGGCTGTGGGTTTAGCAATTTCGACCTGTTTGGTCACAGACATGGGCAAGTTCGTAGGAGAGTCGGGTATAGGTTTGGGTAGCAAAACGCTATAGGGCACAGGGATAGGCTTGCTTTCGGTCACCATAGGTTTATCAACCTGTGGTGGAATTGAGTCTTCAAAGCCATTACGACTGAGAAAATCACCCCAATAGTCACGACTTAACCCCAACTCATACACCATAAACATTTTAATTAACCCCAAATGGAAGAGGCTGGTATTGGCCTGGCTGCGTTTGTACCTTTTAGCCATCTTAAACAGACTTCTGTGCAGATAGTGAGGCATATTGAGGTCGTAGCCTATAAAAACCATCAATAGACAAAGGTGAAACAAGAAAACGAATCCGTACCTGCCCTCGCAAGTAATGAATTGCTTGATTATCATTAGCAGGTCATGCCATCGTTGTTTTAACATTTTTGCAGGCAAACCTTTGTCGCATGAGTTTACCATCCGAGATTGGAAAAGCAATGTCCACGGGACATCATTTACCTTGCAACTTTTCGACCACTTCTGTCCCGTAGGAGGCAGACTGGTAGCCGAGCTAAGAAATTGCTCATTAATCTCCAGTTGCATGTCACCAACTTTGGCTCGATAGGCATCGAATGATAACGCAAATTGTCGAGCCATGCTAGGGTTATAACCATCGAATTTCCTTATGAACGGGAGCCATCCGAATTTCTCCAGGTCGCTATAAGCCCCATCGAACATCAGCAATGCTTGGCAACTGTTGGGTTCAGCCATTACGACTGGAGCCATGGCCTCTGTGCATAGCAGGGTTTGAATTGAACAACACAATACACAGGGTCAAAAATGGTTACGGCTAACAGTTGCACAGCTCAAAGGGGAATGGATTAATTGTATGCGTGCGAAGGTGGTGGGATTACCACCGCCATACAGGGTAATAATGGCATAGTACAGTGTTGTTCCATCTACCATAATATCGTTTAAACCATATGAATCGGCCAACCCGTTACTTTGGGCGGTGAACAATGTATCAACTTGCCATACCATATATTATATCAATGTGCCATTTCATAAGTCAAAACCATTCAATCAAAACCCAACGTTAATCAACACATCATCGTATAACTTCAGGCTATATCCATCAAACTCATAAAACAATCATATGCCAAGTAATGATCCAAATCATAATCAAAACCCAATGTTAATTGCCTATCTCATCGTGCCATCGCATAAGTTCAGACTTATATAATCAAACCAAAAGTTTACTCGATCATTATTTATAATTCAAACCTTTGCCATTCAACATGAAATCGAAACTCATATATTCATCATGCGCTCACAGCATAATATATAATCAAAGTTTTATAAAACATTATGACCAAAGATTTTGTAAAGTCGGCAAGCCAAAGGTTTAAAACAATAAGGATCATATCATATAAAACCAACATCAATCATGACCCTTAGGAAATCAAATATAACCCATAACTCAATATGTTCAAAGTCTCATTAATCAAACGCACAATCAAAGTAAGAGTATATAAATGGATATAGTTTGAAAGAATACTCCAGCCACTTAATAACAAACCGAGGGTAAGTGCCTTTTATGAGATCAACGAGAAGATGATAACAGTCCAAATAATGATGGAGGGGTTTTCACACTTTCAGTTGTGAAAACTGAATCGAAATCAAATTGCAATTGTCGCAAGAAATGAATAAAATGTCTAGTTGCAAAATGCGACGATGACTTGTCATTTCAAAAGACAATAGGTGTAGGCAGCTTTTTAGGGCAATTAAAAAAAATGAATTGGCTGCCAACAATCGTGACACACTGGGAGAAGCAGTTATCTCTGTCAAAAGAAATGAATTCAGATCAAGACAACAAAGAGAAATTCGACTTAAAACACCAACCAGAAAATCGTATAAACATCAACATTTACCATCTTTTCCAGCTATGTTTCAAAAGATGCAAACCAAGAACAGTCTTAAAGATCAGCAAGTCATGATTTTTATGATAAAATCTTCAATACTGTTGGCATGGCCACTGCTGCCAGCAGGCGTCCATAGCCTCGATAGGGTTGCCATTTAACCCACTCGGACGTCTGTATCCTGTCAAGAAGTTCTAGATTAGAATAAAGGACTTTTTAAAAGAGGTTTCTTTTAATTTTACAGATTTTCATTTACCCGACATTGCTTCGCTGCCAGCAGGCATGTTCAGTACCTCGGCGAAGTTGTCTTGGCGTCATGCTTGCATTGCCCCGCTGCCAGCGGACCTGTTCAGTATCCCGGTGGGTTTACAAACACTTCCCACATCTCTTATTAATACTTTTATTTTGTTTTTATTTTGTAAATAACTGAGCGGGGTGACGCTGAAAAATCTTAGTATTTTATCATATTTTTGGATCTCATCAGAATTTTTTAATACTGTCCTTTATTCAGCTCCATAAATGTTTTATTTCTAAAACAAATTACTACAACAGGGAGACATCCCTTTTTGAGTCATTCCTTTACGGAAAAGGGACAGCGTAAAAAGATAAAGATGATCATGACAAACTTCTCTCAGAGATTGAAATTAGTAAACTTCTTTCAAACAAAATTTTCCAACATCATTTTCATTTTTTAGAAAATGTCACTGATGTTCGTACAACTTTTCAGAAGTTATTTCAGCGAAGAAATTTTCCCATGGTCTTTGTCTGAATGGATCAGTGCACAGGCATGCATATGCTTCAAAAAACACACCAAACTGATCAATCAAATCAAAATAAAAAACGAAAACAAAGGCAAAAATAAAAACAAAAGGAAATATTTACATAATATACAAGGATAGAAATCAAGCAAAGTATCTTTTCAGGGCCTGGCCATTCACCGGGTAGGTGTCAGGCTGTCCTTCAAGATTCTGCAAATGAAAAGAACTAGGACCCAACTTTTCAGCAATCAAAAATGGCCCAAGCCACAAATTTTGAAACTTGGTGTGTTCAAAATTCCTATCAGAAGCAGAACTAGAATCGAACCAGCTTTGAATCAGTTGTTGATGTTGGTCTAATTTGTGCTTAGCTTGGGTTCTTACTTCTTCTAACTTCATCAAAGTGTTAATACGGCTTTCTAAAGGGGGACATTCTTCTTCTTGAACTTTTTGTGACAATTGGAGCGAAGGAAGAAGAATATGAGGTGGCAGAATGGCTTCTCTGCCATAAACAAGGAAAAAGGGGGAATTACCTATAGTGGCTTTGGGTGTTACCCTATCAGCCCACAGTGCATTAAGCAGTGCATTGCGCCAGTTCTTGTGATTTTCATCCACGGTTCTCTTGATAATCTTGATCAAGTTCTTGTTGGTTGATTCTGCTAAGCCGTTGCCTTGGGGATAATAACTAGTGGAATACTTTAGCTTTATTCCCTTTTCTAAGGAGAACTCACTCATCTCAAGAGAGGAAAAGTATGAAGCATTATCAAAGACTAGACTATTAGGGATACCAAAATGGGTGATGATATTCGAATTCAGAAAGGCGATCACCTGGCTTGTGTTAACAGTTCTTAGCACGGTGGCTTCATACCATCGAGTAAAGTAATTAGTGGATGTCACAATATACTTGTGCTATTGTGAGGATGGAGGGTTAATAGGACCAATGATATCAAGGCCCCATTGCTGGAAAGGAGAATCGACTGAAACTGGTTGCAAGGGGAAGGCTGGCTTTTGCAACTGCCCTGATGCTTTCTGACAAATAATGCATTTACGGCATAAGGCATGGGCGTCTCTAAAAAGTGTTGGCCAGTAGTAACCGGCTCTTAAAACCTTATGAGCAGTGGTATCACCACCGAAGTGACCACCAGCTTCTCCTGCATGCAACTCAAGCAAGACTTTCTCTGCTTCGTCCTTTTCAAGACAACGCATCAGTACGCCATCAAAATTCTGACGAAACAGTATACCATTAATTAGATGAAAGGAGGCGGACTTTAGTCTCAACGCTCTTCTCTTGGTAGGGTCAAGGTAACGAGGTGCTGATCCATGTTGAAGACAGTGTCTAATATCGTCGTACCAAGGACTCACTAAGTTTTGTACACAATAAATCATACTTTGATCGTGTTGTTCTAGGTCTGACATATCACTATCTTCGTGTTGTTCAGTTTCTGAATCAACTACCAACT
>ML784333.1:479622-502304 GCA_009831015.1 Picea engelmannii | reverse complement strand
TTTCTGAATCAACTACCAACTTACACAACCCTTGGCCTCTCACGATCTGAGATGGAGTGATTTCTAAGTCATACTCCTGCAAGGAGGTGACCCAGTTGGCTCTTTTCTCTCCTAACTCCTTTTGCACTAACAAGTTCCTAACGACAGGGTAGGGAACAATGACCTTCGTCCTCGACTTCAGAAGATAGGACCGGAAATGCTTAACTACTTTGAAAACAGCATAGGCTTGCCGATCGACTGCGGGGTAGTTAAGTTCAGCACCTTTGAAAGCGGAGCTCATAAAGGCGATGGGTACTTCGTTGTTCTCAGAATTCTTCTGAGTTAGGACTACGACATAGGAACGATCAGAGGCAAAAGTATAGAGTGTAAAGTCTTGAGAGAAATCAGGGCTCATGAGAGACGGAGCATCTATTATGGCCTTCTTTATATCATTGAAAGCTTGGTTTTCTGTAGGTCCCCAGTGATATTGGGTGTCTTTCTTAATCAGGTTCTGGAGAGGCTTGACCATTTCGGAGAAACTAGGGACAAATCTTATCACGAAATTAATCTAGCCTAGGAAAGACTGCATGGATTTCTTGGACGTAGGGGGAGGAAGTTTGGTGATGACTTGGGTCCTCTCGGGATCAATAATCATTCCATCACTAGACACAATGAATCCTAGTAATTTACCCTGTTCTACTGCAAAGATGGACTTCTTAGGGTTCAAGGAGATGTCGTATTTACGACATCGTAGCAGAATGGCTCGTAAGTGAGCTAGATGATCATCTTTGTTTTTAGAATAAACGGTCACATCATCTAGGTAAACGGGGTACGGAAGGTAGTTTTTAATTGGTCCGACGGAGACATCAAGACTTGGTTGTATCCAGAGAAACCATCTAGTAAGGATAGCCTCTCAGAACCAAATACTTGTTGAAGAATATGTTCCATGGGAGGGACAGGATAATTATCTTTATCAGACGCTTTGTTGAGGTTTCGGAAATCGACACAAAGTCGAATTTCCCCATTTTTCTTCCGCATTGGGACGAGATTGGATACCCATTGGGTGTGTCTAATAGGAAAAATTATTTTAGCACTAAGGAGTTTATTCAATTCTTTTTGTACGGTCGGTTCCAGTTTAGGATGCATTTTCCTCAGTTTCTGTTGGAAGGGCAAGGTTTAGGGCTTCATCGGGATGACATGCTGTATAATATTCGGATTGAATGTCTTAAGATCTTCGTAAGTCCAAGCAAAAACATCCTTGAATTCTTTAAATAATTTAACAAAAGCAACTTTTTCTTTTTTAGAACATCCCAAGCCTAAATTGATACACAGAGGGTTTTCACTAGTTCCTAAATTGACTTTTTCATAAGACAATGAGGAACTATTGGTTTTACAATTGACCGTCTTTTTAAATTTATCTTCAAAATCATAAAACTTTTCTAGTCTAACAACAGATTTGGGTAAGGAATTTACCATATTCGATAGAGATTCAGGAGATTTCGGATTAGGTATTACCGTAAAGTCATGCAAATTGTCCTCATGTGTTTGTTCATCTATCACAGCGCCTTGAAAGGTTTCTTCCATGTGCAGAAAGTTAATGATCTGTTGATCATCATCAAATAATCTCCAGCTTGTGATATTGCCAGGAACAGATGGTCGAAACAATATCTCCACGGAGAATGCGTTTGGAGATAAGCCTTCTGCAGGAAGAAGTTTAGAGGCAACATTAGCTAGTAGATCTGCTTCTGCATTATTTATTCTAGGAATGGAATTTATATTAAAAGCAGAAAATTTGTTTATTAAACTCCATACCTCAGATTGGTAACATTTGAGATGTGGGGAAAGACAATGTATGGAATTTCTCACCTGCCTGACCACTATCTCAGAGTCGCCGAATACAATCAGATTTTGAATGTGCATGTCCAAGGCTTTTTTGAGACCTTGTAATAAAGCCTCATATTCTGCAATATTGTTAGTACATTCAAATTCTAATCTACAAGCCAATAATGTTTTGTTACCTGTCGGATCAATAATGATGCAGCCTGCACCAACTCCTTCTTTAGACTTGGAACCGTCGAAATATAAAGACCAAATTTGATTTTCATCGGGCTCACAGGACTATTGGAAAGAAGTTGTTGGTTGCGTACATGCTTTGATCTCGGATTGTTGTTGTGAATTGTTGATAGGTGAAACTTCAGCCATGAAATTTCCGAAGAAGGTGTCCATCCCTTGGACTTCAGGTGAATCTGCGGGAGGCGTATATGGTTCATTGGGGTCATTCAAGTCTGTTACCGTGAACTTAAGGTAATGCTCACGATTCACCCTGATCTTGTTGGGCTTACCGTTTTTTGGAAGCCATAAGTGAGACCAGTCTATTGCGAAGTAACCATGTAGCTGCTCCAACCAGTCCCTGCTCAAAAACATACCATACACTTTTGGAATATCCACCACAATTATATCAATAATCTGATGAACCTTTGGGTTAGACGATAATTTGATCAATACATTTTTCAGTTCGCCTATAACTTTAACATCTGTTCTATCAAGTTGTATAATTTTCAAAGAAGATGGTTCTACTTCGGCATTAATCTTTTGGCAGACTGACCAAGGCATCACATTTGATGATGCTCCTGAGTCAACCATACAATTATGCACATTTTTGTTGAAGATTTCGAAAGTTAAAAGAAAAGGAGGTACATTCTTGCGAGTATTTAGAGTTGTAGCTTGTGATTTCTTACTCGCATTTTATAATGCTACTTTATCTACATTACTTGTGTTATTTACATTATTTACATTGTTATTTACACTATTTACATTTGGTACAGGAAGGATTCCTTTATCTTGAGGATCATGATTATTTTTTGTGGAAGTCTTCTGCGGAACTTTGCTTTGCACAACCTTATTACCGTTTGAATTACCATTCTTTCCATTGTCTAAAATATTTTGCAACATCTTCTGTAACAAAAATGGAAATTTCAACAACTCATAAATAGAAATGTTAGCCCGTAATTTTTTAAGATCTTCAACAACATCATAATCTAATTTGGGGCTAGCATAACTTTGTTTAGTTTCCACTGATTTAGATGGCTTTGGGGGGGAAGTTGTAGTATTCTCGGCAGGAGGTTTACTTTTTTTCTTACTCCTAGTGTTATAAGGGTGAACAGTCTCGAAGTTGGCTTGAAAGATACTATCCGAGAAATGTCCAAAGATATTTGGAGAAGAATCTTCTTCTCGAGTTGTTTCCTGCTCGACTTCCTCTTGAGGAATTTCAGGAGGGATCAAGTCATCTTGGGCCCCTAGAATTGTCTGGAGAGCACATTGCAAACTTTCTAGGTTCAATCCTTCAGGGTTTGGATTAGGCCGATTTGTGGGAAAAGGATTTCAGAAAGGAGGTTTGTAGGGTCCTTTACTCGAAGAGGCTTCCTCAGTCGACCTTTTTAAGTCTATAACTTGATTAGATAAGTTTTGTACAACTTTGGTTAAATTTTCCAAATTAGAGTTTTCGAGTTGTGTTTTGTTTTGTGTAGGTCTGGGAAGAATTTCAATCTTTTTCTTGGAAGAAGAAACAGTCTCAGTTTCGTTGCTAGAAGAGGCCTTAAGACTAAGTATATATTTTTCAATTTGTGTAGCCTCTTCAAAGGCTTCTAACAATGTGGCCTTTTTGGATCGTTTCACCCAAATAGCTATACTTTGATGTAGAGATTTAGTGTAGTAAGCTATTACGAGGCTCTCAGCAGGCATACAGTCTACAGGGATTCGATTTTTAAGCGTTAGGAATCTTTGATTAAAATCCTTAACTTTTTATTTTTTGTTCATTTTTAAGTTTGAAAGATCCATGACTAAGACTTCCGGAGGTTTGCCATCTCCGATTTTTTCCAAAAAACAAGACTCAAACTTTTCCCAAGACACTATAGTATGAGGTTGTTGGGAAAAGTACCAAGTGGATGCATTACCCTCAAAGGTGTAAGGGAACAACCTACAGAAAACATCTTCATGTTCGACGTTACGGAGTTTGATGGCTAACATAAATTTTTTGATATGATCTTTAGCTATCTGTTTCGAATCAGGATCGAACTTGGGAAGCCATTTCTCCGGGTGCTTAGGTAAAGGGTGCTGGGCTCCAGGTACAGCTACAGCATCCTGGTCCAACCATGGTCTAGTAGGGTTGTTCTGATTTTCCATTGGGGTAGTGGGTGTGGGAGGACGAGAAGATGAGTTACCTTCGTCAGAAGAGGAATCTCCTCCAGAAGAGGAAGGAGATGAAGGGGGTGGTGAAGGAGGTATCCCAGATCCTTTTGCAGCAGGATTTGTGTCTGGATCTGTAGGATTCACAGTGGGATTAATTTCACCTAACTATTCTCTGATATCAGAGAAATCTAAAGGTTGACCCCATGGGTGGTTTGGTCGTCTAAGAATTTCTAAGGCACTATGTGTTTTGATAAGAGATTGACGAACGATCTCTTGGAGATCACCACCTGTAGGATTAGGGGTTGCCGGCTCAACTGTGATCTGTGGATCTTCGGTTGAAGTAGTTGTTGTTTGAGGGGGGATATTATCTTGTGAACGGCTTCTAGTCACTATGGGTGTGCGATTAGGTGGAGGAGGAGTCTTGTGACCGCCTCGTGCCATTAATTAAGCTCTGGCCCTCCTTCTAGCACCATTTGTTGACGGGCAAAATTGTCCGTCCGTCAATTGAGAGAGTGGAACCGGTCCGGGGTTGTCTAAATAACCCACGGCGTTTGGAATGAAACACCTTGACGAGTTTAACAGCTCCGTTGGCCGCTCTAAGGTCTCCTAAGAAAACCAAAGTGAAAACTGATTTGAATCTAGCTAATCTAACTAAACTAATATACAAATTAAACTATCTAAAACAAACTAAAAGAAACTTAAACTAATTAAAACTAACAAGACAAATTAACTAAAAACTAACTAATATACTAATCTAACTACTATGTACAATCGACTAACTACTATTATAATGATTCAAAGCACCTATCTAATTATCAGTTGTAATATTTCTTATTCACAAATGTACATTATGAACAACCTACAGATTTAATTAAAACCTTCAAAACTCATATAATTTTCTGCCCTAAGACAGCCAGGAATCTTTTTGGTTCTTTTATATCTTATGAAAAAGAAATAAAAGCTATTGAAATTAAACGATCTAATATAATTACTGAAATTAAACAATCTAATATAAATCTATCTAGACTTATATCTAAATTAAACTACTTAATGAGAACAGAAAGCAGAAAACTAATTGACCTGGAAACGCTCCAAGTCTGCCCTGTGTAAGATGACTTCTGAGCTAGTTGGAGGAGAGAAAATCACACCAGTTAGTCTGTATGCTTCTCGTAAACGATCAGCTATGCTACTCCTTGAAGTGTTTTACAGGACAAACAAGACATAAAAGAAAATTATAACAATCTTATGATTACAAATTCCTGCAATAAGGGAAACCTATTATGCAGCGAACTTATATATAACAATTCAATTCATGAAGAAGATAAAACTATTATTCACAAACTGAACTAACAATTTTTATGTCCTTTATCTATTTGGAAGAAACAAGATATGAATGACAATGATTAAAATTATATCATTTGCACATGATTTAGATAGCTAAAGTAATCATAAACCATAAACAAACTGATATACTCAACATAAAACAAAACATTGATATATTGAAAAGCAAAAGCTATGACAAGACACCAAATTCTGCTCCAGTCAATATTATAACTCCACATCCTTGTTCTCCCACAACTGAGGATGAACATTATTACAAAAATCATAAGTATATATAGGTCTCTTCACAAGGTAAAACTTCCTTGTGGATAATATCAAATAGTTTTACACAATCTGGGAGATATCCCAAAATCACCTAAACTAAGGAAATAAAATGCAAGTAGAATCTGTAAAACATCCCCTAACTACTCATCATATCTATTGCCAATTCGAATTTGCCTGCAATATAACACAAAGATCAAGTTAGAAAGATATTTCATTAAGAAAACAATAAAAAATTGACTCCACAGACTTAGCTACAGAATCATCTGATTCTGTAGCTAGTCAAAAATAGCAAACAGGACCAGATCTCAATCAAATAAAATCAAATCGAATCATCTCTTAATAATCCAAAAAAAAAATGAGTTACTATTAATTCAAGTGAAATTATCATTCAAATTAAACAATATCAAAATGAATGCAATCGAAACAGAGTAAAGAATGCTCTGTTTTCAGTTACCATAAAACATCGTCAAACTTTGACAGGCCTGTTTTGAATTAAACGAAATTAAGCAGTGAATCGAGCCATATGAGATACGATGTAATCGTAATCACTACTACCATGATCAAACAGAATAGTAATCATATCAACCATAACCGAACAAAATCATAATCATATCAGATATGATTTGCCATAACATAACTATAATCGATATTATTGAACAAAACATATATGTTACAGCTGTAGCAATATACATAGATTTCATGTCGTTTCAATCCATAGTAAAGATAGGCAGAATTCATTCTGTTGTAATCGAATACAAGAAGGTTGTTATGATATACTCAAAACGAAACATGCGTAATAGTATTGACCAAAAATCACCATCGATTTCAATTGCTGGGTGTAACATAGTCAAGATCCAACAATATTGACAACCATAAGCTGGGTATCAGTCAAATAAAATCGGGTCTGAGCCATTTATAGACAAATTCATCATCCTGGGCATGATCATTTTTTTTACAAATCCATTCGTAACTGAAAATACACTGTCATTCTAATTCAAAAGAGAACAGGGTCGACTGACCACAACGAATTGACTGGCTGGGAGTTGGATGACTGTTACGATATGTATCAATTTTTTAATATAAAACAAAACCCTTTTTTAAACAAAATCCAAACCGTATCCAGGCTGTTCAAAGCGATATGTAAATAAAATTGTAACAAATAACCATGTGTCTCATAACCAATTCAGATCATAGCATAAATCGTGTCTGAAGGTTTGAAATGCAAAACAACTTGTCTATAATAGATGCAACGGAACATTCAATCGCAACCAATTTAGAACAATCAAATCCATATTATGACTAACAGAATCAAGACCAAATCCAATAACAAAATTCGATTTACCAAAACAAGTTATATACAACAATGCATGTTTATGTAACAGAGCAGGTCAATGATGTATACAGAGTTTATGAATGTGCCATATAAATGGGTGAGAGTTATACCAGTGAGGTTGTTGAGGCTATGCCAGTTTCGAATTGACAATTGCCGTGGCTGACTCGACATTTTTGAACAGAATTGAACCAGTTGTTCGCTGCTTCTTGTCAGTGGGTTTCCCTTTGGCATTATGACCAGTGATCTTTGCCACTTGTTCTTCCAAAGCATGGATTCTAGATTTCAATTTCGGCACATCTAGGTAGTATCTCTCCAACCATAAACCACACTAATCGCATGGTGGAACAGCTGGTTGAGCAGAAGAGAGTTTCGATGAGTCACCAAAGGTTCCATGCGGTAGTTCAATGCCAGGAAAATTAGGATCATCCCGCAAACAAGGTGGTAAATTCTTGACAAAGTCATATGTAGGTTTATCACACAGCCCTTCTGAGTAGGGATACTCATCTGCGTGGAATCGTTCAATTTCTGAGTCGAAGTCTTCGCTGACCATGATAGGCTCAAGGTTGGCAGGGGTTTTAGGTTTATTTCTTGCCATGCAAGAGATCAACAGGGCGTTTTTCTTACCTTTAGAATTTGCATTAGGTTTAGCTTTAGGCTTTTTGGCTGCGGGTTTAGCAATTTCGACCTGTTTGGTCACAGACATGGGCAAGTTCGTAGGAGAGTCGGGTATAGGTTTGGGTAGCAAAACGCTATAGGGTACAGGGATAGGCTTGCTTTCGGTCACCATAGGTTTATCAACCTATGGTATACTTGAGTCTTCAAAGCCATTACGACTGAGAAAATCACCCCAACAGTCATGACATAACTTCAACTCAGACACCATAAACATTTTAATTAACCCCATATGGAAGAGGCTGGTATCGGCCTGGCTGCATTTGTACCTTTTAGCCATCTTAAATAGACTTCTGTGAAGATAGTGAGGCATATTGAGGTCGTAGCCTATAAAAACCATCAATAGACGAACGTGAAACAAGAAAACGAATCTGTACCTGCCCTCGCAAGTAATGAATTGCTTGATTATCATTAGCAGGTCATGCCATCGTTGTTTTAACATTTTTGCAGGCAAACCTTTGCCGCACGAGTTTACCATCCAATATTGGAAAAGCAATGTCCACGGGACATCATTTACCTTGCAACTTGTCAACCACTTCTGTCCCGTAGGAGGCAGACTGGTAGCCGAGCTAAGAAATTGCTCATTAATCTCCAGTTGCACGTCACCAACTTTGGCTCGGCAGCCATCAAATGATAACGCAAATTGCCGAGCCACTCTAGGGTTATAACCATCGAATTTCCTTATGAATGGGAGCCATCTGAATTTCTCCAGGTCGCTATAAGCGCCATCGAACATCAGCAATGCTTGGCAATCGTTGGGCTCGGCCCTTACAACTGGAGCCATGGCCTTTGTGCATAGCAGGGTTTGAATTGAACAACACAATACACAGGGTCGAAAATGGTTACGGCTAATAGCTACACAGCTGAAAGGGGAATGGATTAATTGTATGTGTGTGAAGGTGGTGGGATTACCACCACCATGCAGGGTAATAATGGCACAGTACAGTGATGTTCCATCTACCATAATATCGTTTAAACCATATGAATCGGCCAACCTATTACTTTGGGTGGTGAACAATGTATCAACTTGCCATACCATATATTATATCAATGCGCCATTTCATAAGTCAAAACCATTCAATCAAAACCCATCGTTAATCAACGCATCATCGTATAACTTCAGGCTATATCCATCAAACTCATAAAACAATCATATGCCAAGTAATGATCCAAATCATAATCAAAACCCAAAGTTAATAGCCTATCTCATCATGCCATCACATAAGTTCAGACTTATATAATCAAAACAAAAGTTTACCCGGTCGTTATTTATAATTCAAACCTTTGCCATTCAACATGAAATCGAAACTCATATATTGATCATGCGCTCACAGCATAATATATAATCAAAGTTTTATAAAACATTATGACCAAAGATTTTGTAAAGTCGGCAAGTCAAAGGTTTAAAACGATAAGGATCATATCATATAAAACCAACATCAATCATGACCCTTAGGAAATCAAATATAACCCATAACTCAATATGTTCAAAGTCTCATTAATCAAACGCGCAATCAAAGTAAGAGTATATAAATGGATATAGTTTGAAAGAATACTCTAGCCACTTAATAACAAACCGAGGGTAAGTGCCTTTTATGAGATCAAGGAGAAGATGATAACAGTCCAAATAACGATGGAGGGGTTTTCACACTTTCAGTTGTGAAAACTGAATCGAAATCAAATTGCAATTGTCGCAAGAAATGAATAAAATGTCTAGTTGCAAAATGCGACGATGACTTGTCATTTCAAAAGACAATAGATGTAGGCATCTTTTTAGGGCAATTAAAAAAAATGAATTGGCTGCCAACAAGCCTAGAACAAGAACCCTAGCATTATTACAGAAGACTAGTTAGGAAGGTACATCTTTACCGACATACACAAAATTTTCTTTGGAGGAATTCATAAGGAGTTATACAAGTGGTTAGCCAGACTAGCAGATACCCAGTTTGAGATCATATCTAGACCACCTGGGGTTTGGACAACAACGTTGATCAAGAAGGTCAAGAGAGTTGATAATGTTGTGTCTAGAGTAGTGGATCTCTAGTTTGATAGCACTATTAGAGGGTGCATTACTGAGTTTTCTATTGAGAGAGTCGAATCACATAGTCAAGTAGAGAGGTACTTCTTTAAGGGACCTAGAGGGAAGTTCCTACACTTTTTGAATCTAAGGATTAAGATGCTATTGCATGAGAAGAATATCCTAAAGATACAGTGAAACTAATGTTCAAAAATTCAAACAACTACAGTCATGCAGAGGCTAGACACACACACAGTGGGAGACCATTCAAAGAGGTTCCTCTTGTGAACCTATTTAAGCAGAACTATGGAGACGAAGGATTCTACAGTGGAGAAGAAGAAGATATAATATAAGAATAACATTCAGAATCTGCAAGAACAAAGGAATTATAGACCGAAGAACTTTGCCAAGGAGAGTTAGAAACTTCAAGAACTGTGCCTACTATCGAGGTAAGTATTATTATTCCTCCTATTGTTTTAGCAGCATTAAGTAACCAAAGTAACCAGAGTAGTCATAACAATCAGAGAATTGTTACCAAGAGTTTATGACATACTCAGTCAAGATACCAAGTAATATTGATTGCATATGAAATGAGGTTACCCATCTTCAGAGCAGACAGATCTGAAGATCCTAACCAACGTTGGTTCTTATGTGAAGTTGTATGGAGCATCACACAAGTCACTGAAGAAGTTGTTAAGAGAACTCAGTTTAGTACTACCTTGAGGGATCACGCTCTGAATTGGTATATGAAGTTTGTTTCAGGACCTGGACAGCCTAAACTGCTGAATGATATCATGACTGCATTGAGTGCAGAATTCAAGAAACCTAAGTCAGAATCCCAGTGCATTACAGAGCTGAAAGAAATCAAGTAGAAGGTAACTGAATCTATTTGGGAGTTTGATCAGAGATTTAAGACTCTAACAGGTTGGTTGATTTTTCATATTCCAGACGAACAAAATAAAGAATGGTTCATCACTGCTCTCTTGCCACACATCAGAGTTCCTTTGATGAAGCAGAAAGTCGCTTCATAGGCTGAAGCATTGGAGATCGCCATGAAAATAGAAGCAACCCCTATGGGAGAATCCATCCTAGGTATGAGTCAAATCTTGAATCAGTTAACTAGTTTATCTTTATAGGTTGAGGATATGAAGAAAGATAAAGGAAAAGAGAAAAGAGAAGATATATGGTGCATCAGATGTAAATCAGAGGGCAATGACAAAGATAATTGTTCCCTATTTAATGAATAATTATCCTCTGGAGCACCTATTCCTTTGAAACAAGATACTATACCCTGGTGCGAGTTATGTCGAACTAGACATCTCCCTAGTAAATGTTATTACATGCAAAAATATGTCCAGACACCTACCAATTTTTACTGCACATTCTGTAAGTCTATGGGACATGATGATAAGGATTGTTAGGCTTATGACCTCATGCATGAAATATCAAGGGATACATATAGAATTCAAGGTGAAGTACAACAATAAGGAAACAATGCGTAGTTTAGCTCCCCGGGTAGAGGAAACTTCAACCCTCGCGGTGGATTCATAGGAAGAGGACGAGGAGGAGGTATGGGTCAAGGTAGAGGTCATATTATCTGTTATAATTGTGCACATCTAAGACATTTGGAAAGGGATTGTCAAAACCCTTGTACCACTTGTAACTATTGTAACTCGTTTGATCATGTCATTGAAGATTGTCCAGTATTATTAGCCAAACTCCAAGAGAGACAAGGACGAAACCAACAATTCCAATTGATATCAGCAGAACCTCGTGGTGAATACCCCAGAGTCAATGTTATTACTAGAGGAGGCATTTTTACAGGAGAAGATAGAGTGAATCCGGGAAATAATGCAAATGAATCAAGGATCAGAAGAGCTGCAGAGAAGGCACAGTTTTTTGATCCTAGGAGAGAGAGGCATACTTTTGAAGAGGCAAGGAAAGAATTTGTAGAAGGACAAGATTATTCATCTAAGGCACAACCAAAAGTAATGGAATATTAAATTCCACCATCATTTGATCAATCTTCTAGACAAGGAAAAGAGGTAAGCAAGCTCATGGACTTCTTATATACCTGTATAAATTTGATTAAAGATGGAAAGGTTGTACAAAAATTACAACACCTGGAGAGACAGTATGAAATTGGGAGAACAGACCCTATGCTAAGTAGATTTGTGAATCAAGTATCTAGGAAGAGAAGGAAAAACAAGGAATTACATCTTAGTGCTCAGATTGGAGATTACGATGTGGACTATGTGGTCCTTGACTTGGGATCAAAAGTAAATGTTATGATGAAGCAGACTTGGGAACTGATGGGAAAACCTAGACTAATTTACTCTCTTATTAGGCTCATGATGGCTAATCAATAGGAGATAAGCCCCTTTGGAAGACTAGAGCATTTTCTTGTAGACATTGATGGGATAAGGACATTTGTAGACTTCGAAGTGATTGAAATTGTTGATAATAGTTGTCCTTATCCTTTGTTTTTAGGAATTGATTGGGATTTCAATAATTCAACTATTGTTGACCCAAAGAAGAGAATAATGACATTTGAAGGTAATGTCCTTAAAGTCATTGCACCTCTAGACCCAGATGAAGGTCACAAATACACATAACCTGTCAAGGAAGAAGACCACACATATTAACTAGATAACATTTACAAGATGATATCAAGACAACAAGATTACATTAATCCTATAGCAGACGAAAACCTCAGCTGGCGAAGTGAAAGTGCATATTCATCAGATTCATAAGAGGCATTAGAAAATTGGTAGAACATGATGTATGAAGTCTCCAAATGACGATGTGTCAGGCTGACTAGATAATTTCTCTGGCTCATCATAGAAGTAAGCAATCTTCCAACATTTGATGGTTTGAATCACCTAGAGACATTTCTAGCTGGATTTGAGAAAATTGTACCAATGCAACAAAGGATGTTGGCACTGGATGACTCTTTGAAAGCCACACCATATAGATGGTGGGGAGTACAAAATAAGAACATCGTGGAGTGGACACAATGTCTCACCTTATTGACAGTGCGCTTTTCAGACCAAGCAGAAGGATGTAAAGTTCGATACACATGCCAGAGTTTTCCTGAGGACCACATGAAAATTTGTGAGAAGGTTTAGATCAACAATCCTAAAGAACAGTGGGTGCATAAGTTCATTAACACCTTGGATACTACACCTATCAACTGGTATCTTCAAGAAGAACTGCACCTCATCACTACAGACTAGTATGGAATGACTTAGAACTTTATATCTACCTTCTTATTTGAAAGTTAATACCCTACAATAGATCAGGCTTTACAAATTGTAAGACAAAAGGTCTTTGAGGAGGCAACTAACCTCCCTTTTGAGAAAGAAGAAGATGAATGGACTGCGCCTTTTCAACAGTTACAATATTGCTACAATATTAATGTTGATGAGGATGATGACCTTAGAGATGTAAACATTGCATAAATTGAAGGTCACAGAGACATAGAAGGGCCTGGGATTGAATTACCCTTTGTTGGACAAGCTATTAAAATCAAGAAATTTAATATTGGAACAGAGAAAACACCTAAGATGGAAAATGTGGGAGACTATTGGGATGATGCCACTATTAGTAAGATCACAGAGCTACTACATGAATATCAGGACTTGTTTCCAACCAAGTTCGGAGACATGAAGGGAATTAAAGGGCCCATGGGAGAAATGAAGATCCTCTTGAGACCAGATGCAAGACCTATCAGGCAGAGACCTTACAGACTAAATCCCAAATACAAGCAGAAAGTTAGGATTGAATTAGATAGAATGCTAGAAGCAGGAATCATAGAACATGTTGAAGAATATGAATGGATTATCCCTATAGTGGTCCAAGATAAGAAGACAAGATAAATCAGAATTGTGTAGACCTAAGGAAGTTGAACGATGCATGTCTACATGACCCATTCCCTACACCTTTTACTGACGAAGTTCTTGATAACATAGGAGGACAGGAGGTCTACTCATTCATAGATGGATTTTTAGGTTACCATAAGATCAAGATTGCTAAGGAAGATCGACATAAGACCACATTTGCAACAGAATGGGGTTCTTTCCAGTATATTGTAATTCCCTTTGGCTTGAAGAATGCACCAGCCATCTTTTCCAGGGTGGTGGTCGAAGCACTTAAGGACTTTCTACATAAGTTCCTGGAAGCTTACTTTGATGATATGACTGTCTTTAGCTTACTGAAAGACCATATTGAATGTTTAAGATTAATGTTAGATAAGTTCATGCAATGTCAGATTGCCCTGAATTTGAAAAAATGCATTTTCTTTTCACCCTTTGGAGTGTTGCTAGGGCATATCGTGTGTAAGCAGGGATTGTTGGTAGATCCTTCCAAGATTGCCATCATTGTTGATCTACCTCCCCCTACTTCGGTTAGATATTTGTGCACTACATTAGGGCACACTGTATATTACAAAAAGTTTATTAATGGTTATGCACAGATAAAAAAACCTATGGAGAAGCTATTAAAGAAATACAGTGAGTTCCAATGGATAGAAGAATGCCAACAGAGCTTCGACACACTAAAGGAAAAAATGGTCATTGTGCCAATCTTGTTTTTTCCAGATTGGGGTAAGGAGTTCAATGTTCATGTCAATGCCTCGTCCCTTGCATTAGGAGAAATTTTAGCACAATTGTGTGTGGGAGACATTGACCACCCCATAGCCTTTGCTAGAAGGAATATCTCTACAGCTCAAAGGAACTACACTACGACTGAAAGAGAAGGCTTGGATATGGTTTATGCATTGCAAAAATTTAGACACTATTTGCTGGGAGGACATTTTAAGATGCTCACTGATCATCTTGCATTAAAATATTTAGTCGACAAGCCAGTGTTGGGGGGGGGGAGAATATGCAGATGGATACTACTATTCTAGGAGTATGATTTTGAAATTATGGTCAATCTAGGAAGAATGAATAAAGGAGTGGATCACTTATCTAGGTTGGAACATGGAGAGGAACCCACCATTTTGGAGGACACACTACCAAATGAATAATTGATGGCCATCAAGAAAGTCAATGATCACTTCATCGAGATAGTTCAGTTCTTGTCCACAGGAATGGCACCTCACGAGTACACAATCATTTAGAAGAAACAGTCGGTAGTCCGCGCATCAGATTTTCAACTCATAATTGGACAGTTGTATAAGATGGGACCAAATGAGATCTTGAGGAGATGTGTTATGGAGGCAGAAAGACCATTGATCCTTACAGAAGCACATGAAGGCATCATGGGAGGACATTACGTAGAAAAATAAACAATGTAGAAGGTTCTCAGAGCTAGCCTTTGGTCGCCTACTTTACATAAGGATGCTAAGGAATACTACAAATCCTGCGATGTATGCCAATGAGTTGGAAAGCCTTCTAGAAGGGATGAGATTCCTTTGGCACTGCAATTAACACTACAAGTATTCAAGAAATGGGCCATTGATTTTGTGGGACCTATTAACCCACTAGGAAGGCACACATGAGCAAGATACAATATCACTATGATAGAGTAATTGACCAGATGGGAAGAAGCAAGAGTAGTTAAGGATTGTAGTGCAACTATAGCTACGCAGTTCATTTTTGAGGATATCATAACAACGTTTGGATGCCCGAAGATCCTCATGAGTGATCAAGGTACACACTTCATCAACAAAACTATTGAAGCCTTGACTCAGGAATTTGAATTTCACCATTAGAAGAGAACTCCATACCACCCACAGACAAATGGTACATTCAAATATTTCAATAAAATCTTGGAGACCTCATTGGTCAATATTTGCAGTGTTAACAGAGATGACTGGGATTTAAAAATTACAACAGTATTATGGGCCTAAAGAACTACCTGCAAGAAGTTAACAATGTTGACCCCATTTAAGTTGGTATATGTCTTGGAAGTAGTGGTACCTATGGAACACTTGATTCCTAGCTTAACAATTGCATCCTTCACAGATATGGATGACACTGGCACTGTTCAAGACAGGCTTGTGCAGTTGCTGGAACTAGAGGAAGACAGGTTTATTGAATGATTTCATCAGCAGGTATAGAAAGAAAGAGAAAAGTCTTACCATGACAGACATATCAAGAAAAAGGCATTTAATCAGGGAGATTTGGTATTGTTATATGACAGAAAGTTCATGAAGCATCCAGGGAAGTTCAGGACACATTGTCTAGGGCCATTTAAGGTTTCTCATGTTACATAAGGAGGAGCTACACAGTTGACGACCCTTAATGGAGAATGGAGAGAAGGCTTGGTAAATGGGAGCCAGTTGAAATTGTATTATGACAACCAACTACCTCACAGCTCTTAGTAAAAGCAAAGAAAGAAGGGTCTAGGTACTAGGTGCAGTTGAAACTAGGTACCAGACACAGAAAAGACAGTCTGTACAAGGAAGGGAGGGACTGAGTAGAAAGGACAGGCTGCTTCATGTAGTCTGAAGTCGAAGTAAAATAGAAGATTCAATCTTGTAGTGTCTCGGGACAAGTCACATGTGAGTGTTGGGGGCCATTTGTCCCTTGAATATGTAAGGAAGTGAATATTAAGGAAGAAAGGTGAAGTACGAACTACACGGAAGGAACCTAAACCGAG
Organism: Picea engelmannii; assembly: GCA_009831015.1. Classification (NCBI taxonomy): domain Eukaryota; kingdom Viridiplantae; phylum Streptophyta; class Pinopsida; order Pinales; family Pinaceae; genus Picea; species Picea engelmannii. The sequence goes on along the minus strand of ML784333.1, from coordinate 485,904 downwards.
GAGGGGTCGAAGTGGTTAAAGAAGGAGAAAAGAAGGAATGAAGTAAAGGAAAAGCTATCTGTTGGAAGAGAAGATCAAGGAATACAAAGCAACAAAGAAAAGGGATTGTGGACAATTCAGCAAGCGGAAAAATATATCAACGAGTTCTTTGGAGCACCGCACAGAAAAGGTGGAAGGACAGGCTGGTGAATATCTTAAAGCATAGGTCAAGTTGACCTAGGATTTTTGCACCTAGGGTTTTGTATCTAGGGTTTTGACACCTAGACTTTTTCCATGTAATGTATAAATAATGGTCTAGAAGAGTCAAGAGGGTTGCTAAATAGTTGATTCGTTGACACTATGATGGTTGTTGTTCATTGTTGAGTATTGTTGTTGAGAGAAGTATTGAGACTGTATTGTAATATCTTCAACTGGGTGCGAAGATCAACCCTGTAGCTGGGTGCGCAGGGAGGGAAGGAAGAAAGAGAGAAAAGAGAGAGAGATCTGTAGCTAAGTGTGTTGATAGAACTGTATGTTTCCACATAATATATCAAGAAACACAATTCTGTGGATGTAGCCCTAGGGAGAGGGTGAACCACGTATATCTTGTTGTTTTTTGTGATTAATGCTATGTTATTTTCCATCTGTTATATTGTTATTGCATCGGTGTGTTAGATTAGAGATATAACTTGCGAAGTAAGCTTAGGAAGGGTAAATAATATCTAGATTTTTGTGCGTTATGTCCTGGATCCACTTTGCCTTTGGTTGTAGACACCTGTGTCTTGCAACCCCACATTCCTACTTCAAGTGAGACTGCATCTGCTTCACAGGTGTTCCCGAAAGGGCCAGTAGTTAGGGTTTGTTGGTGTATTGTTAGAGTTGAACCTTGGGTCTGCCCCTGTGCCAACAAATGGTTCTGTTGCCGGGACCAAGATCTTCTTGAGGTAATGTCAAGGTGGTTTCCATCGAAGACAGAAATTCAGAAGTGGATAGAAGAACAAGAAAAGGACTTCATTGAAGCCTAGAATAAGAACCCTAGCATTAGTATAGAAGATTGGTTGGCAAGGTACATCTTTACCGACATACATGAAATTTTCTATAAACCTATGCAACTCTTTTGTGGGAAATTAACACTTCCATGTAAAAAATTTAGATGTCTTGGTCGAAGATCCTCTTGATTTATGTTATTTTGATTTTACTCATGCAAGATTTGTTTATCCAAACTCTCCACCTATAAAACAAGAATTCCCACAATACAAATCATTTCCCATTGCACACTTAACAACTCATAATTATCAAGCTCCAAAACATTTTTTGAACATTGATAATGGATCCATTGTTGATTACATATGTGTATCTTAGAAGCAATATCAATATACACATTGGATGGCCTGATGAAGAATAATTGTTCGTTGTTTGTATTTGTGTTATTTTTAGCGATCTTGTGATCGAAGGAAGGTTTGACTCAATGTGTGGAAAGAGAGATTGTGTTAAGTGATACTAGGAACTACCACTTCCATCCACAATATTCCTGGTCTTTGAGTCGACCTTTATTTGCAATTTTATGACCTCATAATAGGTGGGAGAGCTGACCATACTAGTTTTGATGTTGGGTTCATTCTTTTTTGTGGATATGACATTGTGAGGGTTTTTGTGTTGTTCAATATCTCTCTCATGATAAGTCCTCACACTACCCATAGTAAACACATTCACTTCCTAGACAATGTTGGTTATTCTCATTCCAACCATGTAATACCACTAGCATGCCCTTTTACACAGTGAATTAAGTCGGGTGGTTAAAAAACGAATTAAGTAACTATATTTTGCATGAACGTCCATTAGAAGAGAAAGGGCTTCATCATTCTATTCAGAGATAAAATTTATGGAGATAAAAAGAAATAAACATTACCATGAATTAAACATCAAACTCTTTGGATCACTAAGCTCAATCCAAGAAAAGAGGACCCACGTGTCTATTGGAATGATAAATGGCATTCTCTAATTTCCAATAGATGATCCAAGAATATGATAGCATTCCCACGTGTCTCATGTTCTATTGGAAAGAGGAACTGAGGTATTATCTTCTTCTTATTTTATCCTATATGCAATTTGAAAATTTATGTTCCATACCGACCATCACGATAACTAATTCTTCGTAAAGGTTTTGTGGTTGGACATTTTATTTTGAGTTATATGGACATTGTATATTGGGTGGATTATTAGCTAGCATCGAAAATATTTCTTAAAGGCACAATCAATTTTGTTTGTATACCCACAATATTTAAGCCAATTATTTAAAGGCTTAGATTTTGCTTGAGCACCTTTAAAGAGGCTATAGTGTTGGGCAAACTTATTTTGAAGAAAATACATAAGTTGATAATTTTCATAAGATAAGAAGGATACCATAATAAAATAAAATAAAATATTTGTGTCCTAGATCTACATGAAATTGAATAAGGGGATATCAGGTATACTTCAAGTCGTGTGCGATGGTGACTTTTTCATGGAGGCTTATGTTATTTTATGTCTAGTTTTGACATCATCAGATTTGCAATTCATTATTTAACGCAACACACATGGAGTTCAAACAAAACTAATACCATTCAAGCATATTCATGAACAAGTAATCACTCATATGCAAAGAATTTTGAAGCATTCAAGTTGTCGTCCACATCAACATTCAAAGCCAAGTCTACATCAACAACAATTTTAGTTCAACTTCATAATCAATATCAATTTTGAGAAATATACTTGCAATAGTTCACTTGTAAGTGTGAAATAAAAATCAAGTTTAATTGTAATTTCCAGGTGCATTATCAGTTGATCCCAACACCCAAGATTCATTGTAATTTTGAAAAAAAATTGACATGGTTGAGTGGTTGAAACTCAAATCGTTGTAATAATCATGACTTGGGGTGCATTTTTTATAGTATATAACACCCTTAGCTTATTGGAAACAAAAATCAAATGACCATGATACAAAAAGAAACAAGTACAAGCAAGTGAGCTCAAGTGAGAAAGTTGCAAGAAGCCCTTATTTTTATCAAGTCAATTGCAATCTAGACCTGCCTGCATAAGGAGGTGTCATTCAGTGTTTTCAAATGGAGTGAAGTTTTGAATTACTAGAGTTATTGAACACTGTAATAATCACTGCTCAAGACAACACAATCATACACAACAAATCAACTCTTCAATTATTGCTAACTTGTTTGCATGACACAAGGTAAAGTTAGATTTATTCAAGCTCAATCCCAACTCTTAAATGATGAGTTGATAGATCTAAAAAACAAATAGGTAGTGACGCATTTTGAACTAGTCTTTGTTCAGAACAACCCTCAATTTGATGACGATATTGATGATTATGTTCAACAGTCAATGCAAGAGAAAACAAGTAAGCTAACTTCATATACAAGTGCAGATGAGGTCGAAGTTGTGCATGAACAAGTTCAGTTTTCTCTTTACAAGACAATCATCAGACCTTGGGAAGAAATCAAGAAAAATAAGAATAGAAAAGGTATCAGATATGATAAGGAAGAAAATTTTTATACTCCATATTATTAAAAACCAATCCACTTCTAGATTTTTGGATTGCTTCAAGAAGTTTTAACTTCACCTATTTGAGTTGAGAATCAGAATAGGAAATGACAACATTACAAATGACTTGGTCATATGGAAGATCAATGTTTTGATCTCCATCCTTGTCAACATTGTGACAAGAAGAATCATTCAACGAAGAAATGCTCCAAGCAAAATAAACCTGCAAGATTAAAGATTCACTATGAGTGGATCAATAATTGGCAATGGTCATCAACTACCAAGCGATTGTTTATGTCTTACTAAAGAATTCAATCTCCAGTAAGGACACATGTCGTAGTAGAAGGTATTCACTCTCCTACACCTTAAGGTGGGGAGTGTATAAGTCAAATGAATATTGTTTGCGGTCAACCAAAAATCACCCGTGGTCTCTCCTTTAATATGACAAAGGGGGGAATTGATGATGGTTGTTAAACTTAAAGTTTTGACAACAAAAACAAATCGCCAGATGGGCAACAAAACAAAATTTTCACATGGGAAAAAAAATCGCTAGATGCATAAAAAAAAATTCCATATGGGAAAACGAATTACCAGATGGGAAACAAACAAATCACTAGATTCAGAAACAAATCGCTAAATGGGAAAAAAAATTCTAGTTGGGAAAACAAATCACTAGATGGGAAATAAACAAATTTCGAAATGGGAAAAAAAAATGTCGGATGGGAAACAAAAAAATCACCATATGGGAAAACAAATATCCAGATGGGAAATAAACAATTCACCAGATGAGAAACAAACAAATTGTCAAATGAGTATCAACAATCTATATATGGCAGACTTTGGTAGAATCATGGTTCAATGTATTGCATTTGAATGATACATAGGATATAGGATTGTGATGCAAATTTTGAGAGAAATATTGTGGACACTTTGTTCACCTGGATGGTCATTCGACCTACTAGAGGACATCTGGATCCTTCTGCATTATAGCTTGGCATTTGATTTTGTTTTCAATAATTTTAAGGGATGTATCAGACTTGTATCTAATTCACTTCTCTTGGTTCACTCTCATCATATTATATTTCACATCAATGAAAATATTATAGATATTTTGTCTCACATGATTACATAGTGGGATTTTCTAGAGTTTTTAGCATCTAGTTTTGATGGTTTTTTAGGCAAATTTTTCATTGAAGCTAAGATCATAGGCTTCTGAAAGATCCAATATATAATATTTTTCATTAGTTTTTATTGATTAACTTATACAAAGATATAGACTTCTGAGTGGGGGGAATGTTTGTTTACAGATTTCCTTACCAATCACTAAGTCTTGATGTTGTCACATTAAATTGTATTATTCATTTAGGATAATAGTGAATTATCCTCAAGCAATGAATCTATGATTTAGTTAATATTTCTTAGCCTAGTAACCATGGAATGCACTAGGATCTTGAGAAAATATCTCTATGTGGTGTCACCACTCATTGTACTATATATTTGTAAATTGGGTGTGAACAATTGAATAAGATGGATTGAGTCTTTTCCATAATATTGTTTGTTCTATCTTGTGTATTCTATTTCTTAACACTAAGTTGGTATCTATATCTTCAAATATACAAATGTTTTCTCAATATGGTATAAATATAGTATTATTTGAAAATCGTAAATCACATATCTTTCATTTTACAGATTTTTGAGTTGTGTGTCCAGTGGAATGTTCATTTATGTTATGCATCAAACACCCAAATCACATAAAAAGAGAAAGAGAAGTGACTCTATGTGAGAATGAGAGAGAAGAATGAATGTGAATCCTCTTCAAAGGGGAAACCTCCTTTTATAATAGAACAAATGTACAAGATGAGATGATTTCTAAAACTAGGTCTCCTTGGTTATATACGAGATACAGGGTACAATTACAATTAAAGGGTCTATCCAACAACACTAATATAATGATAGAAATGTAATAACTCAATATCTAGGGATTTATCTAAGGATTAACATTCCTCTCCCCTTCAAACAATTGTTTCCCTCAATGCTTGATTAGTTGCGGATGTTTATGCATGAATAATTCATATTACCTTATCACCTCTTCTACTAGTAGGTTATTCCACTTCAATGAGGTATTCAGTAATTGCTCGATTTTGTAGTTGCTTGATCCTTGTTTAAAGGATTTTTTCTGGTTCCACTATGATTTTTTCTTATTCATTAATATCTGGTAAATTTTTTTGAACTGGGACCTTGACACCAATTACCTTCTTTCAAAAGTAAACATGGAAAAATAGATGTACATGTGAATATAGAGGAAACTCTAATTTATAAGACAAAATTTCAATCGTCTACAACATCTTATAGGGACTATAGTACTTGGGTGCTAATTTATTGTACTTCTCTTGTTGCTTGAGGTACATTTGTTTGTATGGTTGTAGAATCAGAAATACTCAATCCCGCACATCAAATTCCCAATACCTTCATGTTTCCTCTCAAGAATGATCTAATGGAGGGAGGATGATATCCATAAAGTTCCATAAATGGGGACATTTTTGATGAAGTATGGAAGGATGTGTTGTAGAGTCATTTTACAAAATGAAACCACTTGACCCATTGTGTTTGTTTATTATATGAAAATCAATGAAGATAACCTTCTATGTATTTATTCACAATTTTAGTTTTCCCATCAGATTGAGGATGGTAAGAGGATCTATGAGTAAATTGAGTACCCAAAAAAGAAAATAATTTAGTCCAAAAATCACTAGTGAAAATAAGACCTCT
>ML784333.1:458471-469148 GCA_009831015.1 Picea engelmannii | reverse complement strand
TGTACTATCCATATAGAATAGTATTATCTAAAAATATATCATAACTCATACCATTACCCATCAAACAAACTTGGGTCCATTACCCAAACCCGAGGTCTCCAACTTCTCATGGCCATAACTCTCTAACCGTGAGGAATTATGTGACGTTACACATACCACCAGAAATGACATGAAAAGAATTATCCATCTAGGATATTTTCCCTGGAAACTTCACTTTCCTTCATCTCATTATTCCATAATTAAGCATGGGTTCTCTTACTGCACAAAGCATCTTCCCGTGAGGGCTTTCACCATAAGGGGACCACTTTGGAGTTCATCCATATTTACTTCTTATCAACCATGACAAAACAATAATGAGTCATATTTACATCAAACACTATTGGTTCCATTACCCAAACCTTTGTGCTATGAGTCTTTCTTCAAGGGTTGACATCAATGACAACCAACCTTAATCAATAAATTTATCCTTGTGCATTCGGTTCAACATAATATTTTTGCTCGTTGAATATTTGATAAAGGGACAAACATATTGATATTATTTTAGTAGATATGTTATGTTCGCTCTCAATTTTTCTGAACAATAGTCACCTACTCATACCATTTTTGGTTGATCATCTTTTGATATGTTGAATTATCTGGTCTTTATTTGAGTGTTCATCCAGGTTTTTCTTCATCGAGGTGTCGTTCCCCTTCTTTGATTCTCATAAATCTTTCTAGAAATTAGGGTTGTTCGTGATCTTTCTTTTTTTCCTTAGATATGTTTAGTACTAATTTTAAATTGTTTTTCATAATTGTGTGATCCGTTTTCCATCTGAAGATTTGGCCTAGGCAAATTATATTCTACATTTTGATTCTTCAAGCTATCGTAATTCCCTTATTTTTTATCAAAACAAGGTTGCAAGTCGATGTCGATCCGAGGTCGACCGTCATCTTTCCTTCTTATCTTTATGTAGATGGAGTTTTTTTTTCAAGGAAACTCTTAATCTGATGTGTTTCTTCTCTTAGATGTTCCTCTTCTGGGGTGAATTTGAAGTCTTCAATAAAATTTTCTTTGATGTCGGACCAATTCATCGTATGGACAAAAGCTTCTTTGATATTGTACCATTTACTTGGTATTTCATCTAACATTCTTGGAAACATATGGGGCCATACCCTTTCATCTCTGTATCTGATTTTGCACCATTCCTTCTCACAATTGTGAATATGTTCAACTAGATCATATCCGATTTTAAAAGTGGGAATGTAAACAACTTTGGCCAGTTTGTTTTCACTTAAGTGTTCTATGAATTATGTTGATACAGTTGTACACATTTGAAATCTAGGGGAATGTGTTTCCCAACATCTTGCATCCTAGCCTGTGAAGAGTTCCACTAGGATTTGAATCCTTCCTTGTTCACCAATATATTTGGAAACTTCTTCAACATGTGTCGAAGGTGCATTCTGTTCATTATAACATAAAGGATTACTTGTTCTTTTGTCAGTCAGAATGAGGGTGGGATTCTATCGATGTTTAGTTTCATACACTATAGGTATTTCTTGGATCGAAAATTTCCTTTGATTTTTTTTGGAAATAGCTTCAATGGACCAACAATATTTTGCATGTTCTTCGTAGTTCTCTAATTGTAAGCTATACAAGGATGAGTATGAGTTATGCCCAACCGACACAGGAGATTCTCTCAAAATTTATCCTTGTGCGTTCGGTTCAACATAATGTTTTTTCTCATTGACTATTTGATAAAGGAACCGAGCTTCTTGATCCTCATCCCATGATTCAGTCCAAGGTTTTCCTTCTTTCAGTTCTAAAGGGATGATTATTTTTATTCCTCTTCCTTTTAATTTGATTCTATCTCTTTCAAGGGAGATAGTCGCTTTGATTTTTTGACCCTATGACCAACCGACAAGTGATATGTAAGTTGGCATCCCCTCAACTAGGTTGATTACCTCAAAGTTGATTTGAGTCGGTATACCCATAATTTGGTACTGATTTTACATTATTTTGCAGCATTAGGTGATCATATTTCCATCTGAAGCTCTGGCTTAGAAAAATTATATTCTCCATTTCTATTATTCGAGCTATCATAATTCCCTTATTTTCTGTCGAAATGAGGTTGCAGTTCGATATCTATTCGAGGTTGAACATCATCTTCCCTTTTTATCTTTGTGTAGTTGGAGTTAATTTTTCAAGGAAATGTTTAATCTGATGTGTTGCTTCTCTTAGATGTTCCTCTTCTGGGATGAATTTGAAGTCTTCAATAAATTTTTATTTGATTTCAGACTAATTTAGCATATGGCCACAAGCTTATTTGATCTTGTACCATTTACTTGTTATTTCATCTAACATGCTTGGAAACATATGGGGTCATACCCTTTCATCTCTACATCTAATTCTGTGCCATTCCTTCTCGCAATTGTGAATATGTTCAAATGGATCATATCTGATTTTAAAAGTGGGAATGTCAACGAATTTGGATAGTTTCTTTTCCCTGAAGCATTCTATGAAGTATGTTGATACAATTTTCCACATTTGGAGTCTGGGGGAATGTGTTTCCTACCATATTCTAGCCTGGCCTGTGAAGGTTTCTACTAGGATTTGAGTCCTTCCTTGTTCTCCAATATATTTGGAAACTTCTTCGACATGTGTCGAAGGTCCATTTTGTTCATTATAACGTAAATGATTTCTTGTTCTATTGTCAATCGGGGTGATGGTGGGATTCTGTCGATGTTTTTTTTCATACACTATAGGTATTGCTTGGATCAAAAAGCATGTCCTTGGATGTTTTCTAGGAACAGATTCAATGGACCAAAAATATTTTGCATGTGCTTCATAGTTCTCTAATTTCCAGTTATACAAGGATGAGTCTGAATTATGCCCGAACGACATAGGAGATTCTCTCAAAATTTATCCTTGTGCATTTGGTTCAACATAATATTTTTTCTCATTGACTATTTGAGAAAGCCACTGGGATTCTTGATCCTCATCCCATGATTTGGTCTAAGGTTTTCCTCCTTTTGGGTCTAAAGGGATGATTATTTTTCTTCCTCTTCCTTTTAATTTGATTATATCTCTTTCAAGGGAGATAGTCACTTTCATTTTTTGACCCTATGGTTGATCGACAAGTGTTGCATAAGCTGACATCCCATCAAATAGGTTGATTACCTTGAAGTTGACTTGAGTCAGTATACCCATAATTTTAGTTTCGACATTTCTATGTATATCGATGGGCTCTATCAGTCTTTTATCTACCCTCTTGAGGTAATTCAAATTTGGTGCTAATGTGGGTCGACCCATTCTTATCCATGTTTATCAAGGTAAGATATTGACATGAGATCTGAAATCGACAACTACTTGTTTTATTAGTATATCATTGATTTCCAAATCGACTCGTGTGTCGTAATATTTATGTTGATAAGAGAGCTTTCTGACATCCTTGGAAGGTATTTGTCCTTCATTATATTCTCTTAATATGTTGAGAAATTCTAGAAATCGACCGACTAACTATTTTTCCTTTAACAACTGTAGGAATTCTTGTATAGTATCTTCATTTTGTCTTCCTTTGTTTCGCTGGACTTGGTTATAATTATTGAAGAATCTAATGGATTCCCTCATAGTTTTTTTCTTCTTTGTCCGAATTTGGGAAGAGGCTATCCTTCCCTCTGAGTTGGTCTAGTGAAAGGGTATTTGATAATATCTCTCCCAGCACCAGATCTTGTGATGATATTTAAGTTTTTTTAATTGAGTACTTCTTCTTTTGATATTGCATGTAGAATATTGACATTTTTTCTAGTCATAATGTTGTCGGGTACTATTGGACAATCTCTAAGTGAATGGTCATCGACACCGCATATATTACAAAATTTCAAGTCGATCCAAACTTTTATCAGTTAGTCTAGGATAATATGGTCATCCTTCCAGTAATTGTAAGAGTAGGGTCAATCCTAACCCCAACCATGGCCTCTTAATCGACCTCATCCACATCCTCGACCATAGTAATCATTTCTTCAACCGTAATTATTAGTTTGGTCAGTATCTTCTATAGGATATACTGCTTGTACATTGTCTTGATTTCATGCATTTAAATGCCATTTCGATGTTATGTGACTATGATTTTCATAGATATGACACCACTTAGTGTTCTTTAAATTGTATGGGAATTCCTACACCACATGGTCAGTTAATGCTTCACATATATTACGATATGTTTGAGTTCGTACTCTATGATCATTTTTTGTTACTGGTGGATGATCGGTTAGGCTACAAGTATCCTTTGTATGTCCTTGTTCACAACACGTAGTACATCATAATTCATTTCTTCTTATGGATATATTTTTTATGGTTTGTTGTAAATGCTCTATTTTTCCTCCAATGTTTTGATCGACGGGGAGGTCGACGGGCCATCATTGTCCGAATCAACATGTTTCTCTTTATGTAATGCATCTTCCCATGTATTTATTTTGTATAAGTGTAATGGTGAATAGATTCATTGTAGAAGACCATCTATGTGCCATTGTACTAACAAACTCTGATCGATAGTGGTCAGTATTTGGTTCAAAATATCTTTGAATCTTTTATCATATTATCGGACTAACTCACCTGGTCTTTGTTTTATTTCTTTCAATATTTTAGCAACCAAGTGTGTGACATATTGAACTTCGAATAATGTTAGCAAAATATTTTTTATTTTTTATTTTGAGTGATTCCAATTTTCTGTGAAATTCATAAACCATGTTAAAGCACAATGTTAAAGGGAAACACCAAATTGTTCCATCTCCTTATCTTCATCTATGATGTCTACAAAATCCCATAATTTCTCACATACAAACCAGTTTATATTTGGGTCCTCATCTTCCTCATAGGTGGGGATGTGGTTAAATCCCAAATTTATTTTCTTAGGAGTAATCACTTTTTGTGGTGTTTGGGTTACCACACTTTTCGACTAAGTTGTTGAGTCTTCAGTCGGTTTTTCTTGCATCGCCTCTTTTTTCAGTCGGTCTTCTATGAGATGGTATTCAAGAAATAAATTCTTCGTGTTGACTACGTAAAGTATTTCTTCAGTCTGAGAACTTTGGTCTTTGTAATCAACTAAACGAATCTCCAATGGTTGTGTTGGCTCATAACTACGATCTATTAAATTAATTTCTTCTCTCGATACTAGATTTGGCAGGGGGGGCGAGTTGGGGAGATCCTTGATTTGGATCAGAATGTTGTCGGTTTCATTTCTTCCTGGATCAATGATGTGTATCATAGGTTTCCATGCTCATCATTTCTATACCATAATCTTGTTGATTGGTCATAAATCTAAAATCTTTGTTGGATGAACTCTTTTATTCACGAGTTTTTTTTTAGAATAGGGGAAGAGTGCATTGTTGGTCCTGATTCTTCATAATCCATGCTCCATGATTTCAATTTGGTATTCCAATTGATAATAATTCATTCTAGCTTCTATCAACTGCACTTCTTTTGTCGGGGGTTTCCGCGACTCTTATTATTTCCAACTCTGGTCAATTTATTTCAGACTCAGACTGCTCATGTGCTCTATTAGGATGACCCTCCCTAATAATTTTTCATTTGAATTCTGACTAATCCACAACTTACAAAGCTGTTATGTTTTCTTTTTCCTTTTATCTCATTCCAGTCTCTAGATGTCAATAACCTGCTTATGTTCTTTTTTTCCTCTCACTGACATTTATACTTCAGTAATCACAACTCCTAGTATGTTTTACTTGCAACATCTCACAACTTTGACCGACCCCCCATTTCCAAGCCGACTTACTCAATGTTGGTGGTGTTGGAAATGTTCATTTTCTCAAAAAGTAGTCCCAGGATTGTCTTGTGTCCTTACACTTTGTGTTAAGAAATCCTTCCCACTCTTTGTCTCTTTCTTCAAAGTTTCTATTTGGTAGTGATGTACCTAGTCGAGGTCGGTATTTGACAATGTCACTGACTCCCTTGTCTAGGAGGAATTTGTGAAGAATTTTTGGAACAATACATAAGAATCCTTCATGCAAGCCGGTGTAAAATGTTTCTTTTATTTTATCAAGAAATGTTTGATCTTCAATGGATTTCTCTAAGATATAATCTTGGTCAATTCTCTCGAACTAGTCGTGAAAATTCATTTGTCCACCATTTCTGAGATTGAGGCCTAATTTCTCATCAGCTGTTAAATTATGCATTACTCGGTTTGTTGATGTACTTGAATAATGATTCTGGGATGGCTTCCATAAATATTTCGTGAGTCTCTGAGAAGAATCATGATCATTCTTATGCTAATGAAAGGTTATTTATTCGTGCGTAATTCTTATTGAAATTCTCAATGTTGCGCTCCTACCATTCACATATGTCTTGTAGAGTTAGCATTTATGTAAGCTTATGCATGCCCACGTGCCATAACTACCAGAAAAAGAACCAATGTTGTAGTCTAGTTGGTTAGGATACTCAGCTCTCACCCGAGAGACCTAGGTTCAAGTCCCGACAAAGAGACCAATGTTGTAATCTAGGAGAAAGTAACAGAGAGTTACCAGTAGTTCCTTACATAGGAAACCATAGAATACATGCATGTAGACATAGATGAAGACATACACAAGTAGTGGACGACCAAATAAGAACACTTTATTATATGATATATCAATACAACACAATAGATACCTTGTCTCCCATGTAGTTTTTCCATTTATACTTCTATATCTAGTTACCAGGAAGTTGTAACTACTTAATTGAGTGGGTCTGTCAGTTAATAGATACATCAACCGAATTTTACTACTAACTTCAATGGTCGATCAAATAGCTCTTAGTCGACCATCGGTTCTAGTCGACAGAGTCTACTAGACCCCACAACATGTCTTCTTGCCTCATTATGATTTGATGATATCTAGAACAAAGATCCAACTTGGTAAAGAAAAAATATACTTTCAATTCATCTAATAATTCACCAATGGCTGGAATAAGAAACGGGTATTTAATGGTTGTTTTGTGAAGCTCCCTATAATTTGGACACATACACCATGAACCTTTATTTTTGTAAACCATCACTACTAGTTAAGAGAAAGGACTTTGGCTAGGTTGAACAATTCCATCCTCTAACATGTCTTGAAACATTCACTAAATCTCACTCTTTTGTGCATTTCTTGAGCCATATGCTCAATCTCACTCTTGAGAGTTTGAGTGTTGATTCTAGCCAATGAATGACAATATATTGTTGGAGTTGTCTCTTGAAATTCTAGATCTTGTTATGGTTCTAGTTCTTGATCTTCTTTCTCTTCACAATCTATGTAGGGTAATTTCTTCTCACCACATCTATGCCCCTTGTACTTATTTTCACAACTGAAACATAGTCCCTTTTCTCATATTTCATCCATTTGTTGAGGTTTCAACCTTGTAGTTTGAGTGAGGTTAGGTGAGGGAACATTATGCTCTCTATATTGATTAGTGGCCATACTTCTAGTAGCCATATTTTTACTTTCCACTTTCCTTGCCACACTGAGGATATAGGGTCAAAGAGACACACCTCGTGTTGAATACTCTCCTTTAAAGTTCCCATAAAGAAATCTATTTTTTTTTCCTTTGGAATGTTCTCTACCTTGAGACTCAGTTTTTGGAATTGTTGAAAGTGCTCTATAATTGAACCTCTTTGTCAAAAATTTATCAGTTGAATAAAGAATGTGTTTCTCTTAATATCCTCATAATGTGATATCAATTAATCCATAAAAATGGACCAAAAGTCAGTAGAATCCCTTTTTCATTCATGAAGTGATTGGTATGAAATGAACTGATTAGGTTCTAAATATAAGGATGCAAGATTTACCTTTTGTGAAATTGGCACTTGGTGTAGACTGAAGAATTTCTCCATCTAGAATATCCATGTTATAGGATCTTTACCATCAATTTTTCTCATATCAATATTTGGAATTAAGTAGTTCCTTGGTGTTGAGTTGAACCTTCAATGATGCAGATCTTGGAGTAATGACTAAGAATGATTTTGGGACTCAATCTTTATTTTCTCCACATTTTTATGATTTCCTTACATTCTGACATCACTTTTAGGGAACCTCTCATCTAGGGTATGTAAGATCATGGCCTCCATGGAATTTTGTAATTGCTCCATGTTTTAATCCATATTTTATCCATGGAATTTTGTAATTGTTCCATCTTTTGATCCATTTCCCCTTTAAGTGATTCTTGAAAATGTGATAAATCAACCCTTTTAAACATAGTTTCACCCATTTCATTAAATTGGTTCTCCAATTTGAATAGTTGGTTATGTATCTCTTCACTTTATTCATGAGTCATGGTTGAGCTCTTTGGAAGTTTAATTGGTATACAATTTGTTTTAATGTCCCATTCCATATGGGATAAAAATAATATTTATCTACAATTCTTCTATATTTGTCTTTATCACACTTTTTAAATCACCCAAGACAGATATTCCAATCAAATTTACGTCAATTGTAAGGTACACACCATTAAAACCATGATTTGGATATTGTTAAATAGGTTGATATTGAACCTGATATAAATCTAAAATTTATGCATATATGATTTTGAAATTTTGGTCCGTGGTAACCTGATATCTCTTTGCAATGCCACAGATTTGACTGATTTCTAATATGCCAAGAAAACGTTATGGTAACTTTCACGAAACTTGTTGTTTTTTTCCCTTTCAAGAGAGAGAACTTGTACAACTTACCACATTTCCAATATTTTTTATCTACTTTTAAAATTTTTACCTAAAATACTATGGTTCATTTTATTTCCAAAGGAACTAGTGGCACTCAATTTGGACTTTTCTAGCTTTAGATATGATAGTTTTACTTAGAACACTTGTTTGAGACTATTGTTAGGAATACTAAAAAAACCTAATGTTAATAGCCTATATTTCTAAAATTATAGACAATTAAAACTTGAAATTTATACCACATGTACTTCACGATGTCTCCTTAATCTCCCAAAAATTTCACTATTTGAAATGTTACTCTAAAAAAATTTCTTAACAAACATCGATACTTTGGGGCTTAATTTTGATATGTCAAAGTTATTTTTAGATAGAAATTCATGCGGAGTATGGATTCGGGTGGTATTCCTTCCCTTTTCTCTAGTGATTTTTCTTCAATGGATGTTATTCATTCATTGAAAGCATTCTAGGCTATGGATCCCCACAATCATCATTCTTCAATATTTGGTGGCCTTGCAGTTTCTTCACTTAAACCAATGTTGTTATTTATTTCTCAATCAAAAAAGGACAATGATGGTGAGTATTATGTACTTGATAAATTTAAGTGGACACAACATGTAACCTAGTGAAAATGTATCCAATTCAAGATTAAAGGGAATGAAGACAATTTTTAAAATTTACCCAAATGTAAAGAGGAAAGTGAAATCATTTCAAAGAAGAATGGATCAATAACCTAAAAATGATTTTCTATACATAACATTCCCCCTACACACCATTGACATCAAACACGTGTACTATATATAGAGACCAAGTGATTTCCCCTACCCCATTTGGGTTTTTGTGGGAAATTCTAATGCGTCTAATCGGTTTCCGCAAACGAATATAGATATTAGGTAGTTACCCAAATCTCAAGGAATTTCCTAGGAGTGGAGTGCAAAGGCACATCTATCACAATTCAATCACACATGAGCAACTTTATTTTAGCAAAGAATAACATTGAATTTTGGTTTGTTCTTTCTCATGTGATACGTCAAACTTTGAAATTTGATTGATTGCTTTGTAGTTGAAAATTGGTATAAAATTATGCACCCATCATTAGAGTAAATTAATTTTTTAAATATAAAGATCACAAAAACCATGAAATCTTAAGAAAGGATGAAAACATAAATACTCACAAAGTTTGTGATCAACCCTTTTATCCATCGTCATCCAATCTTATGCATTGAATGGATTCTATTTTTTATTTCTTTCCCGCAGCAAAAAAATTGAAAATTAGATTTCACGTGATAATTAACCATAATAGTAAATATTTCATGTATTTATCAAATATGTTGTGACGAACTGTTCCAATGGAATAGCCATGATAGTTTACAGATCAGAAACTTTGGCCACCAAAACGATTTGTTGCTTCTTCCTCCATTCCTAAGTGGAATATCGAGCCACCTCAACACCCACAACAATAACCATATTTATGTAGAAGTTGAAAATGTTGAGATTTGGGTACCTTGGAAAGTGGTCCCCTTGTGTTTATGAGTCTCTAAACACAAAGGGGGAGACTATTACCCTTGTTACTTTACTGTATGATTCTAGCTTCACTATGACTTAGGAGATTCAAGTCAAAATTGAAATATGTCACTTAAGTCATTAAAGTGACAATTAATTCACTTTGTGGGTGAATTAATAGACATAAAGAAAACTAAGGAAAGTGGGTTTCCTAAGTGAGATTTAGGAATTGAATCTCACCCATTGATTAGACTTGGCTAGATTGGATCTAGGCCATTGACATTTTAGGGTTTGGCCAAAGGAGGCTAAAGGAGGGTATAGTGCATTTATGTAGCACCCTTCCATAGGATGCTAAGCAATTAACTATTTATTTAAATACTTACACATTAACAATTTTGTTTTAGCATTATTTCATTGATTTTTATTTACACATTTCTTCTACATCTTCTCAATGATAAATCTAATAACATGATGAAATAAGTAGTAGGCTAACTTTAAGATTTAAGAA
>ML784333.1:417354-451353 GCA_009831015.1 Picea engelmannii | reverse complement strand
ATACAAATAGGCCTAGAGGTACACATCTCAATGTCTAACAAAGTCTAACTGACTCCAAACAAATGCTAAACTTTGAACTATCAAGATTGGTTAAACAACAATGTTCTAACTACCTAAGGTCAAAATATGGGGCATTACAATTTATGAGACTCATTCTTCACTTGAGAGGAGAGGAGAAGAGGAGGAGAGCTTGGGCACATTTCTTGAGGAGAGGAGGGAGCACAAGGTAGAGGGTTTGTACATCGAGGTGAGGGTAGTCTCATTTTATTGGAGGAGGTTCTTCAATGGAAGAGGAGGCATATGAATGTGCATAGGCACATTCTAGACTTGAGGGAACACTTGGAGGAGTAGAGGTGCACATCATTGTATAGGGAGCACTTAATACATGAGAGGATTTGTATAGTAGGAGGAGAAGGACACTTTTTGTGGGGAGACACTTAGTGAGGAGCTAAGGGTGCACATTCTTAGAGAGATTTATTTCTAGAGGAGGGGCACACCAAAGCTAGGCACGCACCAAGCCATGGAGGAGGGTGCACTTGTGTAGAGGGCGTAAGATTCAAAGGAAGACAACAAGGGTTTCTCAAAGCTTCAAGTGGGTAAATTCAAAGTTCAAGGCATCTCATGAGTTGAGGAAAGGCTCAAAGGCAAAGGCACAAAGGAAAAATACAAAGGCAAGCAAAGGAAGAAAGGTACACCACGGTAAGGGGCACCTTACTTCACAAGGATAGTGGAGAGGTCTTCAAGGAACTCTAAGGAATATGAGAGTGGTTGTTATTGTACCAGGTTCACTTGTATATGTTTCTTGTGTTGTACATTTTTATTTGAGGCCTTCTATATATATCTGCTCCAAACTGGTTTTCCCCATGGGGGGGGTTTTCCAGGGTCATGATGACCAAAAACATATGTGTCAATTTCATGCATGTTTATAAGTGTAGATCAACATTTTAAAGTTAAAATATCTAGAGTTAGTGTTATTTTTTTAATGTATATTGCATGTGCTAACATTGAGTAAATAAAACACTTGCAAGGGCACCTCAAAAGGACACTTAACCATCAAAATATTGAGTTGAAAGTTGGTTATTGTTTGTTGTCCTAAAACGGTAGCAAGGGACAACCACAAAGTTGAAACTTAGAGCCAAACTTAAGGTCAAAGATAGACCTTAGTTGGCATCCTCATAGGACCTTATAAAATCTACAGAAAAGACAACCAACCGCAAGTGAGCCAACTAAATGAGAAAGGTTGTTATTTATTGTAACCATTTTTATTTTTTTTTGTAACTAACGTACTAAATTATAGCTTCTTTGATGCAAGATAAATTTTCCTCCTAAATTCAATCACATTTGACTAGGCCTAAGGGGTCTTGAGTTTACTAAGGGACTGGGTTCTCTAATGTGTATTTTGTTAAAATTTCCTATGTTTTGTGGAATTCTAGGATAGTTGTGTAAGGATTGATTTAATATGTAATTGAATGATAAATTATCAGAATGAAGAGGTCTAGAGAGACCTTAGGATAAGTAGAAAATTCTTGAGGATTTTAAGAATCTAAATATCATAGGGATTTGATTGAGAGATCCTAGGGATTGTTGGTTGAGAGATTTGTGGATATGAAACATATTTTGTTCAGAATCCTTTTCTTTTATAATTTGTAAGGAAAGAGGACTAAGGGATCGAATAGGATGAGTGTGTAAGTGACGAATGAGTGTGTGTTAAATGGCAGTGTGGCCAAAAGATCAGTTAGAGGCCAAATACATGTAGATTGGGCATGAAAGGTAGAAAGGTTTTTTGTAAACGTTTATGTACATAATTAAAACGAGGACACTCTGTTTCAAGTGATTGAAACTCTGAATGTGTAATCCTATACTCTTAGTAATGATAGTGTTATGATATGTACTGATGGAAATATTTCCCATAAATTGTATGTAAATCCATAATTTGAGTTCGTAATCTATAGAAGGGTTTCTATGTTTGGTGCATATCTCAGATATTGAAATTTGACTGAGTACGAGTTAGACTTGAAACCAAAATGGGATTTCGTGAATGATCATTGATCACTCCTAGGATCAATGATATTGAATCGATACAAAATGATATGCTCAGAAGAGTGTGAATTATCAAGGTCCAATTGATTATGAATATGGGGTACAGTAAGCATCATATCAATTGAGTGAATAAAACTGAACCGTTGGATCATAATTAGTACCAGTGATGGGAGGAATATTAAACACGATTCATCAGATTTTTGGTTGAACCCAATCGATGGTATAGATCCATGGCTTCAATGGAGCCATGTGTCACAATTGTATGCCTTCGCATTTCATTTAGTGGTTTATAAACCCACCCTTTAACAAATGAAAAATATCCCATGGACATATTCCAAGGTCATGTGGAAGGGAGGTAATCTCTCGGGTTATTTTTTATTGTAATTATATGACTTGAGGTGTTAACTCTGGTTCATAGCTCTTAATTATATGGATGGTAGGAACATAGTAATCACTACTCAAATGTGTAAACCAGAAATTAAATTGAGTCTTCATCTGATTCTTGGAAGTATAAGAGCACAGTGTAATTGTGGGATCATCGTAGTAGCATCGATCCATACCTATGATTGATTCATAACAATCAAACCCGTATAGAAATCAATCAAAAGGAACCATCAAACTGTAATTGAATACTACGGTTGTAGAGATCAAAAATCTAGTAAATTTGAATCAATGAATACTAAGAGAGGTGTTATAAGACAACACAAAGGAATAAGAAGTTCAGAGGAAAGTTTAGAACTTAGAAGAGGTACAGAGAACATAACATAGATATAACCAGTGTTGGATTACACTGTTTTGCACATGGGTTTTAAGAACTAAGTTTCAGTTTCCCTATGAACAAAAAACCCACCAGACATCGTCCCTTTCAGCATCACCTACTTGAAAATATGAAGTCTCACTCGAGATATATATTGGGACTACAGGAACCGGGTTTTTGCAAAAGGGAAAGGGATATGGTTAATTCATTCTTCCTTTTTATACTTATGTGGGTGATCTATAGTTAGTATTACTCTCTTATGATCCACATTCATCTACTTATCCTATTCTCGATTATTACAGAGATAGTCACAGTGATGAATATTACACCATAATCAATCCATAAGATAAGTCCAGTATATGAAGCATAACAACATAATTGATAAGTACACATAGACAAGTAGATACCACAAGACACAATATGATCTATAAACTCTCTCTTCATTCATCTTTAAACTAATTATTACATTCACGATTTTGACATAATATTGTTCATCCTCTCCTAATATCCCAACTTGTTACATATTTATACCTCAAAATATAAGGATTAAAACCCTATTATATTATCCGAAAATAACCCATTACAATGCATGGCCATCTTAGTTAATTGTTTTTTCAACTGCTTTCTTCTAATTTTCTCTCTTCATGTTGTTATTCTATTGTTTTTCTATTTCTAGAATGTCTTGATGTCATCCTTCTTCCACGCTTTTTTCTATGGCTCTCTTTCTTTATTCTTTTGTCTATGTGTTGTCTTTCTCCTGTGCGCTTTCTTCCTTCTGTGCACTTTCTTTCCTTCTGCACTCTTTCTTTATACTTAGGTTTTTTCACCCAACCTATATCCAAAACTACCTTTCCAAGAGGCCCCCAACACTCACCTATGGCTCGTCACGAGCCACTCAGGCCTGTTGCCTATTCTTCATGCTGAAATGAAGTGTTGAGCGGTAGCCTTAGTGGACTCTACCTCTTTGAAAATGACGACGTCTATTGTTTCTATATCCTCTATGGCCTACAGGGTCAAGTCTGTGAGTTTTTTTCTCTACCTCCACCATCGATTGTTTGACCTTACTTTGTACAATGGCCAATTATCCAATAATCCATACGTCTTCTTCCTATCGTGGTCCAAGTCTTTTTTAAAGGATATTTTGTTGGTCCCTCAATCTCTCCACTTATACAAATGTCTGCTGCTAAGCCAAACTTGTTGCCATACATTTGACTAGTGGCAGTGTAGTTGCTTTTGTCACTTCCTCTTGTGAATTTTCTTACACTTCTCCTAGTTTGGCCTCTAGGGATTTCATTTTTGGGTCTCCCATGAGCTCTTCCCACACCTTCACACTCTCCTTGAGAATTTTTTCACATTTATCTTTGAATTTATTAATATTGGAAACTATTGTTGTTGCCATCTACACCCTACCTCTGCGCACCTTTGGTGGCATTCCAGGTCTTCTCCTCAGTTGTAAATCTTGGATCTGTTCCCTGAATCCTTTCATGAATTCACCAATATTTGACAATTGTTCTTCCATAGTGGCTTCTATTACCAGGGGAAATTCTAGTACTTCCTTGTATAATTTTTGGACAACTGCCTGTGTTTGTTGCACCATGTCTTCAACTTCGTCCTTCTCCTGTAATTATTTTGTGTCCCTTTCCCCAACCCCCTATTTATTTTTCAGAATGTCCTCTTTTTGGCCTTCAATCTCATTCTTTTTTGAATTTTCGTATCATACCGTGCTTGCAACTGGGCTCTCTCATCCCTTAGTCTTTCCCAATCTCAGTGTATGGCGTCTCCCCTGTTCTTGATCTCTTGCACCAATTCATCTTGGAAATCCTGTAATATTTGTATGGGAATTTATGATATGACTATGTTAAGTTGGCCCAATGCCTTTATCTAATCTTGTAACTCGCCTACTGGAAATTCTAGTGCATCTGCCTCAATATGTATGGATCTATTTTCCCCTGTTAGTTGTTTGAAGACTGGTTGTGCATTTCTCGCTTATGTCCTCGGCCTTGTGGATGGTCCTTCCCCTGATATGTATTCTTTCACAATGCATGTTGTTTCTAGGAGTTGTTGAAGTATTCCCAATTGGTCCTGCCCCTTTTTATATTGGTCCTCGTGCTTCTTTGCAGCTTTCTCCTAGATTTCCTTGGTGGAATATCATATATGGTAACCAATCCTATCCATATCATCATTGGTTAAGATATAAAATGGGGTTTGTCGGTGTGTTGGGACCTTCATTTTGTTAGAAATTACACAAGGAATTCTACAGTCCCAATTTTTGTAAACAGAATTTGTGCAAGTCACAGAGGAGCTGGACAACGGAATGAAGAAAGAAATCGAAAATGGTTGGAAAGACAACGCAACATCATCCTGAAGAAAAAAGTTACAAAAGAAAAAGAAAAGAAATAATTCGAAGTCTCAAACATGAATATTCCAATTTTCTTATATATACATGATGAATATGATTGTAAAGGGTTTAGATGGAGATGTAATTCTAATAGTTGTTGATCCTCACTAGTCAGTTTTTATTGTCCATTTTGGGTAAAGGTTAGCTAGAGTTATAGAGTCTAGGTTTGGAACCAGACCAAGGCTATAACAAAGTCATGTCCTGTTGTAATGTTGGAAGATCAAGGATTTAGGTTAACCTTGTGTCTCAATAGCGTAGAGTTTTGTTTTTAATCTTTGGCATGACTGAGCTATGTAAAGGAGACGAGGATGTTGAGAAGCATTGGTTTTTGTGTGAAACAATTTGGAGGTCCAAAGGGACTCTAGATGAAAATAAACTGGTTGAATTCCAGACTACCTTGAGAGTTCATGCTATCAAATGGTACATGAATGATATTGATCCAAGAGGAGTGCAAGGACAGTCGTTCACACTTGGCCAAGTTTGGACAAAATTCATAGCAGAGTTTAAGCTACCTTAGTCAGAACAACAAGCTTTGTTTGAGTTGCACAAAATGAAACAGAGGGAAAGAGAATCGGGTTGGGAATATAGTCAGCATTTTAAGAATTCCATTGGTAGGCTAGCACATCCAATTCATGAACATCACTAGAGAGAGTGGTATATCCAGAGATTTCTACCTCTAACACAAATTACTTTAACACAACAACGGATAGCCTCGTTGATAGATGACCTGGAATAATAAATGAAGATTGAAGCCATGGCAGGATATCCAGGGAGTCTAAGGGTGACCAAACCCCCAACAGATGAAAATTTGGTGCAACTAGAAGGACAAATATCAACACTGACAGAGAAGATTCAAGAATTGACAATACCGAGACCAGGACGACCTCAAGTCAGGTGTATTGGATGCTACATAGAGGGGAATCTAGCGAAATAATGTCCACGTATGAGGGGAATGGGACCTCCTCACAATCCTATGGGACCCTCCATACCCCAAACTCGTATCGTGCCTTTCCATGAAATCAAGCATCACAGTCAACTGAGTATTCCAAGATCTATCAAATTCATGGGCATGTTCCAAGGGAGTGCCCCATTATTCATAAGTATTCTACCGTACTGAATACCATACATTGTGACTTCTGCGCATCTACCATGCATACTACAAATAAGTGTAGAGAGATGTATGCACTTGCATACAGATTGGATTGAACATCATTCAGCGTGAATGAAAGCCCTCAAGGACCGAGAAGAGGTCGAGGAGGTGGGGGCGAAGGAGACTTCAGAGGAAGAAGAACTAGGGTAAGAGGACCAAGTAGATTCTACAACTGTGATGAGAAAGTTCACATGGATAGGGATTGTCCTCAATCAATATGGACATGGTGCTCTCACTGCAGAATCAATGGACATGCAACTGAAGACTT
This sequence comes from Picea engelmannii, assembly GCA_009831015.1. Classification (NCBI taxonomy): domain Eukaryota; kingdom Viridiplantae; phylum Streptophyta; class Pinopsida; order Pinales; family Pinaceae; genus Picea; species Picea engelmannii. The sequence goes on along the minus strand of ML784333.1, from coordinate 444,740 downwards.
CCTAGAGCTAATTGTGAAATGGGAAGATCGGGCATGTCAACAAGGATCCAAATTCATTATCTCAAAGATAAACAGGGAATTCATGGGACAACTACCTGATATTAATATCATTACTCACAGAGGAGAAAAGACTCGCGCAGATGTTGATAATCTGCCTAAGATCCAGAAAGAAGCGCCCAAGGAGGAAAGGTATGACCCTATGAAACATAAGCTATTCTTTAAATATGCAATAGAAGTATTCTAGAGTATCCCTAGCCCTAAAATAAAATAAAAACATCCTCATCCCACCATTTATCCTAATATTTCTCAATTCCCTACCTCACCCCCTACACCCCAAAACCTCGTAATCCCAATGAGACAACCTGAGCAGTCGCAAAATGTAGTCAACCTTTGGATTTAGTTATTTTTTAATATTCTTGGGAATGACCAGCTGATAGAGAAGTTGTGCAATGCCTTGTATCTATTCCTATTAATGAAGGAATCCCCTCAATATAGAATAATGACTAATATTCCCAAGAAGAACACTCAAAGAGTGTAAAGAAGGAAAATACAGACTGGGAAAGAGTTTAGACTAGAAACCCAGATAAACGAGTTTGATATTAAGGATGTTATGTTAGATCTAGGATTTAATGTTTACATATTGCCTAAAAATACTTGGGAAGCTTTAGGGAAACCCAAATTGACACATTCCCCAATCCAATTGAGAATGGCCAACCAATATTGTATTTTCCCAATAGGAAGGCTCAAGAATGTGGAGATAGATGTTGTGAGTAAATAATGTAGACGATTTTGAGGTGATCTAAATCATGGGGGATAAGGACCCTTATCTTGCAATACTTGTTATTGATTGGGATTATGATAATTATGTTGTTATTGACTTGAAGAGGGATACTATGAAATTTGAAGTAGAGGGAATAAAAGTAGTTTATCCCTTGGATATGTATGTAGGCCCTTGATACACAAAGACAACATACAACAATATGGAAGGAGAGGATATAGATCATTTATACATTGTAACAGCAGGAATGAGAGAAGACTACATCAATCCTACAACCGATGGATCAACAAGTTGGAGGAGCATACAATCGGTGGATGGAGACTCAGAACTGGCATTTGACAGTTGGAAACAAGGTGCATATCAAATATTTTCAAGATGGTGTGCAATTGTCAGAGCAACGAGATGGGTTGGAATCGAGGTCAAAGAAAATATGACATACAATGGTACCTCAAACCTTGGCGGTTTTCTGGTTAACATGGAAGAAAAGATAGAAGAAGATCAAAGGATCATAGTTTTGGACTTAGCCTTGGAAGACATCCCTACCAGGTGGTGGGCTAGTCACAAAGTAGTAATTAGGAACTGGGAAGATGTGAAGCATGCTATCCAATGTATATTCCAAGATAAGGAGCAATTGAAATCAGAGATGTGGATGGATTTTCAAGTTGCGCAATTGTTCAATGGACAGTTTGATCCTAAAACACATATCGAACAATGCATAAGTTAGTGGAAAGTTGCGGAAGTACCATCTCACTTATGGGTTCAATTATTTCCCCATTCACTAGGTCTGATCCTAAAATCATAGTACATTCATAAATATACCATAAGGCAGACCATAAATTGGAAAAATTTAACAGACCAATTTTGCAAGGACTTATGTTTTACAAGTAAGTACCCTGAGCTTAACATAGTCCTGCATAGAATTAAATAATTTTTTTTTACTGATGTTTGTATATAGAAATCAAACCCAATGGTATGTGCCAATCATATTCAACTGCTTCAGTATAACCTTCACTTAGACACAGACAAGACACCCATAGAATGCTATATAATCGAGATGGATTTGGAAAACCCTGATGATTTAGAAGAACTAAGAAACTTAGTCATTGAGGAAAGAGAAGGAGGTAGAGAAATCCAGAACATGCTACCCAGTCAGACTGATAAATATTATAACCATCCATTGAGGTTTCTAAAACTCAACTGATCCAGGTGGATATCGGGGGCCACCCACCTTTTCCAAATGGCTCAAAACAATTTTCTGGCCATTTTGGCAATTTACTATTTTTAGCAGGTTTTCACTTTCGGGGCCATTTTGAGGGCCTAAATGAAGTTTTTTCGAGTTTGAGGTTCTCAATGATAGTCGAAGGAATGATTGAGCCCCCAAAATGAATCTCCTCGATGATACCTTTCCAACGAGCTATCACACACCTAAAACGAAGATCGTATGCAAAAGTTACGACCCCAGGAAGTTGATGCACCAACTTACCCAAACGGGGCCCACATGACTTTTGGTGCTTCATCTCCTAGGGTTAGGTTTTTGGATGTCTAGGACTTTTGGAATTCCCGTCTATTGTAAAAAGGCCTTCTGAGCCTCATTGTAATCATCTTCTTGAGAATGCGAGTAGCCGTCACATCTCTTCTCAGAGATAAGCTGCCACCATTCTAGCGAGTCTTTCACTCTGTATTTTTACAGTCTCTATACATTTCTTCCATTAATAGAAATTGTGTATTACTGTATCTCTGTGTTTATGGTTGCATCTCTGATATATATTTCTATTATATTACTGGATATACACGATATCTCTGTGCATTTCTTTATTATATCTCCGCTCTCATTTCGTGCCGAAAATAATCCGGATCATCAACATAGGAACTACCGAGCAACCCAAGATAGCTTCCGTAGGAGATTACTAGGATGAGAAAACTAGCCAGGAAATACATATCTTATTGCGGTAGTATGAGGACTTATTCCCAAAGACATTCACAGATATAAAAGGGATAATAGGGGCTATGGGAGAGATGAAAATTGAACTAAAACCAAGATCAAAACCTGTAAGGAATAGACCATATCATCTTAACCCTGGGGTGAAAGAGAAGGTTAAGGGGGAAATAGACAAGATGCTTGAGGCCAAACTTATTTTTTCAATTGAAGAAGCAGAGTGGGCTAGCCCCATAGTCATCCAAAGAAATAAAGGTATAGAGGACATTAGGGTATGTGTAGACTACAAAAGCCTTAATTGTTCCTGTGTGCATGACCCTTTTCCCACACCTTTTACTGACGAGGTGCTAGAACAGGTTGCAAGGAAAGAGTCTTATTCATTTACGGATGGATTTTTGGGGTATCACCAAGTGAGAATTACCAAGGAAGACAAAAAGAAGACTATGTTCATAAAATAATGGGGGTCATTTTCATATAATATGATGCCCTTCGGTCTAAAGAACACCCCTGCAGTTTTTTCCTGGATTGTAATAGTAGCCTTCTGAGAATTTATTCACAAATTTATAGAAGTTTATATGGATGGTGTACATTTTACTGAAAGAACATGTATTGCTACTACTACTGATGTTTTATCGATGTAGGGAACTACAAATATATTTAAACCTTAGAAAGTGTATCTTCCATGTTCCACATGGAAATCTATTAGGCCACATAGTATGTCAAGAGGGAGTGTTGGTAGAACCAACTAAAGTTACGGTCATTTTGAATATGCCTCCACCTACGAGCGCTAAACAATTGTGCTCAGTGCTGGGGAATAGAGGGTAGTATAACAAGTTCATTAGAAGGTATGTGAATATTAATTCATCCCTAGAAAATCTACTAAAGAAGTCTGAAAAGTTCCAATGGACACCAGAGTGTGATCGAGCATTTGACATCCTGAAGGAAAGGCTCAGTACAACACTTATTTTGATATTTCCAAATTGGGAAAAGGAATTTCATGTGCACGTGGATGCATTAGGTATTTCCCTGGGAGCCATCTTAGCACAACCATGAGATGGAAATACAGATCATCCCATCTATTTTGCTAGAAGGAAGCTATCGCAAGCTGAATGCAACTATACAACCACAAAAAGGGAGGGTTTGACTATGATCTATGCTCTATAGAAGTTTAGACATTACTTTTTAGGCTTTCATTTTAAATTTTTTACTGATCATTCTGCGTTAAAATATCTAGTTAACAAGCTATTCTTGGAAGGAAGAAGTTTTCGATGGTTGTTACTAATTCAGGAATTTTCTTTATATGTGATCATAAAACCTGGAATATGCAATGTGGTTCCCGATCACTTTTCCATATTGGAGTCAGGGGAGAGTGGAATAGAAATTGATGATCAGCTCCTAGATGCAGACTTGTTCAGAGTTGAGGCCATACCAGAATACTTGGAAGACATAGCAGTTTTCCTGAGTACAGGGTCCTGCATAGAAACGTAGTCCGCAACTTAGAAATTCTATATGGTGGTTCGATCATAGGACTATCAATTTATCATGGGGAAATTGTATAAGTCGTGCCTAGAAATTATGCTCAAAAGGTGTGTTTTGGACCATGAAAGACAAGACATATTGTGGGAGTGCCACAGTAGAGTTACGAGAGGCCATGTTGAAGGAAAGGCCACTTAACATAAAGTCATCCAAACTGGATTATGGTGGGCCACGCTCTTCAAATATGCAAATGAGTATGCTGGATATTGTGACATTTTCCAGAGTTTAGGTAAACCATCATGACGAAATGAATTGCCTCTTCAACCACTTCAATCTCTGCAATCATTTGAGAAGTGAGCGGTTGATTTTATTGGACTGATCAACCCCATGACTAAGAAATCAAAGGCTGGGTAAACCGCAACTGACTACCTAACATGATGGGATGAGGAAACAACTCTTCAGTATTTCTCAACCGATACCACTGCTAGGTTTATCTTTGAAAAAATTATCACTTGGTTTTGATTTCCTAAGAATCTGACTAGTGATTAGGGTGGTCATTTTATCATTAGTACAATAGAAATGCTTACGATAGAGTTCATAATCCAACATCATAAATGAATCCCCTACCATCCACAAGACAATGACATAGTGGAGGCGTTTAACACGATTATGGAAATATGTTTGACAAAGGTTTGTTGCGCAAACAGGGAAGATTGGGATGACAAAGTCCCAATAGTTTTGTGGGCTTACAGGATGACCATGAAGAAACTTCACAAGTATACTCCACTTCAACTAGTCCGAGAAAGAGGCTATGGTACCTGCAAAATTGATTACCCCTAGTCTCTACATCGCACAAGTTACACACATGTCATAGAATGAATCAATTGCATAGAGGGTTACGGAGTTGCAGGAACTTAATGAGACCATGTTTTTAGCAGACTTTCATCAAACAGTTGAGAAATCCAAGAAGAAGGCCTGGCACGATAGGCATATTAAGGATAAAACATTTGCACAATGATATAAGGTCCTACTTTATGATAGTTGATACCAGAAACATCTAAGCAAGTTGCACATGCATTGGTTGGGCCCATTTATCATTGTGGAGATTTGACACTCTAGCGTAGTCAGACTAGGGAAACTGGATGGTATACTTAGGCCAGGATGGGTGAATGGCACTCGCATGAAACCCTATAATTCTCAGGACCGAGCTAAAGTGCTATTGCTCCAGTCCAAAGGAGCATGTATAGTAGTTAGATTTGAATTTCTATAATTTCTTTAAATTCAGTTAATAAAGTCAGAGTATGCAGTGTTGTGCCGTGACATATATTTCATTTTTCATTTAGTCTAAGCATTACTTTGGTGCATAATTGATTACTCAGCAGCACAGGATATTAAGAGCCATGAGTACATTAAACATAGTCATCAAATTTGATGGAGAGACCATTGTGATCAGAGGCAAAGTGAATCCGAACTGAATCTTAGTCCATGTGCCACATACACCTTGTCCAGTCATATCCTTTATGATCACTACAATAACCTGTCTGAACTTTTGTTAATCCATAAAATCGTGATACACGAATATTCCCTCAGTATTCACACTGGGATTCTCAACCGTTCAAATGATAAGGCCTGAGCTTGGCCATGTCCCTGTCCAACTTGTTCAGTAAAAGCGAGAATCCCCCAATAGATTTACCCCATCAATAGTCCCATTAGACAACTCAGCTCTAGGTTGTGTCTATAGGATTAATCATGAGTGGCCTTAGGACTAATGACAAAACCCACCAGCTATCCTAAGTATAAGGTTGGATGAACTCAACATAAGACATATTTTTTTCTATTTTGTGTTTTGAGATTTCTGAATTGTCGTAGTGCTTGCAAAATTCTATCAGTTGCGACCTTAAAGCCCAATACAGTCAGTCTAAGTCAATGATGTCAAGAGCTACAGGAAGTTGAAGTTCAGTCTCCAAAGAATCATTTCTATATGAGTTGTGTGATCCCCGGGTTGAGATCGTGGGTGACCTCAAAGGAAAGGTGAAGCAAGTGAAGCTCCTCAACCTCGACCTGACAGACTAGATATTATTCTTGCATATGAACATTGTCATGTTCTAGGATGTGGCTCCAAATGATATGGGAGGGATGCAGTTTATGCCGAAGCTAGATTTTATCAACCTCTTTAACTCCAACATTATGAATCTCCAAGACTTTCCAGTTTTCGGCACTACTAGTGAGGTTGCGTAGTGTACCAAGTTCCTCATCATCCAAGTACATGACAAGAGGTTATGGATCGATCCACAGTATCTGATTCATGTAGAGGATATCCATCAAATAACAGGCCTATCCCTCACAGGTGAGGATGTATCAAAAGGGTTCCAAAGCTGTGGTAAGAATGTAAAGAAAAAGGGAGAACCCAATCTGTATGAAATATTTCATACACAAAGAGGGGGAGTGCACAACCAAGATTGACCCAATTTTACTAGAGACAGACATAAAAAATTTATATGCAATTTCTAGCAGGGTGATGCAGTACTATTACAAGGGTGAGTAGATGTTGGATTCCCTGTCAGTGCCAGATTTTTGTGCCAATGGAGCGATATTCAATTGGTGTAGCTATCCACTAGAAGAACTCCTGGTATCATGTGAGGAAGCTCAGGAGAAGGACAAAACCTTCACCTATGGATAATTGCTCATTGTGTTCACCATGCTAAAGTGAAATCCACCCTCAGGAAGACCACTATCACTAGTAGATAAAGGTCAATTGGAAAAGATGTTTAAACCTTGGAACTCAAGATCGAACTTAAAGAATACAGTGTTTAACAATGCAACATTCTTGAAGTGGTAAAACTGCCTACTAGATGCAACTCAGAGGTTGTGTGTACCACAAGAGCTTCTCAATGTGAACACGAGGAACATTGCATTCAGTTTGAATCACCACCACACTTTTGTTTGGCCCAAGCATGTTAAAGTTGAAGACTTTCACTCCCTGATGTTGTCATTCTATCTAGACGAGGAGGCCTTTGACAAGGAATTAATTTCATGGCCAGGAGTGAAACGCAACCCACACAAGTCAGGGATTCAATATATCCCTACCTACAGATATTCTGAAGAAAAAGGGACAGGAAGTAGCAGTAGGGTCGAGCTCAGGCCCAGAGGAGAAAACATAATATGTATCGATGCATATGGATTCAAAAGAGGAGGAAGAGGAGACTCGACCTATGAAACGCAAGAAGAGGATGTTTCCCATGTTCTCGTAGCCTCCAGAGAAAGATATGCTGACAAGTAAAGATGTCAATGACATCCTTAGTGATGCTTTCATTGGAGATCCCCTAGTTAAGAAACCTAGGACAGGTCTCTCCCCAGTGAAGATTCTAAATACCCAGCCAATATCATCGACCATATCTCATACTCGAGCGGCCACTCGAGTGACCCAAACAATCATTGACATCCAGGATGACCCTGAACTAGATACCACTACATCCACCACCATCATCACCGAAAAACCCCCATCACCCCCACAACCCGCATCTCCACCATAAGAAACGACCATCCAACCCAAAACCACTGAGCTTGAGACCATGAAATTGGATCCCCCCGACCTACTCGAGCATGTACTAGAACTCACTGGTTTGACCCCTGAAGTATCGAAACAATCAATTGTTCCATTTTTACCGATTCAGGACATGTTGCCTTCAATGGAGAGTCAAATTGTGCCAATACTGCAAGCCCCAAGAACTCATCTCCCTCTCTCAATAGTCAATGTTGAGAGTGCCATCCAAAGAAATGGAACCACATAAATCGTTGTCAAGAAAGAGGAAGAAGTACAAGAGGTACAGAAGGATCCTAAAACTACATCAAGACAGAGTGAAACATCATTGCAAGAGCAACTAGAGCTAGTACTCTAGAAACCACAATAGTGCCCAGATCTTGTGCAACTCTACTTGACGAAAACATAGATGCTCCCATTCCTTCCATCAATAGTGAGGATGAGACTTGTGCAGTAGACGCAAGGTCTAATTATCGGGGAGGAAGAGGTGGAGACACCTTCGGAACACTCAATGGATAGTGGACTCCCACTACAGTTCCAAGTACCTAGGGAGGCCACTACTTCTTTTGGTGACCTCACCCAATGGTTGTCAACACAATTAATAGGGATGATCAGATCCTCAACTAATCAACTAGAGCATAGGCTCTAGCAGGCCAAATGGGAAGTCGAGTTTTGCAAGGAGGAAGCACTCCTCATGCAAGCACACCGGATGCAGGAGGAATATGCAAGGGTCTAGGTAGAGATGAAAGTGGAAAAGGTCCAGGAAAATCTTGCAGAAGCCTAGCCAATGATCTGAAAGACAACACCACAACTGCTCGAAGCTAGTGTAGCAGGAGAGCCTTTGCAACAAATCAAGATACTCCATGTAGCATTGTCGGAGTTGGCCATCCACACAGAGAACCTTGAAGAAAAATTGTGAGAGAGTTAGCATGAAGAAGAACATCAACCCCAAAAACTTCAAGAGAAAATGGAAAGAGTCATGATTGAAGGGAATAACACATGAGCAGCCTTGCAAAAAATAACTATAGAATGCACAAAGATCTTTTGCGAAGTTATATACTAGATGGATATTATTTCAAGGTGCAACCAAACTCAATAGGAATTGCACACGAATATCTAGTCTCTCAACTAGGAAGTTTCCATCACCATGGATCCACTCGAGCAGCAAGAAAAATTCAACTAGATCCAACAAGCATACAAAGAGATAAATGATTTATTAGAAGCATAGTCAGTAGCTAATAAAGAGCTACGACAGTTTATACCTATCGTTCAGACAACCTATCTACAAATGCATCAGGTAGATGTTACAACCGACTCAGAGTGGAACTCCCTGGTCGCATCCAAGACTAAGGGATGCATTACAGACATGACTCGGTAGTTTGTGCCTAAATCTTCACTCCTTTCCAGGAAATGGCAGGACACAATCGTTAATTTACAAGGAGTAAGGAAGAGAGCCTCGGAATTGGTCCCAGAGTTGGGACCTTCATTTGAAGAAGCAGAAAAGGAAAGAATTCAAGCAGAAATTGGAAGCAAAACAGATACAGAAGACAAAGGAAAGAAACATTTCAATCCAGAGACCATATTAGAACCAAGGATTTGACTCGAGGAAGAGTCTTGTTAGCAGTAGGAATCACCCTCAGATTGCATAGAAGGTAATCACAATACCCAACAGGTTATATGTAAATGTAAATGAGTTTTAATGAGGTCAAGTGGATAAGACTCAAGATAATAATGTTCTAACTCGGAAATCTAGGATAGCATGTACAAGCAATTGGGGTCTTGATCAACTTCAGTCAGTAAGTGGGAGTAAATGTGAATAGAAGGAAGATTTCAGTGAGGGAAATGTAGAGGTTTGTTATGGACATCATGTCTTCAAGCAACCTAAGGAGGAAAAAATCAAACACAAGATCTTCTTGAATTCAAATTTTAAGGAAACTGAAGAACATCATAATAGTACTATGATCAAACATTCATCATAATACAACTACAATAATCCATGTGAATCATTCAATCATGAATACTTCAGTATCAGAGGAAAATAATATGGAATAAGAAAACTAACTTATATTAATCAAGAAGTATCAAATCAAGTACATAACCAGAGAACCAATATGCTTTATCAAAATATTACAAAATAAGGGAGCCTATCTCAACCATTGAAACCTACTAAAGTAATTGGACTATCTATTTATAACAAAAAGGGAAGGAAAATTTTGGAGGTGTGAGTTGGCCATCCTCCCATGAAATTCTCTAAATAGTTATTTCATCTAACAATTATGCTATAGAAAGGGAAAATGTTGGCCACTAATCCAACCAACTTTAAACTAACTTGATTTTCTTTGATGCACATCTCCTTGCATGCCAAGTGTCCCGTAGAGGCTTGTAAACTGTCATCGTGCTGCCAGCTACCATCTCAGCCATTCTCCACATCATCAACCACTCACAAGGTTGATAACTCGAACCCCTTGATTTCAAGTACCTATTGGTAGTGTCATTTGGTAGCGCTCTGGGTAGTGATATTTTGTAGCACCTCCAAAAAAATCTTTGTAATTCCATAGTGCAACCTCCAAAATAGGCCTGCATAATGGGTAGCACCAAGCCTGTGTGTCTCTTTGCGTAATTCAACCTCTGTTAAAATTTCAATAGCACCATGCCTTTGTAATTTATTCTCTTTGTAAATTTCGGTAGCGTCATGCCTATGTATTTGTGCATGCAATTTGGTAGAGCCCGACCTCAAAACAAATAGGTAGCACCCTGTGGAATTTTCAGCGCCATCGCTACACCAGTCTTATGAGATTAGGTAGCACTATATGTAGCATACTAATAGTATATGTGAATTAGACAATTCTATAGCACCATAGTGCTACGTAATGTCTGTGTTATTTCTGTTGAAGAGATTAACTCTTTGCAAAGCACCAAAATCCTTGAGTTGTATGCATTAGAAGCCTGTAAATCCTGTATAAGTGGAAAAAATTAATACTTCCTCCATCACTTATCCTTGCAAAAAGGGGCTATTCTCAAAAATGGATCTCACCTTTCACCAATCACTTCATCAACCTGACACTCCTTCTGGTGGAAGGAGGACTTCCTTTTGGCACATCAACATGCTTTCCTTTATTAGTAACAAGCTTCTTCACTGGAAGAATACTTTTCTTGACTACTGGTTTCTCCTTTTCAATGGCATCCTCAAACAACACATTTAGATTTCTCTGAGCCACCTCATCCTTTACTTGTTGCAACTTTTCTTTGAGTTTTTTGTTCTGAGACTGAAAGTCTCTGTTTTGCCTATAAAGTCTCTATTTTGATGAAACACTTGCCAAGTCAAGAGTGTGGTTGTAACCATCCATGATATATTTCATCTTAATCCTATGAGATAGGTCTTCTGATTTCAAGTGAGCAATCTCCTTCCTAGATTCCTTGATCTTTCTAATCAGTCTTTTGAAGGTTTGATTGCTAGGTGGAGTGGTGATGTTGATAGTCTCAATAGGCTTCTTTATGGCTTACAAGGATTGCCTCTTCCATCCCAACTAACTTCTCAATGCTTTTTCCCTTATCTCTCTTTTTCTTCATAATAGAAACCTTTGGTAGGACTTGTGTTTCAACAGCCTCCTTGAGAGCTGATGATCTTGTGAAAGGTCTTATGACTTTTGTACTAGTTGTTGAAGGAGATGAAGAGAAGTGTAGTTCCCTTCCTTTCTTGGTTGTGGCTTTAGTAGAGGAAGGGATGTCTTCTAATTATGGTTCAGGAGGGGGTGAAAGGTCTCTCTGAGGAGAAATATAGGCCCCCTTCTCTATTTCTTCAACTTCCTTTATGACCTCTTGGTATTGGGTAGGGGCCATGTTCTTTATTTTCTTGTTGGCTCCTACTAGAGTAGTACTAGTGGATGGAAAAGGACTTGGTATCTTTGACTGAGGAGTGGCTGCTATGTCCAACTTCATGTGAGAAGAAACAATGAATTTTTCTCATGAGATGTTCCTCTTTCTCAGTTCTTCTCAGACCAACATTATAATCAACCCAGAATGAAAAATACTAGTATCCACAGCCTTTGATTTAGATTGAAATCTATCTGAAATTTTCCCTATGCTTCTCAACAAATAGAAACGAAAGTTCATTTCATCTTTACCAGTAAAATGAAGCAGAAGAGTTTATATGTTACTAGTATAATGTATTAAACCTCCCCTCACATGTGAAGTATCTTTGGATGATCTTCAACATCTTATCAAACTCTTCAACTAGATGACTTGTTGGTAACCCTTTGGACAGGTTGTCAGTTTGATACTCTGTCTTAAGGAAGTCTTTGGAAAAGGCTGCATTCAAAGCCATGGATTTAAACCATTTCTCTCCTATGATAGGAATCCCTGTGGCCACTGAAATGGAGGCTTTAGACACCTCAAACTCTAGGTCTCCTACCTTAGTCTTCAGGCCATAATAATGTGAGGCAAATTGTCTTTCCACCTCAAGATGACCCCTTTGCATGGTTTGGAAGAAATCAAGGCATCCCACTCTTTGAAAAAATTATCTAACCATGGGCTCTGCCTCAAATAAATGCATGTCTACAGGCTCAGTTCTAACCACAGTACCTCCCTTGTGAGATTTATTCTTCTGAGGTGTCTCCATAGGTCAGGATTAGTGGTCAAATATATGGTGAAATAAAGGCCATGAAAACAAAATGGAGGTAGACTTCAATAGGATATTGATAGTGAACAATGGTTGTCTTTTTCCCGGGACTCTCCCCTAACTCAAACTGCTTGCTAGCTTTGGAAAACAATGGCTGCAAATTTCCCTCCCCTTGACTGCTTACAGATCTCAAACTGAAGAATGGAAATAGGTGAAGGAAATTACTGTGATGGTCTTTGAAAATTGGTTAAAAGAACTCCAATCCAAAAGTGAAGGAGGCAGGGGAAATAAGAGTGAGGTTCAACAACACTTTTGGGTAGTGCAACGTGCATACAAGGAGAAAACCTTGCTTGGGAAATTCAACTCTTCGAAAGAAATGTGAATGGTTTTTTGGTTACTGAGTGCCAGGTGAAAATGACTGCAAGTTTGTATAGGATAAAGTATAAAATAGTATGAAGGAAGGGACGACTTGCAAAGATGATCGCTACCCAAGCTCCAGGTGACAATTACTACCTCAAATTTGATATGTAGAGGAGGGTAAACATGGGATACCTTGAAAAATCGATGATAAATTGGAGTTCTGCAGATGTTTAGGAGAGTATCATGAGAATATAGGCATCCAAATCCACCTCAGCAATCGATCCCATAACACCTCTATCAATTGGTCTGAACTGATAGTTTTAGCAGCACCGAGTTTTTTGAACATTTCAAACTTTGAAAACCGTTAGAAATCTCATAAATATCAAATCCTTGAGAGCATATTTTAACTAATCAAGGTGTTGAAAACAAGGAAGACATGACATCATCACTATGATAATGAATCATGGCAAAAATAAAGGACAAGGAGTGTGCTACAGAAACTCCTAGTGAGTTGGCAACACTCCTTTTTCAAAAAGTTGATTTGACCATTTTAAGAGGACAAAGGGACAACATGGAAAGTCTATGAAGGCATGAGTGAGGAGAGTGACATGTCAAGTCAAGTTGGTCATGGGGTGAGTCAGGCTTAGTGTCAAGTCATGAACTGGGTCAAAACATAAGCCAAGAAAATGAACCTAGGCCAAAAATCTATGTGAGGGTCAAAACTTGAGTCATGAATTAAGGCTTCATTTATTCAAGGTAACCTAAGTAAATCACATTTTAAGAAAATAAATAAAAATTAAAAAATCTAAAGGCTCATAAAATTTAAAACTAAGGGCTAAAGACCCAAGGAAACTTAGTGTGATAACAAGTCTATTGAGGGGTCCTAGATCCCTTTAACTCAAGAGTAGGAACCAAACCCGCCACCAAGGCCCAATTAGACTCTCCAGTGTTCATTGGTGGAGTGGTTCTCTATATATTTCGTTCCAACCAATTTATTGATGGGATTTACATAGTGATTTACATGATATCTTCTTATGAAATTTCCTCTTTCAGTTTAATCATTCTCTTTTTGTATTTTCTTTATTAGATGGGTCTGATAAAAAGATGTGTGCTGGTATAAACCATATGGTAAAAGGGGGAGTCTTAAATACTGAAGAAGTCTGAGCTTGGGATAACCCTTGTGCTCAAGCATGTAGACAATGATATTCACACCTGTGACAAGCCTAGTACTAATACATTAACTTCCTGGTATTTTAATTATTGATTGAGATACAATTATCGAAAGAAAACATACATGCAATAACATGATGGCAAGAAAAATAGTTTCCTTATCTCTAGCATTAATCACACATTAACACAACGATTTTCCTTTATCATTAGAGACAAGAATTACAAAAATATTGAAACAACTAACTTATCAATAGATTCATAAACTCTTAATCATTACAACATCCATTCATGAAATAAAGTAGGAAGTAATTCCTCCTCAGATCCAATCCCACAATGCCTTTGATGAAAACAGAAGTTTGTCTCCGGTCCTAAACAATACTTCTCAATTAAGATAGTTCTGAAATAATTATTTACAATTCCAAAAATGAGGGTCTTTTCCAAAACCATCGACCACTACTAAAAGGTCAATCCTCTTATTTATAATGAATCACTAACTAAAAATATTTATTAAAAGTGAAAGCTAAGTAAAACAAAATATCACCACATGGCGCTTTCATCTCTCTGTCTTCTAAGAATCATCAAATAATTTTACTGAAGTGGATGACCATTTGAAAAAGATTTCCTCGCATGTGTTGGCATATGGGAACCTGTGTTGGTCCATCAGGGTTGAAAGTATTTCTTTCACTTCTACTACCCATGATGACTACTTGACTATTTTGACACTTAACCACTGCAAAACTGATCATTCTTTAATTAGACGCTCCATGAACTGTTGTGCTTGATCTGGTGCCATGCTCACCACTTTTGCTATCCTTGTTGTCCTTGTTGAGTCTTGTTCTACATGTTTCTTGACTATGTCATGTTGGTCAACAAAGTCCTCGAGTGAGCTAAATTCTAGGAGACCGATGTCCTTCATCTCTTAGTTAATTTTTACCCAGCTTCTTTCACAATCGGCCCATTTATCTTGAATCTTCCACTGAGGTTCCTAGGCCATTTTCACCAAATATTTGGCCACTTTCTTGATCCGATCTATGTTGTTGTCCCTCAACACCCAAATGTCATTCTCTTTGGTGCCTCGACCCTTTTGAACCGTGTTGATGTAATCGATCCTTTCCACTACTTGGTGAGCCTTCTCATACCACCTTTCCACATCCTTACAGGTTGTTAGTGCCATAAGGTTGTCTTCCTTAAAATCGACTATTCCTATAGTGAAAAGGTGTCGTTCATTTGTGAATTTGGTATAGGCATCTTGGAACTTAGTCCTAAAAAACACCGTGGCTTGTGTGGAGTCATGATAGTATTTTTCCAAATGGAGCAGATGCTCCAACTCCTTAAGTGCAGCGGCCAACTCCTTTTCATCCCTTTTTTCTTTATCCAATGTGGCATTTGTGATAGCCATCCATGTGTTGATGAGCTCAAACGTCTTGGCATGTTTTTTGTTGCGAAGCTTCTCCTCTATGGTTATGAGAATTGAACTATCCAATGCAAGCCTCCTCTTCTTAGTGGTTCTCTTCACAATGGATTTTCTCTTTCGGTCATAGGTGATTGCTTGTATATCGACGACCTCATCAACAGGTTCAGGGATTTGTTGTTCTACCCAGGTTAGAGTATTTCCCAGGCTCCCGACTATGTGTACCTATTCTAGGATGGGCTCCTGAACTTCTTCCATATGTCACGATGGCTCGGTATCTGTTTGTTTCTCATCAGATGGTAATGTATCGGGCAAAACTGAAGAACCAGGGGTAGGTTTGGTACTTACATGGTAACCGGTTGTCGAAATGTCAAGTTCTCGCTGTGGAATTTCCTATTTTTGGCTGCTTGATCCTAGATCATCCCTCGATCTATCCATTGGGGTTCCCGACACATTGAGAAGCTCAGTGTATACGACACTTTCAACCTCATGCTTGATCTGCAAAAGGTTCTGAATTGGAACATCGGGACCTGGGGTAGATGCTCTCTCAGGTTCCCTTTCCTCTGTAATCTACACTGGAGTCACCAGGGACACCTCCAAACTCTCCTCATAATCATATATGGTTATTAAGTCAAATAATGGATTTAGTACCCTTGTCCTTCTAGGTGTCCTTGCTATCTCAGGCTGGGTTGAAATTCCCCCTGTTGATCTGATCTATGGTGGTGGAAATTCAGGGTTTTCTGGCATGGTGATTTCTTCAAGTTGTATTGGCTCCAGGCCACTTGGATCTCCTCTTCTTTCGATTGGGTCATCAAAAGGAATCCTCGACATATCTATCATATCAGGGTCATTTTTCAACTGATCAATGATTATTTGTGCCCCTTCTAGCAAGAGCAATCCCCTTCTTTTTGGCTCTGTAGTATCTGCAACTCTGATTTCTTCCCTGGCTCTAAGGACCTCTTGAGTCGACTTCTCTATTGTCTCCA
Source organism: Picea engelmannii (assembly GCA_009831015.1). Taxonomy (NCBI): domain Eukaryota; kingdom Viridiplantae; phylum Streptophyta; class Pinopsida; order Pinales; family Pinaceae; genus Picea; species Picea engelmannii. The sequence goes on along the minus strand of ML784333.1, from coordinate 428,464 downwards.
CTTGTTCATCCATTCTCATGACCTTGAAACTGGTCATATTTGGATTGGTCATCCTCTATGCTACCTCCTCCCAGTCCTGAGCACATTTTGTGAAAATTTCATCCTCAAATTTATCATGCGCGCATGGCCAACAAGATTATACTTGTGAAGCATGTTGGAGAACCAGGCCTTTAGGGTCGTGCTTGCAGAATCATCTTGTCTGGAAAATAAATTCAAGTTATCTCAACCCTTCTTGTTTGTCTTGAGCAATGTACTTTACCAGATAAAACCCCACATCAAAACCGTAGGGTATGAAAGCCCATTTTTTGTCCTTGACTAGTGTGTCGTTATAGCCCTGCAGGATGGTCTGATAACAGATTTATCCTACAATGAGCCATTCTAGGACGTGGGCGGGGAGTATATGCAGTTCTCTGGTGGCCTCGAGCACCCTGATATAGGTTGAGCATTCATCCAAATACCAGTGGCCTACCTTCGCTACCATTTTCTTAGCCGTTGTGGATAATATTGGGAATTCCTTCTTAAATATAATAAAATGAATACAAGTGATGAATTCATCGTAGATGAGTGTGTAGAATGTTTTATACCTATTCTCCCATAGTATGCTGAGATAAACATGGACTAGGAGCTCTGCAACATGCCAACCCAAATTCATGTCGATGAAGACATTTCTCACACAGATGACATCGCACAAGTATGAGGCCATGTGGAAAGAGGGTGTTTCCCCTTCATTCGGTGTCTGAGCCTACTATACACAGATGCTCAATTTTTTGGAAATTATCTCTCCCCAGTTGAAGCTGCTTCGGAAGATCGCCACTGTGTAGGCCAAGGGCATCCACTCTTCTGAGAAACTCGAGAATTCCTTCTCTCCATATAGTCAGTAGATGAGAGCCATAAAATAGATGTATGGCTCCCTCAACTTAACCATCCCATACCAACCATTACTCTGGTTGGTAAAATTCTTGTCCTCCTTCCACCATGAGGCCATCAGTCTGCTGGTGTCATGGAATTCATAGAAATTCACCACAAATTCCATGATTAGTCACTCCTCTGGGTCTTTGAGATTGTAGTATTTATGGGCTTCCATCGTGAGGAAAAATCCAACACACTCTCCATTCTAATCATTGATTAAACACTTATTCTCATCTGTGTGGTTGATTAGCCATTTCAAAACTTCTATGCAAGGGAAAATTGGGGTTCTGTTGGATACCATGTGAAAATATGACCGTTGGATGTTTGGGAACACCTTGTCATCGAGAACCCTTACATCTAGGCCGTTGTGTGGGATATACTCTAGGTACTCCTCCTAGTTCATACTGTTGAAAAGGTCCTCCCATTGTGGGAGAATTACTTTGGATCTAGTAACTGCTTCTGTATCACTGAAGACAAGAGGCTGGAAAAAAGATTTCTTTGTTGAGGTTTTTATGAACAGCTCTGCCGTAGGAGTGTATTCCAGTCACCTCATTGTACCAGGAGAATAACCTTCACTTGTCTCAGCTTCCTTTAGTTTGGGTGCTCTCGGCGAGCGTCTAGTGGTTGGATTTCTCGGTGGAATTTTACCTACAGTTGGAACATAGTTTAGAGACCGTGTAAGAAATCAGATGCATATATAAATCATGACCATTGAAGTGACAAACTTGAAAACATACCTCTGCATATTATTTAACTTGTTTTGATGATATGAGCATCAACATAGTCTCAAGATGCTTTCTTTGCTTCTTCAGATGCTTTGGCATTCAAACTTGTGCACATAATGAAATTGTTCAAAACTGTTTTAGAGATTTAAACAGGGATGAACTTACCTTATCACATCAGCCATTCAAATTGGTTTATGAGTGTAGTTTTATTAAATATTCCCCCAGATCTTCATATACGTTTGAAATTAAATTGGATCGTGGGTTGATGACGCGGGCACGGGTTGTAACGTGGCCTATCGGTGATTTCAAATTGTTGTTGTTCAATCAGTGCACTAGGTAGCAAAAAATGTAGGATGAAGCATTAACTATTTTATTAAATGTCAGAATATGATCGTATCTCATGCTAGAAACATCCCATCATTTCATTAATCCAATTGGTGAGTCGGGGGTCCAAATTCTGCTTTGAACACCTTTCATTGATATCCTTTTGCAAAAGCTTCAACATTGATCGATCTTGTCGTACAAATATGATGTGGAAAAGATAACTAGGAGATGTGACTAGGACCCAGGGAACCCTAATATGACTTGGGATGAAACTAGGTCATATGACACCCTTATGCTATAAAGACACATGGCACTCGAGACCAACGTCTTCATTTACTCGTGTTAATCGGAATCGAGACTTTGTTTAAGCTATACGTTCTAAAATTCAATCCTATCTTGTCGACGCTAAAAATTATCAAGGATCGGAGAATGGCGATAAACCTACCCAAGTGCTCTCGAATCAACTCTCACGAAAAATTCTCGATGCTGAAAATGTATCAGCAATTGGTGATGTGTTTGTCATAGACAAAAATGATTGTTTTGACCTTTCTAGATTTCTCTGACCCTGATAAAGCACATCGATCATCGACTATCGATGATTTCTTTATGGCCTTTGTCAATGTATATCCTTCCCGTATTATGTCAATGTTGATGGGGATTGGATATCTCTTGAAACTTCATGGTGAATCACTTACGCAAACCAAATCCACCTTATGTCGATGGTGCATCGGTGATCAATAACTATTGTAACTGTGCGGCCACCTTACCTGCTTGAATTTTTTTGACGTCAAACACAAGCGCGTTAGGTGAAATGTTAGCTGCAGATTTTGAGTTTGGATGTCAGGTTCTTTTAGATATGAGGTTTCATAAGTTCAAACAAACCTGACTTGATTGATAAGAGTCATGAAAAAAAAACAAAGATAAACCATTCCCCATAGTGAAATAAATTTAGACAGTAAAACAAAATAAGTGTCACCCAAAAAGTGATAATATTTCATAAGTCTCTTAGGGTGTATTGAGCACTCAACAGAGTCAAGGATTGTGGTTGAAGCTTGTTGGACCCTTCGTTTTGTTATTATAAGTTGTGTAAGGAATGCTACTGATCCAGGATCTTTTCATCGAGTGACTTATAAATAATTGCATTAAATGAGCATAAATTAAAGTGCACCTTTAAAGAAGGAAAAGATCAATAATGAAGAGACATAAGCATCAAATCTAAACACAAAAACTTGATAATAGAGGTCATCCCTAATGGACTACGTCTCCAGGTCCTACTCTCAAATGGGTAGGATTTTTCATTAACTTAGAAAAATAATTTGGAAAAATACATAAGTATACCTCATTCTAAAATCAAGTTGCAGAAGTATTTCTCAAATTAGAAAACAAAAAACACCGTTGAATTTGTGGCGTTGAATTACCCAAAAATGATTGTCTCCACACCTCGATCCAACTCTGGAACTCTCAGGCCCAAGAAGAATTCCATCTGAGTTTCTGTTCCCTGCAACCTGCAATAAATGTTGACATATTTTTCTTGAACTACGTGCCTGACCTTACCCATGCGCACCCCTTTCCAAGCCCTGGGTGGATGTACCTTTTAAATAATTAAATGGGTGTTGTTTACAACGTTGGTTCATTGGCCGGTTGGTTGTGGAACATATATTAAGGTGTTAATAAGGTGGAGGTCCCAGGGTCAATCCCGTGGGCCTCCACTTTTGGATTGACTATGTCAACTTATATATATATATATGTGTGTGTGTGTGTGTGTGTGTGTGTGTGTGTGTGTGTGTCTGTGTGTGTGTGCATTTGTGTGTGTGTGTGTGTGTGTGTTTTGCTCCACTATTTTGGTGATGGTTCCATCCGTTGGTTGGTTTCCAGATTTGGCTAACCCACCAAATATTTTTTTTTTCAAAATTTTGATCACAGGTTGTCATTGGGCATTTTCCCACTACCACGTGACAACCCATGACTGGGCCTTTTAGAAGCCACCTATTGTACCACATCAACCACTGCATCGTCAACCTACCATGTCAATGCCACATCAATGTATGGATGCCACTTTAGCTGCCAACTCATATTTCCATGTCACCATGCCACATCACTATATGGACTGTACAAACTTCCAAGTGGTGAAATCTTACTGGTCCACAGAATGGCCTAGAAATGCCAAATATGGGTGACACGTGGCAGTCTTGGTGTTGCCATGTCACCATGATGACATCATGATGACATCATCATGACATGTGTCACCTCCTGATCATGCCACATATGTTTTACAGATGTTGATGTCATCCGTACTAAGGCTCACGTCAACAATATGGATGCTGACTCATCCCCCTGCTGACTGGGCTAAGTTGACCAAACTTTGATCGTGGATATTTTTCGATCCCTAACTCTATTTGACGAGCCATTTTCATCGCTAGAAATATTGAGATGTTCTCTTCGTGATGAAGTTATTTTCACTAAGTTTTGAGAACTTTGAATTTTTTTCCCTTTCTCTGTCTGTTGAGGCCATTCTAAGCTTCCTGAGTTGCTTCTGTGAGTTTTGAGTTGTTCTTAGTCTTCTCTAGATCTTTTTTGGATCACGCCTTCCAACTGAGAGCTTTTTGGTCCACCAAAAATTTTCATCAATCAACAGATAAGTGAGGGAAAAGTTCCCTCACTTTGTCCTTCTTAATCCACTTTGCCTTGCTTAGATGTGTGCCCTTTAAGCCTACTCGAAGATAATCAACATCACCCTTGCATGAATTCCTCTTACTTTTGTCTAGGATGATATATTCCTTTAACTCATCCAATTACTCGGGATCAAAATCATCAATTGAAGGTATTGAAACTTCCTCATCCTGATCCATGATCATGGGAGGCTAAAAAAGTTTCAAGTTCTCTACATTTACAACCAAGTAAATCTGCATATAAGGTGGAAGATCTAGATCAAAAGCATTGGTACCACTTTTTTCCAAGAGAGTGAAGTTCCATAAAGAATGGACTTGAGTTTCTTTCCTTCACCCTTAAATATCTCCTTGTTGATGTGAAGCCATACCTAGTCTCCAAAATGGAACTGATGATCAACCTTCTTCTTGTCATGCTGATCTTTATACTGTGCTTGAATTTTCTCCAACTGTTCATTGAATTCTTGGTGCACCTGTTGGATCCTCTGGATGAACTTGCGGGCTCTGTTCTTTTTTTTTTCTGCATTTGCATCAACATCTCTCCCATACATCAATTCCAAAGGAACTTTAGGTAGGTACCCAAAACTTGTCTCAAAAGGTGAACTCCAAGTGGAGGAATGTAAGGCTCGGTTGTAAGCATGTTTTACATAGGCTATGTGTTCATCCCATAACTTGGGATTCTTGTGGTAGTATCCTCGAAGAAAAAGTACCATTTTTTGGTTTACAACCTATGTCTCTCTGTCGGTCTATGGATGGAAAGCAGTTCTCCTCTTCAATTTGGTATCCATAATTCTCCACAAGCTTGTCCGAAAATCCCAAAGGAATCGAGTGTCTTGATCCAAGATAATGGATGTGGGTAACACAAAATGAACCCAAATACACTGAAAGAAGAGATTTGCAGCATGCTCAGCAGTGATCTACTTTTTACATGGCATCAAGATACACATCTTGCTAAACCTATCCACTACAACATACAAATAGTCATGACCCCCCTTTGACATTTTTAAACCCCCTACAAAATCCATGGAGACACTTTCCCATGGATGGGATGGAACAAAAAGTGGTGAGTATAGCCCTAGTTTTCTATTAGTGGGCTTACAAGTAGAACTCATCACACACCCCTTTACATATTTAGTTACAATTTATTTTGTTTGAGGCTAGTAACAAAACCTCTGCAAATGAGCCATAGTTTTTCCTACCCCAAAATTCCAAGAAACAAGAGAAGTGTGAGCTTCTCATATTACATGGACTCATTCACTTGTAGGAATACATAGCTTTCCAAGATGGTAGAGTAGTTTTCCCTGCAGACAATAGTTCTCTACCTTGTTACTTGTACGCTTTTTGTACTTCATTACCAAATGAAATTGTTGTAGAAAACCCATCCATCTATAGTGTCGATATTGTTGTAGTTTGGTTTGTGCTTGGAGATACTGTAAGGATTGGTGATCTGTATGTATGATTGTTTCCTTCCCTAACAAGTAGTGCTTCCATTTTTGTACACTTTGAACAAATGCATACAACTCTTTATCATATGTAGGATAGTTAACAACAAATTGGTTAAAACTTTCAGAGTGGTAACATATAGGCTTACGATATTGCATCAATACTACACCCATGGCATATCCATTGGCATCTATCTCAATCTCAAAAGGCTATTGAAGAATCAACAGTGCTAATATCGGTGCAGTAATGATATTCTCCTTCAAAGTGTCGAAAGCTTTTTGCTGCTTTACTTCCCACTAAAAAGTGTTCTTCACACTGATTAAGGAATGCAAAGGAGTTTCTATAAAGGAGAAATTTGAAATGAACCTCCTCCAATATTGAACTGCACCTAAGAAGCTTCAGATCTCGGTTACACATTTTGGCTCATGCCAATTTACAATTACATCAATCTTGGAAGGATCAATTTTTAATTGTCCTCCTCCTACAATATGACCTAAGTATACAAATGCAGTCTTGCGAAATTCACATTTAGAAAATTTTACATACAACTTTTCCCTTTGAAAAGTATCCAATACTTGCTTTACATGCCTCACATGTTCATCCCAAGTCTCGCTAAAAATAAGAATATTGTCTAAATATACAATCACAAAATCATCTAGGAAAGTCCTGAATACATCATTCATCATACGCATGAAGGTTGTCGGAGCATTACAAAGCCCAAACAACATAACTAACCACTCAAACAATCCATGTTTGGTTTTGAAGGTAGTATTCCATGCATCATGTTCCGCAACCCTGATTTGATGGTATCCACTACGCAAATCCAACTTATTGAAATAAACAACATTATTTAACTAATCAAGTAAATCATCTATACGAGGAAGAGGGTATCAATTTTTCACTGTGATTTTATTTAAGGCTTGATAATCGACACACACTCACGATGTTCCATCTTTATTTGGCACCATCATGATCAAAGATCCACAAGGAGATGAAATGGGCCTGCTGACCCCTTGATCCAATAAGCCCTGTACCTTCTTCTTGATCTCTATCATCTCCACAACTGACATCCTGTACATGCCCACATTAGGAAGGGGAGAATCTTGCTGAATAGGTATCTCATGTTGGATTTCCCTCTTAGGAGGTAACCCATCTGGTTCCTGGAAAATATCACAATACTTAGAAACAATATCAATTAATTCTTTCTTATGAGAAGGATCACATCCTTGGAAAGCGTCGAATGTTCTGACATATTTCTCTCTTGAGACTATGAGTACATATCTCTTATTAGTGTTTATGACTCCCTTCATTTGTCCTGCACTAAAAGTGTTGTGTTTACCCTCATCTTGTGAGCTCTAACAATATATTCCACTCCCCCTTTAGTAAGGTGGTACTTTTTCTCATGACAAAAGAAGACTGCTTTTCGATCATAAATATAAGGACATCCCAACACTATGCCACATATATCAAGCGATACAACATCCAAATCCACTTCGAAGCAATAGAAAATCTGACACTACATTGTTTGGTGACATTAAGTTTTTACACATACCTAACCAAGAGGATAAGGCTTTGGATGTGGTTTCATTTCAAGACCCATATTTTTGACAAGTGCTTCAGATATCAAGTTTACTTGGGAACCGAGATCAAATAATGTATCTATCTTAGTGTGTTTAGATACAACCCTTATGTGAAATAATTCATTCCTCTTTCGTTCATCATCATGAGATTCATTATTGGAATTTGACCTAGAATGAATTTAATCGTTTCCTTGTACTCCAACCATTGTGATCTTTCCTTTGTCTCCTGAATCAGAACCAATATCTTGTTTCACTATAGCAACAATTTTTGTCTTCCCCTTTCCACTTAATTGTTTCGGTCTCTTTTCTGGATGCAATTTCCAACAATGTTCATCATCATGACCGCTTTTCTTGCAATGAGTGCAATATGGCTTTCCTTCTTCTCTCTTCACTATGGCAATCTTCTTGTCCTTCCTTTTAAACTTCTTAAAAATTTTATGTGGGATATTGGAAGGTTTCTTTGGGGGATCTTCTTGAACATGCTTTCCCGTATTCTCAAGGTGAGTGGCTTGCACACAAACTTCATCAAGACTGGTGGGGTTAAACAAGAGAAAAGTATGACGAATATAACTATGAAGTGCACCAATATACTTCATTAAAGTTTTGTAAGAATCCAAATGAATGTTTAATTCTAGAGATTTCTTCCTAAATTCTTCTGTGAAACTTTATACAGTTTGACCTTTACTTTTCCTTAAAGTTTTCCATTCCATCATTGCTTTATGTAAATAACCCAATAGATAAAACTGCTTCCTTATTGTTGATTTAAATTTCGACTGTGAGGAAAGAATATCACCACTTACTTTTTGTCTTGAAGTTTTCTCCCCCACCATACAAGAGCGATGCCTTCCAACCAAATAGAAGCCAATTGCACTTTAACTTCCTCTTCATCAATATTGTAGTAGGAAAATCTCCCTACGGACAGGTAGATCACCTCTAGAGCTTGACCTTAACCCTAGACAGAAAAGTGCTTATCATGGACACTGACTTCCTTTCAAATCTATCTAAACTAACACGTGAGAAGGAGGGATGACAGAAGTACCTTTTAATCGACGTTGTCCCTGCACGCTCCAAGTTGCGCTCCAATCCTTTTCTCCTCGCTGAGTTAATCGTAGATGCGAGTGCGACAGCTTCATCAAGTCCCCTTCATCTAACCCTTGCCTGAAAGCTCCACAACCTGGATAATAGCAGCTTCACTGATCACTTTCTTCTTACTGAGTTTCCTCCAAGATCATAAGTTTCATAACTTCAGTTCTTCCCCCTTTCCACCATCATAGAGCCTGTTTATATAAGTTGGGAGGATCTTAACCTCTTGAGTTATGTTTAGAACAAGTTAGGAACCTCCTCCTTAGATCATGGATCTCTTGATGAAACCAAGAATTCGAGTACAACTGCCTCCTAATATCGAAAGATCTTCTCCTCGTTCTCTTCATCGGGCTAACAACTAACCCAGATTAGGGAGCTCTCCTCAAAAAGGGGCATCAAAGCACTAGAACGCTCCCAGAGAAGCTTAAGGGGAGCGCCAACGCTTCAGAAGTGGGCAGCGCTCCTTCAGAGAGGTGAGGAAGTGTTATAACGCTCCTGAGGCCTTATGGGGGAGCGGCAGCGCTCCTAAGGCTGTTTCAGGGGAGTGTTCACCCTCAAAACTCTTGATTAAAGGCCCTCTTCAGGTGTTAAGAGTTATTTTATTCCAGTGAACCAGTTCTTCTCCTTCAAATCAGTCATGTGAAATGTTATAAGCGCCTCCTTAGTGTTGTAGTCACGAAAACATGTATGAACATCCTTTGCGACACTAGTGACCAACTTGCGACACTTGCAAAAGTTGTAGGGAAGATGTGACACTTATAACGACCGAGAGGGACAATGCGACACTTATCCAGCTGAGCAATTTTGACGTGTAACAGAATTCCCCCCAAAGTGTGAAGTTAGAAGATACCAACTGATAACTGAAATACTTTGTAGATGCTCAAGCAAGGGTATAGACTCGGAGAACTTGACGGAAACTGCACACAAACATCCAACAAATATCATGACATATTCCAAAACCCAAGGCAGGAATACCTATGCTCAGGTGATTAAGGCTTAGTAGTATATGGCCGCCATAAAATACACTGCGGATCCATAATTGTATTGATAAGAAAGGTATAGCCACCAGAGATACAATGTGGATTTATACTCTAATGACATGAACTGATCATAGCCACGAAGAATACACAGTGGATCTACGAGATGACAAGACATAGCCACGACCAATACAAAGTGGATCTATGTAACAGTGTATGTATCATTGTTCAATAAAAATTCCATCACAACCTGGGCGAAGCATATATCAAAGTGAAAGCTCAACCGAGGGTCTTCATACCAATCCCAATATGGTACCGATTTGACCATGTGAATAGATGTCTTGACGTCGAACATGGTAGAAACCACTTGATTACCGGTCAATGGTGTGAACCGTTAACAAGTGCGAGGGAGATCACCATTAATGTCGATGATTCCCAAGGTACCTGAGTACATTCCAACGAATGTGAATAGATGTGCTGAGGTCGAACATCCGTGGAATCATTCGATCAGAGGTCAATGATGTAAACCCACTGTCGAATGTGAGGAGGCCTGCCATTGAGGCATGCAGGTCCCAAAGTACTAACTGGTTTCTAAGTCTAATTCCTGGATAATGTGTTGGAGTCGACAGGAATAGAAACGTCGAGGGAGGGCCTTGATGTATCCCCCATCAACAACATGAAACGGACATGGAGACATAATTGGTAGATCAAATGGACATGGACTGACACAGGTTTTGAGGCAAGATATTTGGGATGGATGACTCTTGAGGCAGATACTTCCCTTGAACACTGAGGCACAACAACAAAACATGACATGGACTAAAACTATGCAGTGGGTATTGTGACTTGCGTCGGGTGACCCAAAGGAGTGAAAGGAAACTCGGAGGATTGGCTCAGTGCAGAGGTTCAGTGGATTATGGTATGTGCAGATGACAAAGTATCATGTTCAAGGGAGACTCTAAGAAGTGTTGGATTATGTTCTCAAGAGACTGCTTGGCTTGCTCCTTTCAATTTTTCCCCCATCCATATAGATGAGTACCTCTTTTTGGTTTAATGAGCTCGAGGAGGATAACACGTTCTCAATATAACTCACCTTCGGTAAGTTCCTCTTCCTTTGTTTAACGAACCGATAGAAGTAAGGGTTCGGTCCCATATGGGTCTATCCATGTGTGCTTTAACGAGTCCAAAGATAGAAAACTCGAAGGTTTTTCGGGATTATAGAGTTTGGAAAAACACTTAAAAGAGAACTCTCTCAGTTCATTTTTCGTACAGTAGTCCAATGAGACCGAAAAAGGGTTAAACTATCGCTCGAAAGACGCTCTTTCTGACCTTTTAACGAGTGTGAAAGAAAGCAAGATCACTCGACAATCTTTTCATATTTAGAGAGTCTGAAAAGGGTTTAA
>ML784333.1:385294-414102 GCA_009831015.1 Picea engelmannii | reverse complement strand
ACCCTCCAAGGAGCCCGAGTGAGTTTGACCAATGTCTGCTCCAGGTACAGTGAGACTTCCTGTCACCGTCACCTTGTGTAAGAACCTAAAGATTATGGCCACTAAGGTTACCAATTCGCAGTCAGCCCCTGGGCGGGAACAGTAGACAATTCGATCCGAACGTACGGGAAGGGTATCAATCCCGAAATCAACTAAAAGGCTTCCACGCAGTAATTGTGGATTTACCTCAGAGTGATCCCCATAATACGATCCGACCACCACAATCAGTTAAACCACGGAGGGTTAGTCCCCATAGCTTAGCCGAATGCAACCTCGTGCGTAACCCCTGTGTGAGAAGGGGATCCCAGGCAGACTTATATGATAACTAGATTTACTCTCCCTAACTCAGGATGCTATTGTTTATTTTAGAAACTTTGGAGAGTTATGCTCACAACCCTAATCAGAAGTACTAATCCTAGTCTACTGTTGGTGGAGGATTCTAAAAAAAAAAAAGTTCTAGATAACTTTTAACTAGCGTTGATTTTAGTGGTTGTTATTTACGCAGAGGGGTGCATGGAAGTGAAACAAATGGAATTATGACTCAGACCCAAAGAATGCATCGAACATGATAAGCAGTCATTTCCTTTCGATGAACATCTAGCTAAGGGAGAGAGAGAGTTCTTTCACTAATCCATCACTAACAAGAAATGCCCCCAAACGATTCTTTTCTCAATCAAATCCTAATGTAAAACTTTTGAAATGCCTTCTAATATGCACAATCAATCATGCAGATGTTTATGTTTTTTTTATATTGTTTGCGTATGGATGCTTATCAATTCAACACAATGCTTATCTTGCTAATCATCTTTCTTGGTATGAATGAAAACCAATCTAGCATAAGAAAACGTCACACAAACAATGCACCCTTTCGTAGCAGTCCAAATGAAAAAGTGAATGAAAAGAAACAATCAAAGAGAAAAACAAACTTCACACCCAAAATAAAAAATTGAAGAATAAATGACCTTGACCGAAATCAAGACAAGGAGGTCTGTAGGCCTTTGATGACCTTCACTAGGGTTTGTATTCAGCTGATGAGGAAAGAAAAGCAATGCACGGATTTCAAATTTCACCCAACAGGGAAAAAACTCAATGAAAATGGTGAAGAAGGCTACAAGATCCAACCAATGAGATGTTTATTCTTCAGAAGGACAGATTTCAAGGCTGCAAAGGAAGAAAAATTGACTCACTAGATCACCCAACAAAAGAGACACAGAGGTAAGCCCTGAAAAAAGCAGTCCTAGAGGGTTTCCTGGCCAGAAAGAGGCTGGCACTCTGTTGCCAAGGGCAAGGGGTGTTATAACGCTCTGTGCAGAGGTATCAAGGAGCGTTGGTGCTCTGTTAACACTAGGGCAGAGGCGTCGGGGTCTAAAAACTCCAGAAATGTCAAAAAATTCCAAAATTTGGGATTCAAACTTGACAAGTATGCTGAGTGTGATAAATTAAGGAGCCAATCAACTCATGAAACCAATCAAAAGAGGAATGAACTAGGTCTAAAACAATCAAGGGATAGAACAAGGTCAATGAGGAGAAAAAATCCAAACAAGAGGTTTCGATTTAAGGCTATCTCCCGAGCGGAGTCGCCAGTTTCTGTAGTAGGAAAATCTCCCTGCGGACAGGTAGATCACCTCTAGAGCTTGACCTTAACCCTAGACAGAAAAGTGCTTATCATGGACACTGAATTCCTTTCAAATCTATCTAAACTAACACGTGAGAAGGAGGGATGACAGAAGTACCTTTTAATCGACATTTGTCCCTGCACGCTCCGAGTTGCGCTCCAATCCTTTGCTCCTCGATGTGTTAATCGTAGATGTGAGTGCGATAGCTTCGTCAAGTCCCCTTCGTCTAACCCTTGCTTGAAAGCTCCACAACCTGGATAACAGCAGCTTCACTGATCACTTTCTTCTGACTGACTGTAAGTTTCCTCCAAGATCATAAGTTTCATAACTTCAGTTCTTCCCCCTTTCCACCATCATAGAGCTTGTTTATATAAGTTGGGAGGAGCTTTACCTCTTGAGTTATGTTTAGAACAATTTAGGAACCTCCTCCTTAGATCATGGATCTCTTGATGAAACCAAGAATTCGAGTACAACTGCCTCCTAATCTCGAAAGATCTTCTCCTCGTTCTCTTCACCGGGCTAACAACTGACCCAGATTAGGGAGCGCTCCTCAAAAAGGGGCATCAGAGCACTAGAACGCTCCCAGAGAAGCTTAAGGGGAGCGCCAGTGCTTCAGAAGTGGGAAGCGCTCCTTCAAAGAGGGGAGGAAGCGTTATAACGCTCCTGAGGCCTTATGGGGGAGCGCCAGCGCTCCTAAGGCTGTTTCAGGGGAGCGTTCACCCTCAAAACTCTTGATTAAAGGCCCTCTTCAGGTATTAAGAGTTATTTTATTCCAGTGAACCAGTTCTTCTCCTTCAAATCAGTCATGTGAAATGTTATAAGTGCCTCCTTAGTGTCGTAGTCATGACAACATGTCTGAACATCATTTGCGACACTAGTGACCAACTTGCGACACTTGCGAAAGTTGTAGGGAAGATGCGACACTTATAACGACCGAGAGGGACAATGCGACACTTATCCAGCTAAGCAATTTTGACGTGTAACAAATATGTTGAACAAGACAATATACTTCAACCTATCGGAACCAATTATCTATCTTTTTAGGATTAGCATCTCCATTAAACATAGGTAAAGAAAATTTTACATCCAGCTTTAATAATGGTTTCTTAAAAGAGGCTTTATGGCTAGAATGATGAGAATGATGAGAATGCTTAGAGGAAAAAGAGTTAGAACTTGATGGTGAAAATGTAGGATTAGGAGGGTCTCTTCCATCCCCTTGGTTTACGGAAGCATCATCATCAACATGTGCTTCTTTTTTCTTCCCTTTCTTCTTCATCCTCTTCTCGTACTCTCCATACATTTGTTCGACCATTTCTGACATGTGATAAAAGACCATATGAAATTTTTTATCCTGTTCATCATGCTTGTATTCTTTTTCCATTTTCTTCCTTTGAGATGCATGACCAACTTCGAGATTTAAATTCTTGAGAGTTCCTTCACCCTGCTTATGCTTGGCCCTAGTAAGCATTCACACTCAACAATTCAAGTCAAAGATCATTATTCTGATACCAACATGATATGGGATATTTTCATAGAGTGTCTTATAAAGAATTGCATTAAATGAGCATAAATTAAAGTGCACCATTAAATAAGGAAAATCTCAATAATGAAGAGACATAAACATCAAATCTGAACACAAAAACTTGATAATGGAGTTTGTCCCTGGTGGACTACATCCCTGGGTCCTACTCTTAAATGGGTAGGCTTTTTCATTAACTTAGCAAAAGAGTTTGGAAAAATACATAAGTATACCTGATTCTAAAATCAAGCTACATAAGTATTGCTTAGATCAGAAAACATACAGCACCAGTGAATTCGTGGCATCAAATTACCCAAAAATGATTGTCTCCATGCCTCAATCCGACTCTGGCACTCCCAGGCCTAAGAAGAACTCCATATTCATTTTCATGCCCTACAACCTACAATAAATGTTGACATACTCTGCCTCGAACTATGTTCCTGACCATACCCACACACATCTCTTTCCTAGCCTCAAGAAGATGCACCTTTTAAATAATTAAATGGGCATTGTTTACAATGTTGGGTCATTTGTCGATTGGTTATGGCGCATATATTAAGGCATTAATAAGAGGGGAGGTCCCGGGGTCAAGCTTGTGGGCCTCCCCTTTTGGCTTGAATGTTTCAACTTAGATATATATTTGAATATGTGTTGCTCCACTACTTTGGCGATGGTTCTATCCGTTGGTTGGTTTCGAAATTTGGTGGGGTCTCGCCAGATTTGGCAGACCTGCCAAATCTTATTTTTTTTTTAAATTTCAATCACGAGTTGTCATTGGGCACTTTCCCAATGTCACGTAGCAGCTCATGCTTGAGCCACATGGAAGCCACCTATTGGACCACATCAAACACTGCACCCTTATCCTTCCACGTCACTGTACAGACTATACGGACTGCCACGTGACAAAATCTTACTTGTCCACAGAATGGGTGACACATTGCAGCCTCTAGTGTTGCCATGTCACCATGTTGATGTCAAAATGACACATGTCACCTCCTTCTCATGCCACGTATGTTTTACATATGTTGATGTCATCTGTACTAAGGTTGACATCAGCAGTACAGATACAAACTCATTCCCCATCTGACTGGGATAGTTCGACCAAACTTTGACCGCAAATATATTTCTATCCATAACTTCGTTTGATGAGTCATTTGTGTCGTTGGAAATATTGCGACGTGCTCTTCACTATGATGAAATTTTCACTGCGTTTTGAGCGCTTTGAATTTGTTCCCTTTCTTTGTCTGTTGAGGCCATTCTGAGCATCCTGAGTTGCTTCTGTGAGTTATGAATTGTTCTTAGTCTTCTCTGGATCCTTTTTGGATCAGATACAGTCCCAATTTTGGTAAATAGAAGTTGTGCAAGTCATAGAGGAGATGGACAACATAATGAGGAAAGAAACTGAAAATGGTTGGAAAGACAATGCAATACCAGCCTGAAGAAAGTAGTTACAACATAACAAGAAAAGAAAGCATTCAAAGCCTCAAACCCGAAGATTCCAATTGGATTATATATACAAGATGAATATGATTGTAAAGGGTTTGGATGGAGACGTAATTCAAATAGTTGTTGGTCCTCGCTAGTCAATTGTTATTTTCCATTTTGGGTAAAGGTTAGTTGGAGTTCTAGAGTATGGGTTTGGAACCAGACCAAGGCTGTAATAGAGTCATGTCCTATTGCAATGTTGGAAGAGAAAGGATTGCGGTTAACCTTGTGTCTCAGTAACATAGATTTTTTTTCTTAAGCTTTGGCATGACCAAGTTGTGTATGTAACTAAGTAGAATCATGTAATTGAGAAGAACTATATGATGCTAATACAAAGAGAGACCCAAATTTTGAAATTATTGTGTTTGTTTATCTTCAGATTATCTTGAATGTTTCTTCGTATTATCTTTATGTCAGATATGCATAATTGGATATAGATTCTTTATGAATGAAACACAACTTTGTTTTCTTTAAACTAGGTTAGGAATGTTCAGAGAGTTCTGGGTTTAATCTATCTTGCGCAAGACTAAAAAGAATCTTGAGATTGTATGGATTTGTCTAAGTATTCTTCTTACCTGTCCCTATTTTCCTCGTCTTGGTTGCACTTCGGGTGAGACTTCTTCTCTTCAAGGAAGATGAAAATGCCAATTCTCTAGACTACTTCAGTATCTAATATTGGTAACCTGAGAAGGACCCTGGTCTAATCAATTCCACACCAACATGTTGCAGTTTATCTTTTTTTTGCACCCCTCTTGTCGATTCTAGCCCCTTATACTTTCTTTTGAGTCCTGCGTTAGGGACTCCAGAATGTCCAGGAAGATTGCCTACATCATTCGTCAAATCTTGTTCATCCTCACTTTTTTCTTGGTCTTCGTCCTCTTCTTATGGCCATGGCTTGTCTATTGGATTCTTTCATTCATCTTCCCAGTCAGTGATTATTAAGTATACGTCTTTGAGTGTCAATTGGTAACTGGTTGGAAAATCTTATTGTGCAATATCATTTTTGTCTTGCACATACAGATGGTGCATGTCAGCTCTAAATCTTTCGACATCCCTATATGGGATGACTTCTTCCTCTGGTATGCACGGTGTGGTCTCTATGATAGTAGTAATGAGCTGCATATAGGTATAAAAAGTGGCGTTACTTTAATTATGTCGTCTCTTGAGTGTTTTGTGCCACAAGTTGGCATACTTAATAGCCAAAGTGTTACGACCTAAAGTACGCATGTGCTGGTAAGACACGGGATCTTGCCACCCGAATATCTCAATGAGGATGAGAAGCTATGCATAGTTAAATCTAGTTCCCTTCTCTCAGGCTTCCGTGCTATCCTGTAAAAATTGGATAACTAAAAATGTCACCCAGTTCATCTGAACTCCTTCCTTACATTTCTCTCCTACTGAAATTACCGTCATTGGCACTTCGTCTCTGTGACATTTGCACAACAGTTTGCAGGAAAAAACTTGCATTTCAAACCTGACATCCTTGTCACTATTGCTCTTCACATCCAGAACCCTCTTTCCTATGAATATGTTGATTTTTTCTTTCATGGCTTCCGAGAAGGATCGCTCTCCCATTTTGTGGATCAATAATGAGGGGTCTTCTCCTACTTTGTTCAAACCTGTGATACATGCAATTAACGCAGCATCAAACAAGAGTTTCTCCCATGAATGCAACTGAGTAACACCTTTACACAGGAATTAACTTATGTACTTCATCATAAATGTGGAATTTTGAATAAGTTCAGTATCTCGGATTTCTCCAAGTATGAAGCCCATTCTTGTGGCTCTAACAACATTGCTCCTGAGCCTGGGGTGATATTTGTGTATAAATATTGATCCCTGGACAACTTAGGGAAATTTTGTGTTGCAACTGATGTCGACCAGAACTGGTGCTATTGGAAATGGTTACTTTACATTCATTGGTACATTTACTGGGGGCACCTCAACATTCCTTGGAGGTAAATAGTCTCTGTGAAAAAATGATGGTGGCACCAGATTTGAATTTTTTACTAACTCCTCGACCTCCATGTATGTTACTGGTCATTTTGATTGTTTCTTTGCTGTGGTGGATGGTCCTCCAACTCTTGGTGGTGCCATTTTACTTGTATGATGGATGCTTGGATGAGCTCTATGTGTTTGTGCAGGTCGCATTAACTTGGCTCTGATGGTTCGACTTTGTTTGCTCCTTTTTGCATGGAACAATGAATTAGAGTCTACTACCTTCTTGTTGTGTTTATTCTTTCATGCCAAGTATATCTGTCTCATTCGGCCTTAACTGCCTTGTCCAATCCCTCATTGAGGTTGGTGACTTGGTAACTAAATGCTCCTTTATTTTAGAATTTGTCTTATGATTTTCCTCTCGTACTGTGGATATGTTCATGATTTCTGGTGGATTTTCCTATTTAATACTTATACGATGCGTTTATGACTTGTCACTCTTGCATCCTAACTGTCGTTTCCATGCCTTACTTCTTTTAATGGTCTTTTCATTGTCAAACTGTGCATTGGTTCTTTGATATTTCAGTTGTATACTTTGTGGTCGGGCTTGTCTGTATCTTGTCTCTTAACTTGGTGCAAGATTGTTTTTTCATGTGATGATCAGTCCAGCTACGAAAGTTCAAATACCTTGGGATGTAAACACTCTTTTTATTTTTCCTCTATCTACTTTTTTTTTTTTCTTTCCTTTTCTCTACTTTTTGTTTCTTTTTTCTTATTTTTCTTATGGTACAATTACTATAATACGGGGTTTCTAGCACAACCTAGATTACTATGAAAACTTTCTACTGTCTCTATAGAGTTTCAACTGACTCCCATTCACCATTCCTTCAAGTATTTTCCATCCAAAGTTTCAAACCGTGCAACACCCGTCTCAGTTATTTGCTGGATCACATAGGGACCTAACCAGTGCATACAAAACTTCCCTGGATGCTTCATATAATTACTGTCATATAGTAGTACAAAATCATCGATTTGAAATTTCTTTGGTTTAATGTGTCGATCATGCCATGCCTTATCTCTGGCTTTTTGAACTTGTTGATGAAATCCTACAACAAACAGGTCCTCCTCAAGTTGTACTAACTATGCCAACCTATCCTCTATCGCACCAGTATCCAAGAGCTCAATGATTGTTGCAATGGGAATGTTAGCTAGAATAAACTCCATTGGCATTATTGCTTCTTGCCCATAGACCAACCGGAAATGTGTTTGTCCTGTCAACTTCTTACTTGCATTTATGTAAGCCCAAAGTATGATAGGAATTCATAAGTCCCAATCATCTCTGCCTACATTTCATATCTTTGTCAAAGCATTCTCCAACATATTATTAAAATCTTCCACTGTTCCATTGGCCTATGGGTGATATGGTGTACTCTTTTGATGATGAATCTGAATCTCCTCATTCAATGTTAGAATTATTTTGTTCAGAAAGTGTGTACCTTGATCACTAATTAAGATGCATGGAAATCCAAATGTTGTGACTACATTCTCAAATAGAAAACGCGTATTAGTCTCTGCAGTACAATCAGTAACTAGATTTTCTTCCTCCCACCTTGTCAAATAAATACTCTATCGCAGTGATAATGTACCTTGCGAATGATTGTCGTGCTTATGGATTGATTGGTCCTACAAATTCAATGGTCCACTTATCAAATTATTGCAACATAACTTACATATTTAACTACATCTCATATCTCCTAGATGGTTTTCCCACTCTTTGACATACGTCACAGGTCTGGCAGTACTCCACATTTTTGTGAAGCGTAGCCCACCAAATCCCTGCGCATAAAATATTTTGTGTCGTTTCTCTTCCTGCATAATGTCCTCTAGAAATTCCATCATGCGCTTCTTCAATTATATTTGACATTTCATGTTCCATTACACAACACCTCAATATTCCATCGGCCCTTGGATTATATCAATTCCCTGCAATCAACTGATAATTTGTTGCTTTCACTACCAATTGCTTCTTCTGTGCAATTGCCATTTCGGAAGGAGCCATACTTGTACTTAGAATTTCCACCATGTCTGAGAATTAATCATCCACCATCCTTATTTCAAATAAATACACATATGGGAGGCTGTCATCTAAATTATCGACATCCTCGTCTTTCAATATGTGTGAGGGATGATCTGTTCCTATATTCATCTTCCCTAGTTTTACTATGACCTCAAATTCATATTCAAGAAATGATAACAAACATTTTCATATTATTCCTCTTAATACAGGCAGTTGACTAATTACTTTAATGCAGAATGGTCGATATACATCTTGAAGTGGGACCCTAGTAAGTAGTGCCTGAACTTCTGTAGCGCATAGACCATTGTCAATCCTTCTCGTTCTGTAGTAATATAATTCATTTCATATGTAGACAAATTCCTTTTCGCAAACATGGATGGATGATTGATGTCCCCTTCTCTTGGTTGTGACATAAGTATGCCCAATGCTATGGACGATGCATCTACATGTACATGGAACTCCTTGTTCCACTCTGGAACATGAAACGTGACTTCCTTGTTCAGTAACGTTTCCATCGGTGTTGTAATTTGCGCATATCCTTTGATAAATTTCTTGTAATAACATGTATGACCCAATGTTTCCCTCGGTTGAATAACTGATGTTGGAGGTTCCAAGTCCAGAATTAATGAAATCTTGGCTATATCAACCAATATCCCTTGTTTGCATACTACATTTCCTATTAGAATCCCAAACGGTGCAGAAAAGATACATTTCTTTAAGTTCAAGTAAATTTGACACGTTCTGCAACGATCTAACATGAGTCAAAGAAATTCTATATGATTCTACAGTAAATTGAACACCATCCAATCATCCAAGTAAAATTCTAAGAATTTGTGGATGAAATCCATGAATGTTGCCACTACTACCCTAGAAAACACCACAAAGAAATTCTTTAATACAAATGGCATAAATGTATATTGATAACTTCCCCACTCCATTGCAAAAGTGGTCTTGTGTCTATCCTCCTGCGTGATTCTTATCTTATGGTACCTAGATAATCATCTGTAAAAGAATAAGTCTATTGACCTACTATGTTTTCCAGTACTTCATCCATGAATGGCATGGGGAATGGATCATGTAAGCATGTGTCATTCAATTTCCTTAGATCCGCGCAAATCCTAATTCCCCCTATATTATTTTCTTGCACCACCATGGGGCTAATCCACTCAGATTCTTCTACTGGTTCAATGATTCATGTTGCCAACATCATGTCGATTTCAACCTTGACCTTCACCTTGTATCTCAGGTTTAAACTGTAAGGTATTTGTCCTACTAGCTTAGCTCTAGGTTTCAATGCGATATTCATCTCACCGAAGTCTCTAGCTATCCCCTTAATCTCTGAAAATGTTGTTGGAAATAAGTCATGATATTTCCGTAATAATTCTACAAACTTCTCTATTGTTTCATCATTCCAATAATATCCTATCTGTGCAAACTTAGGATTCTTCGTTGTACCAATGTTTACCTTACTTTTATTTATAGGTTGTGTGTACATGGTGGATGCAATCTCTAGCCCTTATACTACTTGTTCTCCTTCTATCTTAGGTATTTTTATATTCCTAGGATCATATTCCTTGTTCTCTTCCTTCGTTACATTATAAAATTCTAATAGATTATGGACAACCATCTTGGCTTTATGCGCACTGCATACCGGTACTACTTCCATCATCTCTACCTTTGAGAATATATTTGTTCGAATCACATGTAATGTTGCATACATAGATGGAGTTTCATGTTAAAATGTGAATGTGATTTCGAATCTTTGTGCCAATTCTTCCCATATTGTTGTCTCTTTGCGCATCTCCAATTCTAAATACCAATTCTTCAGGATTGCATCCAAAGTGTGCATGAATCTATGCATCCACTCTATTTTCGATATTGAGCGCCATAAATCCCTACATTTTTCCACATGACCTATCGGGTCACTCTCTCTTGTGTACTTTTGCGCAACTTCTTCTTCCCTGGGGTCAAAGCATATATGCATTAGTCTATTGCACTGTGACCAGTTTTTCATTCCCTCTCTATGTGTGGCCCACCATCTTGCTCGAGTCACCTTTAAGACGACATCCAATGCACAGCCTCTGCAGTTTGGGTACATGTAACTCAAATTATTTTATAAACATGCCAATCTTAGTCAATCCATCGTACCTGGGTGGGTCACATACCTCCGTTCCAATCCAACACATGGATCAGTTTATACATGCACATTGTCTAGTTGGCACTCCATGCATCCTCTACTGCCAATTCTCTAGACCAGATTCTAAATCTGATGTGCATGAACTAATAATTCTCCAACTCAACGCACCATCCGCTATCAGGTTGACATAATCCTCCATATACATATTCAGATTGTATAAGTTGTCAATGTCATTCCCTCTTGTTGGCTCTGTATCTCTTTCCTTCTGATGGGTCCAAGGATGCAATAACTTTCATATCCCCAACCTCAAATATCATCTCCCTCCTTTTCAAGTTAATGATTTCTTTTTTATCGAAGGCCCATTCTAGTCCCATCAGTGATGGATATGGTTTACTATCATCTACTATCTCAATAACTTCAAAGTCTGCCATGTTTTCCACCCGATCTATGTTCATAGGTACCCCTGTCAGTTGTCCAATCGGGACTATCTTATGATGATTCACGAGCCTTAACTAGACAGGGGACCATACTAGCTTGGGTTCGACCATCATCTCCCATTTATGATTAGATAGCACATTCACATCAGACCCTAAGTCCAAGATAACATCATCCTCATCATACTCTCCAATTTGCGCATTGAACCTTAATTCTCTATTGGTTCTCTTCTTGCATAGTACCTGGTTTACCCTTCTTTGTAGGACAAGGGTTTCTCTTCCTTTTGTGCAGTAATCAATCATGTCATATAATATACTTAGTGCGGTTCTATCTTTCATTAGTTCTACACAACTCCTTAAATATTATGTTAGTGTACTTACCGAAGATATTGGCTTCTTTGGTACAACTTGATCCTCTATCCAAGGAAACGATGATGTTGATTCTCCCCCGGGTTGTCCAAGTATTTATTTTTGAGCTATCTGATATGTCTCTTCCTCCTGCCATGGATTGAATGTTGGTATAGGCCCTTCTAACTTACTTACCCACTACTCAGGATACTTTCCTTGATTTTTCATATCATTCCATGTTCTAGCTTCTCCATGTGTAACAAATGCTATTATTGGTCCTTCATTGCATCTTTCAGCTAATATCATTTGCATATTATGATTCAGATTCTGGTTTGGGTTTCCTCTGGCCTGCCACTTCACAACTCGTTGGGGATAGTCTTCAATTAAGTGGTCCAGTGCTCTGCAATATGTGCATGCCATACATAGATTCTGGAAATCATGGGCCAAGTGTCCAAGTTGATTACAGTTATAACAGATAACCGATCCTCATCCTCCTCTACCAAAATTTCCTCTACCCCATCCTCTACCAAAGTTTCCTCTGTTCCCTTAATTGAAACACCTTTGATTGTTATATTTCACACCACCCCCCTCTGCGGTGAAATTCTCTTCTTGGATTTTGTACATATCTGATGTTCTCTCCCTTAGTAGGTTGAACGTGCAACAATCCTTATCTTCATTCTCTACCAACTTGCAAACTCTAATACTTATGTACTCTGATACTTATGTAGTAATGGAAACTCAGTGGGGTGATGGCCCAATTTTTTACATATCTTCTAGTATCCCCCCTGGTAGTGGATTCAACGCTCCAAATTCCAAATATTGCATGAATTTTGGGCATTCGTCCTTGTGATGGCCCTCTGTATTTCACTTGGTACACCAGACTTGTCATGGTTTCTCCCTTCCTTTGTTAAGCTTGGCCAGTTGAATTTTCAATGCAGGCGACTATGTCTAAACTTGTTCCATTCCTCTAGTATCCCCTGTCAGCGATGCCTCTAGTTTCATTATGATTTCCATAGCCTATGGATGCAATGAAACCTTCTGTTGAATTAGTGGCCTACGAATATGTGGTAGAAGTCCTGCAATGAACCACTCTTGATGTTGTTGATCTAGAATTTGGAAAATCAATCTCCCCATTGCATCCTTAAATCGTTGATCAAAATCCCATACTGACTATGTTTGTACCTATTTGATCTCTTTCAACTCAGAGATGTGCTATGACTCTAACTTTGGATTTTTGAACTCCTTTATTAGTGCTTTATTTATCTCTTATAAAGTCCTATCCTATCTTGTAGGTGTAATAATCTATAACTTCATATACCATACTAGCACATGACCTCTAAACATTGTTGCTAACTCTGCAATATTCACAACCTCATCTTAAATGTTCTTAGCATCCCAACATATTTCGTAGACAAACAAGTGTTGTTCTAGATCCTATAACCCCACTCCCTTGAATTTAGGAAGTCTAAGAGTATTATCTATTCCTGCCATGTTAGTTTGTGTATTCCCTCCTCTTGGTGATATGGGCGGACTTTGATTCTGATTTTGATTCTGCGCACTCCTCCCACTATTTTGAATGCTATTATTATGTCCTCCTTGACTGACTATAATGGATTTTGACAAGTCTTCACGGGTTATCTCTGATTGTGGTGACACACATGGGGTCGTGGATTCAATGCAGGATATTTTCTGAGTAAGATATATTGGCTCTTATATTATTAGACTAGACTGAACTCCTATTTTTTCCCTCCTATATATGTTATCTCCACAATTCGGATTAGTATGCAAGGTGTTCTTTCCTCTGGCTCATTGTGTGACTCTTCTCTCCCATCCCTGGTCCTTTTCCTCTTGTACCTCCTTCCTTCATGGAACTCTCCAAACTTATACTCTTCCTATGGTGTACTTCCTTCTTGCATCTTCAATCCCTTCCTTCATTTTTTATTTCTTCCTTACTTCTCTCAGATGATCCTCATATCATCCTTTGGCTCCCCCTATTTGCGCAAAGCCCTTTTAGTTGTCAGACTTCATTATCCTGATGTTTTTTTCACATAACATCATTTGTATCCAAATACTTAATGATTTCAAGAACCTCCCATGGGTACCTTTGAAAATGTATCTTTCTGCAACACTGTATGATTGAATGCAATCTATGACAAATTCTGTAGCATATCCCCCTAGTACACTATCCAACCAAAAATCAATTGCTAGAGTATTTGGGTTACTTACCGAATTCAGTTGTCTTACCAATTCAAGAGTCCAATTCTTCGACATTGCAACACTAAATCTTTTTGTTATTTCTGGTAACCTTTCTAGCCACTCGATCATATTTTTTGGAAATTCGCCAAAGAAAATTTCATGCAGATCTCTGAACACATACCTTACATCCCTTTATTTTCACTCATCTGAGGGTTCTAGTTCTCTTTTCGTGCAAATTCTCATTATTTTCATGCTAACCATTCTATGGTTATCCTTGTTAGTCGGCCTTCAAAACATTCCCTTTATCACAATTTCTCGATCCCTACAACGAAACCATTTCTTGGCTTACATTGTTTTGTGCACAGGTTGTAAGATCCAAGGTTCATTTTACCTATGACCAACAAACCCACCAGACACCTGTGCTTTCAACATCACCTGCTTGCACATATGAATTCTCACCCGAGGTATCTATTGGGACTGCAGGAACTAAGTTTTTGCAGGAATAAGGGAAAGGGAGATAGACAATTGATTCATTCTTCCTTTTAATACTTATGTGGGTGATTCATACATAGTTAGTATTACTCTCTTATTATTCATATTCCTCAACTTATCCTATTCCTAATTATTACAGAGATTCTTCATAGCCACAGTCATGAATATTATTCCATAATCAATCCATCAACTAAGTCTAGTCTACAAAGCATAAAAACATAATTGATAAGCACACATAGACAAGTAGATACTGCAAGACACAATATCATCTCTAAACTCTCTCTTTATTCATATTTCAAATAACTATTACATTCATGATTTTGGAATAATCTTGTTCAGCCTCTCCTAATCTCCCAACCCATTACATATTTATACCTCAAAATATAGGGCTTAAAACCCTAGTCTATTGTCCCAAAATAGCCCATTACAATGCATGGTCAACTTAGTTAACTGGATGTTGTTACGAGGAAAATCAATCTATGGCATGGGGTAAACCACAACAGACGGAATGACTACAGAAACCAACTCTAGTATCAAGTATGTTATATAAAAAAATATTCTAACAAGACAAGATAAAGAGCCTACCTCTCCTGGACGTTCGAAGAATACCACCATTGAGCACTCGAATCAAAGCTATATACCTACAACTTGTCCTCAACAACCAAGATACACAAGAATATGGTGATAATATATAGTGTTAGCACATATAATAGCATAATCCATCAATATTCATAACAAATATTCCCATGGAATAACAATTCAAATATTTTCAAGACATTAATTGGACGAGAAAAGAGTATTTCTATTAAAATATGATCAACAGAAGTGTATGAATGACAAACTTTTGTGTCGGCACATCTCAAAATTGAGAAGATAAGTCTCTTCCAGTTGGGCCTCCACCACTTCAATCCTCCACCAAATCCAAGCTCATATAAGAGATACAATGAGGTTCTGCATCAAATAGGGAAGAGCTTGGGGGCTAAACAATGTGTTCAGACTTAGAAGGACAAAGGGATGTAGACTCAATATGAAGTGAATAATTTCTCCATAGTAACTTTTCTCTCAAAAGATGAATTCTTCTCCTCTTTCCACAGCTTGGATATGGACCATTTATATCCTTCAAATGGAACTAATGGGCCCAATCAAAACATTTCCAGTATATGTAAGGTCAAGGATCATGGACCTTGTGACGTGACATGAAAACCCGACACAATTTTTAATTTTTGGGCACAAATATAGATGTACATGGGTTATAATGGTGAAACCTGTGTATACACATGATGCATAACTGATAGGGCACATATATGTGGAAAAATATGTTTTTTGTCTCTGGGAAGTGCAAAAGGGGACTTCAAGTCTGCATAGAGAAATGGAAAAGGCCTTCTCAGCAAGTTGCATGGGGTGAGGAAAATATTTCTATAACAAATGACCCCTAATGTGTGAGGTCATAGGAGAATCTATGATGGATGAAATGTATTATAATTCCCAGAAGTAGAATAATGGAGACCTAGCTGGACGAAGTAGTTTCTCATAATAATATTACAATTCATAATGAATTTGTACACATGGCTGCCAATTTGAATTACACTGCAGATCCAAGTGGAAATATACCAAACAAATGTTCATGGCCACGAATAGGAAATACAAAGGTAGATACATGCCATAGGCTGTCATAGTCACGAACAAGGCCTAGTGAAAACCAATCTCAAAATCAATTTGAAGATATATGTATACAATGGAGTACAATCTGATCTCCCATGATCATTGAAGTCATATAAGTACTGGTCCAATGAATGATAGAAATAGCTCAAGAAAGTTGCAACTATGAACTGATTTCTTCAAGTCTTCTACATGATATGCCAACGATGCAAGTCTACCTCATGTGAATAAAGGATTTTACGTCGAGCACAATGGGACTTCATTTGATTATCGGTCATTAAGGTATATTGTTAACAAACATGAGACAACCTACCGATGATGAAAGTAGGTATCAAGGAACCAAGTACATTCTCACAAGTGTCAATAAAGGTGTTAAGGTCGAACACTTGAAGAATCCATCTATCAAGAGACACTGACATATTCCCAATTGTCGATGGTGAGAGAACTTACCACTGATGACTGCAAGCCTATAGATACTCATAGGACTCTAGGCCTCATTTCTAGAATAGATGAGTTGAATTCGATGAAAGGAGACCTGTTGAAAGGAGAGAATTAAGGCATCTCTCATTGGTAAAAATGAGGTATAAATAAATATCTTGATGATTTGGAGCAACTTAGATGAAGAACTTCTTCATGAGCCAATGACCCTATGCATCTTTCTCATGCACCCGATGCAAGCAGTGCACGAAAAAGACCCTCTGAATAACATACAATAATAAAACTTGTCGACAAAGGCAAGGAAACCACCAATAAGGCTAATGGAATCCAAGACACTGCATGAATCCCAATGTGTGAATAGATTTCTTGTCATTGAACACAAGGGGAACCCCCCAGTCAGTGACCAATGAGGACATGTCGATTGTTAGGTTCATGGTTACCTACCCATAAGGAAAGTAGGACCAGGGTGCATGGTAGGAATACAACTTCATGTAATTCTGAGACACAATGAGGGTATTGCTGACATGAAAAGTCAAGAGTTCTAAGAAATGGCTGACACAGGCTTATAGACATCTTTTGAACAAGAGCATGAGACATATGGAGGAATCTAGCAGCATAGACTCAATGATGAAACTTTGTGATGGAGGAGGCATCAATCAAACTCTCCATAGGGACTGGAAGAGTAACCAGTTGGAGAAGTAAACTATAAATAACAAGCACAACTATGCTAAACCCAATTTTTTTATGACAAGTGGACTCAAAAGTGTGTGTTCTATTCAAAGGTGGCATGACTTTTGCCAACATGATATAATATTCTTTTCCCACCCGTCTTTTTTTGTTTCTTCATAGTCAAATGAATGTTATGATACAGAGTAGGAAACGAGTGTCGCGAGTAATCAACTAGTTCCAAGATTGGAACATGTCTATTCTCAATGCAAGGAGGTCCATGCAGGATATGGACACCCGTGAGAATGTTTCCTCGTAGGGTACAGGGTGTCAAACTACAAAGGATACAAACAAGGGTCTACTTGGAAGATGATGCAAACTACTGAGTTGATAGGATTATAACGTGAAAGTGGGAACTGACAATAGGATCAATAATGCAATAAAGATAATGAGATGCAATTAAAACTTAACTCCAAAGAATATCCTTTTTCGTGAATTTAGTCCCCTAGGCCGAAAAAGTATAAAACAATACCCAAGAGAACTCTTCTAGCCACTAGTGACTAGAGTATTCCTTTTTCGAAATTATGCTAATTGGTCCAAAAAAGGGTTAAAATTACACCAAATAGACGTCCTTTCAGATCCAATTAACAAGTGTGAAAGGGGAAAGTTCACTCAGAAATATTTTCTCTTTTTGAAAGAGTCAAAAAAGAGCTTAAACAAGGCTCGAGGATGTTGTTCTAAGCAACATATCATGTGGGAGGCCAGGGCTCCCATGCAAGACTTCTGTCGAAAGTCATAAAATCATAGATAATTGACACAATCTTGGGGAAGCCCAAATATTTCCAAGTCAAGGAGGATAAAATACTTGCATAGGTTACCTTATCTACAATATATTTAAGAAATCCCCTTATTTTGAAGGGTGTAGAAAAAGGAAGTCGAGGCTCTACAAGATCATTGCAGACAAAGGAAACCATCCTAGGACTTTGACGGAGCATACTCGAAGAGAGTGGAATGATCCCTTGTTCAGAAGGTATAGGACTAGAAATTCTAAGGACGTGGTTGAAAGATGCATCACCCCCCAAAAGAAGAGTGGGATTGACCAAATATTGCATCAGCAATGTCGCTTCCTTAGAATTTTACCTCTCCAAGAGAAGAGTGGGATCGAATGAAGATTACATTGGCATGACCACTTCTTCAACCATTGGTTGAATAGGATGAGATACAACAAAGTCAAGAGACGCATCACCCCCAAAAATAAGAGTGGTTTCAGTTGAATATTGCATCAACATGACCACTGGTGGAACAAGATGCGAGAAAACATGGTCAAGAAACACATCATCCCCAAAAATAAGAGTGGTGTTAGCTGAATCTTGAATTGGCATGACTGTTGTATCAACCAAAGAAGGATTAGAATGCTTGTAAACCAAAGACGATTCAGAACTCAGAGGGCCCTTAGGAAAGGACCATGCTTCTTGTACCATAACAGTAGTAGGGAAAAAACAATTAAGGTGACCTCCTTTGCAAATACTACAAAGGAGATTGGGCTTACATATTATATGTCTATGCCTCTCAATAATATGAATGCCCCCAATATGACTTGCAGTGGTTGGTGACATGCTCCTAGCATGACTTGTAGAGGCTAGTAGCAGATCTTCAACATGACTTGCATAGGTTGGTGATGAATGCCCAACATGACTAGCAGAGGTTGGTTATGAATTGCCAACATGGCTGGAAAAGGTTGGTGATGAATCCCCAACATGACTGGCAGAGGTTGGTGATGTATGTGCAGTGTTACTAGAAGTTACTAGAGTTGTGCCCCCAACATGACATGCAATGACTGGTTGTTGGTATTAAACATGACTTGTAGAGGTTGTTGACCTATCTCCAACATGACTAGTATAGATTGGTGATATAATGCTAGTATGACTCACATTGACTGGACTTGTGTTTCCAACATGAATGGTGACGACTGGTGGCATAATTTGAGACCAAGGTTTCAGGAAATATTGGTTTTCATAAATTGTGGGCCAGGAAGGGTTCTAGTATACACCATGGCCTTGTCCAACAGGATAATATCCTCCTCCAAACTAATACATAAAGGGTTGTAATGGAATCGTCATCGAGGAAGTCACTTACGAAGCAAAATTGACATGACAAGGGTTACTCAAGTGAGGATATATGTTTCCCCTAGATGAAGGAACTTTGTGAATGGGGTTTCCCATACTATAGTGGCTGAAAAGGGGCCTCCATCACTAGAGTAGGTATGCCTCACCCAAAAGGGGCTTGATACTCCCTTCAAAATATCGGAGGTATCAGAATCAATTATCAGGTCCCTCATCGTCTTAACAATGTGGTCGATCAGATTCCCCCTGAGAGGTAGTCCTCCATAAAGGCTTTGTGATGTCTGACCCTTATCTGACTCAAGGTACCTGCAGAATAACCCCCACAAGTAACCTATGTGGATACCTATGTCAACAAAATAAAGCCACCATGATATAACCAATGTGCAGGCGAACAGTCGTAAGTCAGGTCCACTATATAAGAAGGGTAACAAAGCCATAAATAATGAAAGTGCCACCTCTCACATAAGTAAAGGTACTATAAATACCCCTATATGCGAATATATCCCCATGAATATCTCTTACGCTAAGAAGGTATTAGAGGGATATCTCCACAACCAAGTTTGTGTGACCTTGTGCCTAACTCTGGTGTGAGTTGAGCCTCTTGACGTCACCAATTATACAATGGATTTCACCACTCCCTTAGTTAGACACATATGTTGAGTTTAATATCTTTGGAGAATTTTACTCACAAAATCCTATTCCAAGGCTCTATATCTTAAGCTAGTTTGTGCACCCTGGAAAATAAAATTGTTTCTAATCAATTTTAAATTAATCAACGTTACTTTTAGTGGATTTTTTTATGAAAAATATGCGGTCCTGAAATTGATGATGGCATGTCTCAGCAAATAAAAGAAATGAATATGAACATAAATCTAATTCCTAAACTTCAATTCTCAAAATATGATCAGATTTTCAAAATGCAACTTTCAATTCAACTCTGCAATTTAAAATAAGATGCAATCTTTCCATACATGTATTAAGATCAATAATAAAGAACCCAAAAGATCAAATTCCATAATTGTTATAGCCCTAAAATTCCCTACTCATGCATACATGGCATTGGCCTTCTTGCTTACATAATTTTCCAAATCATTATTGAGGAGCTCTACTTAAAAAACCAATTTTTAGAGCATGTAAGCTCCCCGCACCACTACAACCCATGTACATATGCTTGTTGCATGCTAGACAACCTGCGTATATATGCTTGTTTCACACTAAACAACCCACATATACTTCCAAAATTTGCAAAAATTAAAAAGTTGTAAGGAATTCAGTGGAATTTATGGGCTATTGGAGGTTTACCAACCATTTCACCTACTATAGCCCGTCCCCCTATTGGATTACTGAGAAGGGGGGTGAATCAGTAATAGATCAATAATAATCCTTTTTAACCATATAATGCAAGTATTATATCAATGTAGCATTATCATCAAATAATTGCAGAGTAAATAAACAATGAACAAATGAGCAATCATACACATACACAGTACACCGATGTTTTTACGTGGAAACCCAAAGCGAGAGAAAACCACATAATGTTTTTTCTTATATCTCTTTAACAATTACATTCATTGGAAGCACCAACTTCCTTTGTTTTCAAGTTGCAACTGGAAGGAGGCTCGAACCCCCTAGTTTCTCAGGCTACAACCTGAGGGAAGCTCCAACTCCCCAATTCTCTGGCTGCAACCAAAAGGAGGTTATAACCCCCTATGTTCTCTGGCTAAAACCACATGTCCTTGCCCCGTACAACTGCCCTGACGTAGAAGTAGAATGATGGAACCACTGCCACACTATCACTGTGAGATATACTATTGTAAACTTGTACCAATCAACCTGTAATCAACCTGTAACAACATGTACCAACAACTTGTGCCAACATGTACCATACATAAACCTATACCATAAAAAATTGCATCAACCATGCATCAAACCTATACAAATAACCTGTCCAAACAACCTGTAATCAACCTGTACCATAAACAATTGCATCAACCATGCAGCAACCTGTACCTCAACATGTACCATCCACGAGTGCATCAACCATGCACCAAATATGTACCAATCATGCATCAAATACACATAAACTATGACTCATCAAGATGTACCAACATCATCAACTATACACCTCATGTATGAGCCAACTCATCAACTACTTGTCTCAACCATGTACCCAACATGTACCTCAACCAAAATCCCTCATCAATTTCATCATCCAAATCTGATTTGTAACTTTGTAATAGACCTAGTGTATATGATCACATACTTGCAAACCTTCATTAACTTTACCAACAAGAGACTAGCATTTTCATCAAACTTTACTTTAGTCTCACATGACTATTTTTGGATTAGTCAACAACCCTAAATTGAAAGAATCATAACTATGTACCTATAATGAATAAATATCTGAAAATAGGACACAATGTTATTCAGTGTCTTTTATGCAATTCCTCCAGGTTTCATTACTTGGATCCTCTCAAAAAAGGAGTTATAGAAAAAATGGCATATCTTATTGAATTCTGGATTATTCTAGAGAGACAACTTGTAGAGAGTGCCCTACACAGAATAATTGTTGTATGGATCTGAAGAATGTACACAGAATACTACAGACTATACTCTAACCAATACATTTGTTATTACTAAATTTGGATCTGTTATGAAGAAGTTATGACATTTTTACCCGAAACTCTTGTTTTAGATTAGTTTCAGGACTAGCCACAAACCCTATTTTCCACTGAGTGTAACTCCAAAAATACAATGACCCACAAGCTGAGATTTGTATCATAGCTACTTGGATATATTTCCTCAACAACCTCCCAATTTTAGGGTTTGAGTCATTTAGAAAACAAGTTATTGCAAAATGGTGAGATGACCTGTAAATAACATACCTTAGAAAGCATCATCAAAAGAATTTATCCTCCCTTGAATTTCGACCTTCTTTACTTCATATTCCTTCTAAAATTTGGCTTAGATATCCTTTGGTTACCTCAGTCACTTTTATATATTCAATATGTTCAAGTGTGATTATAAATGAGATACCCTTGCCTCTTATTTATACTTTCGTGTAGCTTCCCCAAGGGGTTACCTTCTAACCATATTAACCCACTTTCCTTATTTTAGGGCTAACCCACTTCTAACCACTTTTCCACTTAATAATTTATCCATTTACTATTTAAATAATTTATTTTGTATCCACTTTGACTTATAGTACACTCATCACTTCACTTTATTTTTTAAATTACCTTCTAACCATCTTAACCCACTTTCCTTATTTTAGGGCTAGCCCACTTCTAACCACTTATCCACTTAGTAATTTCTCAATTAACTTTATTATTTAAATAATTTCTTTTGTATCCACTTTGACTTATAGTACACTCATCACTTCACTTTATTATTTAAATAATTTCTTCTTTGCAACCACTTTGACTACTTTGACCTTTTGGGGCTTCTAGATGATTCGTGAGAGTTCTTCAACTTCACATGGCCATAACTCTCTAACCGTGAGGAGTTATTTGACGTTCCACATACCACTAGAAATGGAATGACATGTGTTATCCATCTAGAATAGTATTTCCTGTAAATATATCAAAACTCATACCATTATCCATCAAACAAACTTGGGTCCATTACCCAAACCTTTGTGCTACCGTAATTTTCTACCAGACTTTCTTCAAGGGTTGACATCAATGAAAACCAACCCAATTAATCAACTATGTCCCCCTTTGGCATTGATGGAAACACTCTGATACAATACTGAATTCATATCACTCATGATCCCTCTGTGACCATCGCTCCCCCTGGAACCATTCCTCTATTCTCTTTCTCCAAGCATTTACCTTTGCATATGATAAATCTCTCCCCCTTTGTCATCAATGACAAAGGTATCTTTCCATCCGAGGCTTCTCCCCCTAACTGAAATCTTCTTGAAACTGATCTCCCAACCTGAATTGTCCTCTTTATGGTGCTTCCTCATGTAAATATAATACATATAAGATAAGCATTCAAAATAATTCATTTTTTATTAGAAATTACTCCGAGTCTCTGGAGAAGATACTCAAAGGCTTCCAGTGGAAGCGGTTTTGTAAAGATGTCTACCACTTGTTATTTTATGCCTACATATTCAACTCTAATGTTCTTCTTTGCAACCTATTCCCGTAGAAAGTGATACTTGATTGGAATGTGCTTCGTCTTGGAGTTCATCACCGGGTTCTTTGAGATACTGATGGCACTTGTATTATCACAATAGATTGGATTGGACTCATCATACTCAACCTGTATATCTGTCATAGTTTGTTTCATCCATAGAACCTATGTACAACATCGTACTGCTACAAGATACTCTACTTCGACTATAGATAAAGATATTTATGATTGTTTCTTTCTTAGCCATGATACTAAACACGCACCCAAGTATAACGTTTCTCCACTGGTGCTTTGTTGGTCATAAATGCAGCCTGACCAATCTGCATCTGTGTAGGAAATAAGTGATAGATCCTTTTCTTTTGGATACCATAATCCAAACTCTTTTGTTCCTTTGAGATATATGAAAATACTCTATACTTCTAAGACATGTGATTATTTTGGTGTTTCTTGAAATTGTGCCACCTATCCAACTACCTGCATTACATATGGTCTAGATGTTTTGACATATAATAAGCTACCAAGCATTGAGCTGTATTGCCTCTGGTCTATAGAATTTGAATTATCATCTTTTCTCAACTTGCAACTGGTTTTCATAGGAGTGGTAACTGGTTTTCAATATTCGATTCCAAACCTCTTTATCATTTTATCTGATATGCTTAGTTTGAGAAATAAATATTCCTCGGTTGCTTTGACATATCTGAAGACCCAGAAAGAAGGATAGTTCTCCGAGAAATGACATTTCAAATTCATTCTCCATATCCTTTGCAAATTTCTGGCTTAACCTGTCATCAACACTTCCAAAAATAATATCATCAACATAAACTTCAATTAATAAAATACCATCTTGAGCTACCTTGATGTAGAGGTTGTTGTTTGCACTTCATTTTCTGAGCATTACTCTGTTTTGAATGTGAACTATTGTATGCACTACATGTGTCCAAAAAATATCTGTCAATTTGGAATCCATTACCATTGTTCGAGCCATTTCCTGTGTAATTATCATCCATTATGATAATGTTCCTTTGTCTCTGAACCAATCTATGAATCGATGCTCTTGTCCATTGTCATATATATGTCCAAACCTGCTAAGTGTTCTTAAGAATCCATATATGTCCATACTATCCAAGACGCTATTGCATAAGTGTCCATAATGTTGACCCATTTATCACTATACTATCATTAGGTCTTCACTACTACAACTGATTAATTTATCAAACTGGAATTCTGCTAACCAACTGCTTTGGATCTGTCTACTCAAACTCTGGAAGCTTCTCGAAGGATGTTTCTTTGGTTTGTCACAACTATCGCATAGAATCCCATTCTCTAATATTCATATTACCTAGGAGTCTCTAAGCCAGATGGCTCAGAAAACTTCCTACTCTGATGTGTATTCATCATCATCATCATTGGTAGATTCATCATCTCATTGAGCTCTGACTTGTTTCTTTCTTTCTGTGGATTCATCTTTCACTACAATTCTTGGAAGTACAATCTTTTGAACATGTTCCTTATTTACATGTCCTTCTTTTCTTTCAATTATTTTCCAAACCTTTTTGTATCTGATGTCTTTGTCCGTAGAATTTTATTCATCTTGTTTTATTGCCAATATTTCAATCTCTAGAACTCGTCTTTTTTCACCTTTTATTTGTGTTTTCTTATCCATACTTTCTTATATATGATATCAGTGTTCTCTTTCATGGAAGTATTGATCATGCTTCTACAATCACTAGTTATGTGTCCATAGTTATGACATTTGTAAAATTCAATGTTACGAGGGGCCACATAGGAACTTCTTTCTTGAAAATTTCTTTTATAATCCCTACAATATGAAACCTTATGTCCAAAATTAGTACAATAAAAACAATAACCATAAAATAAATTTGCATACCTAGGAGTGAATGATCTTCTTTGTGGTGTATTCCTTTAGAATTTTTTCCTTGAATGATCATGATCATGATTGAAGATTCTTTGTGTCTTGAACATGGATGGTCCTCTTGAAGAAGTATCTTCAATAGTTTTCTTAGATTCTGGTTTACCATGATTCTTTCCTTTCAGTACTCCTACATAAATCTTTCTATTTTCTTCATTCTTCTTTTCTAGCAACCCAGAGTGCTTCTCTTCATTCTCTATAACTGATGTGGATGTTTTTGTCTCTTCAACGTTCTTGTTGAGCTTGACCATTTTACTTCTCAATGTGACAACTTCTTCTTCAATCTTCTAAACCTCTTCTTCTTTCTTCATTATCTGAGACTTCATGATTTCTTCTGTTCTTTTCGCTTCTTCAAGCTGAATTTTCAATGTGATTATTTCTTCTTCAAGTCCTTTCTCTTCTTGAAAAAACTTTGTCTCAAGTTGGTTTAGATCGTTATTTCTTTCCTTAAGATGATATGTCAATATATTCTCTCTCATTTCTTCTTCTTCCTTCTGTGTTGTTATGTTGGCTTCCAAATACTACTTTTGATATTCAAGATTTTCTTCGATCTTTCTGGCTTCTTCTAGTTGAGTTCTTAAGTTCACAATGACCTGTTGAGATTATTCAAAAATGTGAACACTTTCCTTTTGTTTCATCAATTATTTCTTGAGTGAATTGTTTTCTTCTCTTAGTTCATCTAAAGCACTAATCAATTCTGCTTCAAAATTTTATTCCTTTTCAATTAGTTTTTCTGTCTCATTTCCTTCATGGCATTCTATTTCAAGATGTCCTCATTTTTCACAATTAAAGAAAAACATCATACCTCTAGTGATTATGTTGTTAAGCCCTAATATTGGCTCATTACCCCTTAATTGGGGCATATTA
The DNA here is from genome assembly GCA_009831015.1 of Picea engelmannii. Classification (NCBI taxonomy): domain Eukaryota; kingdom Viridiplantae; phylum Streptophyta; class Pinopsida; order Pinales; family Pinaceae; genus Picea; species Picea engelmannii. Next base: position 387,998 of record ML784333.1, on the reverse strand, counting down.
CATTAGTAATGTTATTTTATTTATGTCGTCTTTATTCCATTAGTTGTAATTATACCTCCTAGTCTCCTATATATACCAAGGAGACATTTTCATTTGGAATCATCTTGTACTTGAACATTTATGTGGGGTAAAAGGAGGTTGCCCCCTCGAAGAAGATTATTATCTAAAATTATCTCTTTTTAAAGGCGTTGAGTACTTATTTCTAAGGTTTTTCTATGCTATATTGATATTTGGTTCTTAACATATGGTATAAGAGCTCAAGGTCTTGGGGTTTTGCTACTACATTTGAGACACCTTGGAATTTTCACTATACCTTTTTTATACAACATTTCAGAAGGAATGTCTTGGAGGATATTTATTAGACATATCAAGGAACATATTGAAGGATATTTATTAGACAGATCAAGGTATGCTGGGTTAAAATTTCAGCTCCTGAGGACTTATACCTTCGGAGATACAGCCTGTGCAAGATAGGGTTCTGGAATCATCCTAAACTGAGTCATTGCAGAATTTTAGCTATAAAAAGTTTTCTGTACCATTTTAGACCTTGAAATATAGAGGTTATTCATAGAAATTAGTAAGGTATCTATGGTAACAATTTCATCTTCTGGGTCATATTACATTTGTATATACACCCTATGGAAGATAGGGTATCTGACTAGTCCTATTGACTAGTCTCAAGAAGGTGTTCTAGGTAAAACAATCATAAATTCTTCCTAGAGTATCCAAATTGAGTGAGACTGGTTTCATTGGATAGTATACAGTCTGCAGTATTTCTGGTACGAGTTTCAAAATTTTATATCAATTATTTTTTGCAGGGAATGCTGTACAAGTGAGATCTCCTGGAAAGGCCAAAAGTCGGCAAGTTGTGGGGAAGTTACCGTAAATTCCACTTGGCACATCCAATTTTGATCAGAACTATGGCATTGCAGAGAAGAAATATTAGATAACTACATAAAAGAAAGTTTCATACCCATAAGGGCCAAAACTTGGGAGATACAATAGAAGAAAGATTGTCTAGCAGAACCACCTCAAAATCAAGGTTCAAAAGTGATACTTGCCAAACATGCCACACAAAAAGGGAACTTCTACACCAAATAAGCCTACAGAAAATCCTACTTGGACTCTTGATGAAAGTGAAGAAATGCATAGGGACATAAATGATTTACAAAAGAAGATAGTAACAAAAGATGAACTACAAGAGATGGAAGCTAAGTTGGAGGCAAAGATGGATGGTTTAAAAGAGGAGATCATGGAAGTATTGAAACATTTCATAACAGAGAAAACACCTGAAAGTGAAAATGCATCCCATGAAATACATGATAAGGACACAAGGAAGGTGAATCAAGAATGGAGAAACCCCAAATTTGGGTTGAATACCAACCATGTTCCTAAGGTCGATATGAGGAAGTTTGATGGCAAGGACCCAATCACATGGATACTTCAGATGGAACAATTCTTTGATGCACATAATGCGCCACATACACAAAAGGTATGAATTGCTTCTTTATATTTATAACCCAATCAATTTTTATGGTATCGATGGATTTGTTGTCATAAATCACTCGTCACATGGACAATTTTCATGGAAGAAATGATAGCACACTATGAGGATACAAGGAGCAATACCTTCTTTAGCCAATTGAAAAATCTCAAGCAAAAGGGTTCAGTTACAGAGCACATTGAGAACTTCCAAAGATTGAATATAAAGGTAACATATATTCCATATGGGCACTTGATTGATGTAATCATAGGAACTTTAAAGGATAATATTCAACATGAGGTTGGCCTTTGGGAACCCAAATCATTGGAGAATGCATTTAAGATGGCAAGAAATGTTGAAAGTAAAAATATGGCTATGGATACTAGAAGGACCAATCCTAACATCTATAGAAAGAACAATCCTCCTTCTTCTAAAAGACCTCAACCTACAAGGTTGACACCTCGACAATTGAAGGAAAGAAAAACAAAAGGTTTATGCTTTAATTTTGACAGCAAGTACAATAAGGGGCCTAAGTGTGGTGAGAAGAAATTATTCTACATAGATTGTGAAGAGGAAGAAGAACAAGAACCATCTTAGGATGAAAACGTAGAAGCAATTTCATCTGAATAGTTGACTCCCACGATATCGTGTAATGCATTGGCTAGAATTAGGACTCCTCAAACCCTCAAGATCGAAGGATACATCAAAAAGAAAAAGGTAATAGTCCTAATTGATTCTGGCAGTACTCATAATTTCATTCACTATAAATTAGCCAAAGCTCTCAATTGCTTTGTATATCCAGTGCCGGAGTTTCAAGTAATGATTGCAGATGGAGGAACTGTCAATTGCTCAAGAAAATGCAATAAGATCAATCTTCCTGTGGGGGAATATGTAATGAATATTCCAATGATTGTTATACCCATGGGTGGTGCAAAAGTTGTACTAGGAATCCAATGGTTACAATCATTAGGAACAATGGCTTTTAATTTTCAAGAACTTTTCATGAAATTTTCATTGGAAGGAAAAGAAATTGAGTTAAGAGGTATCACAAGGAAACCCGACAAGGTGATAAGCTCTAATGGCATGAAAAAATTATTGAAAAATGGGCATCAAGGCATTATTGCATAACTATGCTCACTAGATGTTCAAACATCTAAGCCATCTATTCCTCAAGATCTCCAAGGGATCATTGATAAGCATTCCAAATCATTTGAAGATATT
>ML784333.1:368598-383567 GCA_009831015.1 Picea engelmannii | reverse complement strand
GATAGTTCAAAAGCTACATGGCAACCCAAAGATTATTGTAAGTGACAGAGATCCCATCTTCACTGGACATTTTTTGACAGAATTATTTTCTTGTTTGGGTACTCAATTGGCTCATAGCTCATCCTATCATCCTCAATCTGATGTACAAACCGAGATACTGAACAAATGTCTAGAAGGCTACCTCTGTTTCTTTGTCTCTGATAAACAAACACAATGGTTCAAATGGTTACCCTTGGCAGAATGGTGGTATAACACTTCCTTTCATACTGCAACAAAAATGACACCATTTATGGCAATCTATGGATACCACCCTCCTTCCATCACTTCTTCTCTAAAAGAAAAATCTAAGGTTCAAGTAGTGGAAGATCACATCGAGCATCAACAACAAGTTCTCCAAATCTTAAAGGACAACCTGATCAAGGCACAGAATCACATGAAACAACAAGCAGATCAACATCATAGTGAAAGAAGTTTTGAAGTAGGGGACTGGGTGTTTTTAAGACTACAACCATACAAATAGATGTCCCTCAAGAAAGCCAAGAAGTATAATAAATTATCACCAAAGTACTATGGCCCTTATAAGGTGTTGCAAAAGATTGGTACTATGGCATAAAAATTGGAGTTGTTTGCATCTTCACGAGTACACCTAGTTTTCCATGTTTCATGCTTAAAGAAGGTTATAGGCGACAAGATCCCAGTTCAAACTATATTTCCAGAACTTGACGATGAAGGAAAAATCATATTGGAGCCTAAATCCATCACTGACACAAGAATTCTCCAGTTGAGGAATAGACCATTTCAGAGTATCTCATTAAATGGAGGAAACTATTGGTTGAAGATTCCACTTGGGAAGATGAGTCTTTTATACAGAAGCATCCAGAGTTACTCAAGCATTGCGGAAAACACTTGTCTCAAGGGGAGGGTCATGTTAAGCCATAATATTGGCTCATTACCCCTTAATTGGGGCATATTACATTAGTAATATTATTTTATTTATGCCATCTTTATTCCATTAGTTGTAATTATACCTCCTAGTCTCCTATATATACCAAGGAGACATTTTCATTTGGAATCATTTTGTTCTTGAACATTTATGTGGGGTAAAAGGATGTGTCCCCCTCAAAGAGGCTTATTATCTGAAATTATCTCTTTTTCAAGGTGTTGAGTACTTATTCTGATGTTTTTCTATGCTATATTGATATTTGGTTCTTAAAATATGTACTCTTCATCTCCTGAATCTGTTTTACATGGTGAACATATTTCTTCTTGATCTATACTTGCATCTTCTTTGGTATTTTCTGAATCTGCGATGGGTGAAGAATATATATCATGTAACTTATCCCAAAGTTCTTTGGCTGATGAACATTTACCAACCTTTTCTCTTATCGGATTAGGTAATCATTCCCAGATGAAATCCATTGCTATTTTGTTATTCTTCTTCAATTCCTTCTTGGTTGCAGTCTTTTCCCTTTTTGAACTATCATATCTTGTAACGATTGATAGCCAAATAGAATACCCCTGTTCTTGTAAAAACACTTTCGGCCTTCCACTCTACATCTCATACTTTAAACCATTCTGACCATTGAAAAGTGGTACTCCATTCTAAAAATAATCCATGATCTCCTTATAGTAGTTAAACTGTTTCTTGAAGGGACCTCACCGTGATACCAATTGTTGGATTATTGAGAGGGGGGGTGAATCAATAATAGAGCAATAATAATCATTTTTAACCATATAATGCAAGTGTTATATCAATGTAGCATTATCATCCAATAATTGCAGAGTAAATAAACAATGAACAAATGAGCAATCATACACATACACAGTACACCAATGTTTTTACGTGAAAACCCAAAGCAAGAGAAAACCACAAAATTATTTTTCTTATATCTCTTTAAGAATTACATTCATTAAAAGCACCAAATTCCTTTGTTTTCCAACTGCAACTGGAAGGAGGATCCAACCCCCTAGTTTCTCAAGCTACAACCTGAGGGAAGCTCCAACTCCCCAATTCTCTGGCTACAACCATAAGGGGGATACAACCCCCTATGTTCTCCGTCTACAACTGGAAGGTGGCTACAACCACTTGTCCTTGCCCCGTCCAACCGCCTTGATGTAGAAGTAGAATGATGGAACCACTGTCACACTATCATTGTGAGATATATTGTTTTAAACATGTACCAATCAACCTATAATCAAGCTGTAACAACCTAGACAAATAACCTATTCCAACATGTACCATACGTCAACCTGTACCATAAAAAAATGCATCAACCATGCACCAAACCTATACAAATAACCTATCACAATAACATGTCCAAACAACCTGTAATCAACTTGTACCATAAACAAGTTCATCAACCATGCAACAACCTATACCACAACCTGTACCATCAACGAGTGCATCAACCATGCACCAAATATGTACCAAAAATGCATCAAATACTCATAAACTATGATTCATCAAGATGTACCAACATCATCAACTATACACCTCATGTGTGTGCCAACTCATCAACTACTTGTCTCAACCATGTACCCAATGTGTACCTCAACCAAAATCCCTAATCAATTTCATCATCCAAATCTGATTTGTAACTCTGTAATAGACCCGGTGTATATGATCACATACTTGCAAAACTTACTTAATTTTACCAACAAGAGGCTAGAATTTTCATCAAACTTTACTTTAGTCTCACACAAGTAATTTTGGATTAGTCAACAACCCTAACTTGCAATAATCATAAATATGTATCTGTAATGAATAAAGATCTAAAAAATGGTACACAATGTTCTTGAGTGTCTTTTATGCAATTCCTTTAGGTTTCATTACTTCGATCCTCTCAGAAAAGGAGTTATAGAAAAAATGGCATACCTTATTGAATTTTGGCTTATTCTATAGAGCGAACTTGTAAAGCGTGTCGAGCGTGCCCCACACGAAATATTTGTTGTATGGATCTGAAAATTTTACACAAAATACTATAGACTGCACTCTAACCAATACATTTGGAATTATTAAATTTTGATTCTTTATGAATAAGTTATGACGTTTTTACTCGAAACACATGTTTTAAATTAGTTTAAGGACTAGCCACAAACCCTATTTTCCACTGAGTGTAACTCCAAAAATACAATGACCCATAAGATGAAATTTGTATCACAGATACTTGGATATGTTTCCTCAATGGATGCCCAATGTCATGGTCTGAATCATTCTATAAAAAACTTTATTGCGAAAATGGTGAGATGACCTGTAAATAACATACCTTAGAAAGCATCATCAAAAGAATTTATCCTCCCTTGAATTTCGGCCCTCTTTACTTCATCTTCCCTCTGAAATTCAAGCTATCCATCTAGAATAGTATTTCTTGCAAATATATCAAAACTAATACCATTATCCATCAAACAAACTTGGGTCCATTACCCAAATCTTTGTGCTACCGGAATTTTCTACTGGACTTTCTTCAAGGGTTGACATCAATGAAAACCAACCCAATTAATCAACACCCCCAAATGAATAACCATCCCTTTGTCATATAAAAGGAGGTATTGGGGTCTCATTCCACAACCAAGCATTAGAATGGTGAAACTCTGCCCAATCTCCATTCCCTTCCTTTCCCAAGCATTTGCAACCTTTTGTGAGTTATTGCTTCAACATTCCCACTTCAGCCCCTTTTCTTCCATTCAATCCATTCCCTTTCCTTGAGGTGATTATTATATTGTGAGAAGAGGCTTATTTAAGGTTCACTTGGAGCATTGTAAAGAGGATCTTGGATCAGGTTCATGGAATGGTGGTCGACAAGGATTTTAAGTTACAGTCTTTGTTTAATGAATACAAGAATCTCTTTTCCCTGTCCCAAATGATGATGTTTTATGTCTTTTATTTGATTTATACATAACATTTGATATCTAAACCTAATTTATGAATAGAAATAACATGCTTGTAGCCTTTTTTGCCTAGTCTTGGATGTAGGTCATCTTTGGGAGGAGACTTGCAGTCTTTGAAGCTGCAGAGCTTGAGGAGATCATCACCAGACATTGGATAAAAGGTACAGTTACCAATCATATCTTCTAATGATTTCTGTTCATTTATTTTGTCATGTTTGGGGTAGTGTAGAAACTATATTGACTTTTAGGAGGTCATTTTCTATGTCTATATCTGAAACCCTGGTATAGTTATAGGGGGATTTTCTCTCTAGCTATAATGCAAAGTGTATGTTTTTTGTATTTTCAATATAAATAAATGAAAATGCAAGGAATGAACAAAATCATTATATATAGACCCTAATGTAAGAAAAAAGTGACAAACCAAGTAGGATATCAAGAAGCAAACACCCAGCCCAAGATGCAAGGAAAACCAATGAAAAATATGGTGAGAAAGAAAAATTGCATGAACATTCAACCAAAGAAAGGTTTCCTATCACTCTGAAGGAACTTAACAATTATGATAGAGACCCAATAATACTTAGAAACCATCCAAATTCACCCAACAAACACCAAACTCAACAATCAAGCAAAAAATATTAATGTACACAGTTGTGTAAGAAAAAATTGTGTATGTACACTCCCTATAGAATGACAGCTCGTGTATGTATGCGTCTGTCAAAGGAAAAACCATGTGTATGTATTAAACACTGTCAGGTTAAGGATAAGGTGATCCAGATGGATCTCGGTGGCCATCCACATTTTCCACTGAATCACCATTTTAAGCCTGTGGTTTTGATAAACCATGATATTCACCATTTTGATGGGGAATGGAATGTAATGTCATATTCATTTGTTAATTATAGACATCATGTAATGATTTCCTAGTGGTATTATGTACATGCCTACAACATAGTGTTAATGCATCGGATCCCATTAGAAATCCATTGTTAAGCGCACTAAGGCTAGAGTAGTACTAGGATGGGTGACCACCCGAGAAGTCCTAGAGTTTTACATGCCTATGGCATTTTATAAACTTGCTCCAATTTATCCCACATGCATCATGGAAATTGTTCTCCTCTCACTCTCTCATATATAATTGAGGTGAAGGAGGCCCTTTAAGCATGCAATGGAGTGTGATGTAAAGCTTCTTGTGAATGAAGCGTAACCAACATCTCTTTATTTTTAGAGATAATCCACCCCATTTTAGCAGTTTGTGTTCTACAATGTTTTTTTATCTTATTCAATAATAGAATTTGGGTTTCACTGTATTTTTGTGTTCTCTTCTATATTTTTGTGTATTTCATTGTTAGATCTTGGTTATATTGTGTCCTTCGTGTCAGTCTCAAAATAATTCAGATCATAAGGCTAATAAACTCAGACTCAAAATGAAAATAGGTTGTCAAACAATCATATGCCAAGGAAACTCAGGCTAACCGAGAGAAATCAAAGGAGAAAAATACTCCAAACCCCAAAAAGAAGATTTAAACCCCAGTATGGTCGCCAATTCTGTTACGAGGAAAATCACTCTATGGCATGGGGTAAACCACAACAAACATAATGACTACAGAAATCAACTATAGTCTCAAGTATGCTATACAAACAAAGATGCTAACAATACAGGATAAAGATCCTAGCCCATATGTATGTTCAAAGAAGACCATTGTTGAGCACTCAACTCAAAGCTATCTACCTGCAGCTTGTCCTCAACAACCAATATACACAAGAATACGGTGATAATATATAAATTCAGCACATATAATAGCATAATCCATCAATATTCATAACAAATATGCCCATGGAATAACAATTCAAATATTTGCAAGACATTAATTGGATGAGAAAAGAGCATTTCTATGAAAATATGATCAATGGAAGTGTATAAATGACAAACTTCCATGTCGACATGTCTCAGAACTGAGAAACTAAGTCCCTTCTAGTTGTTCCTCCACCACTTCAATCCTCCACCAAAGGAAAGCTCATATAAGACAGACAATGAGGTTCTCCATCAAAGAGGGAAGAGCTTGGGGGTTGAACAATGTGCTCAAACTTAAAAGGACAAATGGATGCAGACTCAATAATAAGTGAATAATTTCTCCAAAGTAACTTTGCTCTCAAAAGTTGAATTCTTCTCCTCTTAGAACAACTTGGATATGGCCCATTTATAGCCTTCAAATGGAACTCAAGGGCCGATTCATAACATTTCCAGTATATGGAAGGTCAAGGATCATGGATCTCATGATGTGACATGGAAATCTGACACATTTTTTAATTTTTGGGCCCAAATCTTGATGTACGCAGGATGTAATGGTGAAACCTACATATACACATGGTGTATAACTGATAGGGATCATATATGTGGAAAAATATGAATTTTATCTCTAGGAAGTGCAAAAGGGGACTTCAAGTCTACATAGGGAAATGGAAAAGGCCTTCTGAGCAAGTTGCATGGGATGAGGTAAATCTTGCTATAACAGATGTTCAACTGCTTTCTTCTATTTTTCGTTCTTCATGTTGTTGTTATGTTGTTCTTATATTTGTGGAATGTCATGTTTTCATCCTTATTTTGTGCTTTATTCTCTCGCTCTCTTGATTTATTCTTATGTTTGTGCGTTATCTTCCTCATGTGTGCTTTCTTCCTTCTGTGCACTTTCTTTCCTTCTGCGCACTTTCTTTATACTTAGGTTTTTTCACACAACCTGTATCCAAAACTCATTTTCTAACTACCAGACTACTTCTGATCAGAGTTAAGACAAAGGTGTAGTCTTGAAGTATTGAGGACAGATTCCTTTGAAGACTTATAGAGTAGGGTTTAGAGTTTCTACATGATATGTATATACCTAATAATTTTGTTACAATAGTCCATATCTATTGGGATATCTAAGGTTGGTGTCTCTACATTGAGTGAAATAAATAAAACACTTTAATTTTATAGGTATTGGCCCTGGTGGGGCTATCATTTTGGTATTAGAGAGAAAACTTGATGCTTTGGGATTGAATTTTTCTCTTCAAGAATGCAATCAAAGTAGTAAAGTGGGAGGATTGCAGCAGTTCGGATTCAAGGGAATCTGACAGAACAGAGGAATTGAGTTGATGAGGAAAAGGCAGAGACATTGAGAAATGACTGTGGAAGACAATATCATGAATAGATCTTGTAGGTATTGTTGATGTTTTAATGATTCTGGTTATGAATTAATTGTGTTGCATACTGAAGAGGATATTGCATGATATAACCAACAAATCTTGAAATGCTCATTGGAGGAAAAAATCGGATACCTATCATTGTATTTGATTTCCAAAATTGTGGATGGAGGCAGAGGATTGAGAGAGCTAGTTTGTTTTTGAAAAGAAGAGCTTCTCTTATACAGGAATGCAAGATAGATGTGATTTTGGAAAAATATTGATCCCAACGAGTGAATCAAAAGGAGATATGCTTGGGAGGAAACGATCTTGGCACATATATTGATATAACTCTTTTTATGCTAACTTTGGTATAAAAGAATTTGTGTTTGCAGGTTGAAGAAGACAAGAAGAAATGTAGCAGAGAAGGATGGATAGCAACCATTGCAGCGGTGAAGTTGTGACAGCAAAAGAGGGAGTATACAAATATCTCAAGTGAGGAAAATTGTGACATAACCCCAACAACAAATTACAATTGTTGAAGAAGAATACGATAGTATAGTTCTCAAAGGAAGAGGTGAGAAGTTGAAGATGAAAAATCCAAATAGCTTTGAAATTTGATGAGAAAGAGTGCTCAAGAGAGGTTCTACTACAGAGAACCAAAAGAATACCAAGAGGATGACTTAGTACTGCTGACAATTTGTAGACTTGTTATAGAGATGGGAAAGGCTTATTTCATCTCATAAGTGGATAAGGAAAATACATAGAAGGAGGTAAGGATGACTATTGATAGTCACCTTAAGGGTTCAGAGAGAAGTCACAATCATGTGGACATAAATGTCAAGGAAGTTGGCATAAGGAAGATGAGTGATGATAAATTTGAAAAGGAAATGGTTGAGATGAGAGTACACCTTAATGTATTAATGGATTTTCTACTGAAGTATGAGGAGGACCAGAGATATGGATGGAAAATGAGGAAGAAGAAGGTGAGATGGCATCCATTGCAAATGAATCTAAGTCAAATGATGTATTCCAGGTTGAAAGAGGAACTCATAGCAGCTCCGTATGAGATGGAAGTTTACATATATGAAATTGAAAGAGTATTATTTGATGGATAAGAAGCTACAGATGTTGAGGAGAGATTTCTTGACAGTCTCACGAACTATTAGACTAGCTTAGATCAGCATGGAGATGTGGTGACTAAGGCATCAAATGAGGAGCCTTACATTTTTTATCTTGACACTTTGTGTATAATTGTATATTTGGCAAGTGAACATAAGCAATTGGATGATGTGCTTATGCATGTTAATCAATAAATGAGACTCCTAGAAGAGATGGCTAAGATAGAAAGATTTTTAATTGAGCATGTGTTTATCGATCTTGAAGATGGTGAATTTGGAAAGGAAGCTTCCATAACAGAGGAATTTGATGCTTGATTTTACGAGAATTTGTGTGTAGATGCAAGTGATGGATAACCATCTAGAACTACCATAAAGATGAAGGGAAACAAGAGGGTGTCTTCTCAAGACCTTGAAGAAGGACATATCTTGAATTTTGTTCTAAAGGAAAATGAGGCATCAAAAGCTCACAGAGGTTATGCAAGTATAGAATATGAAGAATTACTTCATGAAGACATGTTCAAAGAGGTTACAACCATTGGAAGGCCTAATGACAGTTTTATGCCAAAGGAAGGAAGTACAAAAACAGAAAGTACAGAAGAGGAGATAGAGATTTTGGAGGAGTGGCTAGCAGAAGACTTAAGAGATGGATATTTCATGGAGGTTACAAATACAAATCAATATGGTTTTGTTGTATTGTGTGAAGAGTTAAATTTTTTGGAGGAAAGAATAGTAAGCCAAAGATTGCATATTCAAGATGTAAATTTAGAACTGGAGGAAGAGGACATTATCTTCAAAGACAATGAGGAGAAAGTTGCAAAGAATAATAGGGATCAAATGTTATATAAGATTATTATAACTCTTATGAAGAAACAAGATATGCAGGAGCAAAGGAGATTCACATAGATGATTTTAGGGGTTAAATTTCGCAAATGGGCTAATTTTCCATGGTTTTTCCCAAAACAAGATTCGCCAATTTACATTTTTTTTAAAAATGATTCGCCCAAATTCCATAGAATAAAATTATTTTACCTTAAAAATCACTAAAACTTTATAGAAAGTATACAAAATCCTTAGAAATTTAAATATTTTTACAAAGCTATCGCTAAACATTTTACATTTTGCATATTAAGGAATAGTAAGATTAGCCCATGTTTTTACATTTTAATATAAATTTTCATCCTTAAAATCATCCCTGAAGGAGAAGTGACAAAAATGAAATTCAGCCAAGGATAGAATTGGATAAGGAAATTGATGTATTGTGGATGTTGATGAGGAAAATTACCAACATAATATACAACAGAAAATGGAGGACAACCAACAACAGAGTTCAACTTACTGAAATATCTTTCATAAACAAAGAAAGTGGGAAACAACACCATAAATTTTGGAATCCTGGAGAATTGGAAGCAACCATTGTTGAACAACAACAAGGTAGAAAAGTAGCTAGACAACTACAACATAAGGTTTGGGATCCAGGTGGACTTCAACAAAGGAAATCATGATCAGGAGATCATGAAAAATTTTGTTCCTTGGGAGTCTGATACAAGAGCATTTTACCTCCTAAATTCAATCACATTTGACTAGGCCTAAGGGGTCTTGAGTTTACTAAGGGAGTGGGTTCCCTAATGTGTATTTTGTTGAAGTTTCCCATGGGTTGTGGATATTTTTGTAAGGATTTATGTAACATGTAATTTAATCTTCTTTATTAAGTAGATGATGAGAAATTCTCAGAATGAAGAGGTCTAGAGAGACCTTAGGATAAGAAGAGGCTTATTTAAGATTTTAGGGATCTAAATATCATAGGGATTTGATTGAGAGATCCTAGGGATTGTTGGTTGAGATATTTGTGGATCTGAAATAGATTATTTTCAGAATCCTTTTCTTTTATAAGTTGTAAGCCATGAGACCTAAGGGATCGAATATGATGGGTGTGCAAGTGAGGATTGGGTGTGTATAAAAGGCCAGTGTGGCCAAAATATCAGTCATAGGACAAATACATGTAGATCAGGTCTGTGAGGTAGAAATGTTCTTTGTAAAAGTATATTTACATAATTGAAATGATGACAGTATGTTTTGAGTGATTGGAAATCTGATTGTGTAAACCTGTACTCTTAGGAATAACTGTGTTATCATATATACTGACGGTAATATTTCCCATAAATTGTATGTAAATCCATAATTTGAGTGCGTAAACTATAGAAGGGTTTGCATGTTTGCAGGTCTCAGATATTGAAATACAACCAAGTCTGAGTTAGACTTGAAATCAAAATGGGATTTCGTGACTGATCATTGATCACTCCTAGGATCAATGATCCAAAATATCTATGAAATGACATGCTCAGAAGAGTGTGAACTTTCAAGGTCCAATTGATTGTGAAGATAGGCTATAGTAAGCGTCAAATCAATGAAGTGAATAAAACTGAACCGTTGGATCAGAATTAGTACCAGTGTTGGGAGGAAGATTAAACACGAGTTGTCATATTTTTGGTTGAACCCAATCGACGATATAGATCCATGCTCACAATTTAAGTTTCACGAGGATTAGTTATAATGTAGATTTGTGAAAAAAAGAAGGCCCTGGGTTTTAGTGGAGCCACGTGTCACAATTGTGTTCCTTTGTGTTTCATTTAGTGGTTTATAAACCCACCCTTTGAAAAATGTGAAATATCCCAAGGTCATGTGGAAGGGAGGTAAGCTCTCAGTTTATTTTTTATTTTCATTATACGCCTTGTGGTATTAACCTTGGTTTAGATCTCTTGATCATATGGATTAGAAGAACATAGTAATTATTACTGAAATGCGTAAACAAGAAATTAAATCGAGTCTTCATATGATTCTTGGAAGACTAAGATTGCGGTGGAATTGAGGGATCAATGTAGTAGAATCGATCCATACTTGTGATCTATTCATAAGTATCAAACCTATATCAAAAGCAATCAAAAGGAACCCTCAAACCGTAATTTAAGACTAAGGTTGTAGAGATCAAAAACCTAGTAAAATTGAATCAGTGAATACTTGAGATTATAATTGATCAGGGACTTTCAAAGAGGAAAGTAGGAGGATCGTGATCATTTCCCACTCATGTTTCTCTTTTTGTGAGGTTGAAATAATTGAATGATTGATTATAATATATGATCCAACACAATGTTTCCTTCATTATTATTTAAATTCGATAATCAAAGGCTCCTAGTTGGTTCATGATTCAATGCCTGTATTAGAGTGATAAAATTCATTGGGTTTATGTTAATTATTCCTAATTAATTTTTTGCATTTATTTTGTGTTCATTTCATTACAAGAAGCCGATGAAGAAAAAGTAACTGTCTATCAGACTTCAACAAAAAGGACTCATTTGAGTATCTTAAAACAAATCAATTAATTTCTTGTAAATTTTATTAAAATTCAATAATTCAAAATTGATATAAAAGAATGATAATAATTTATTAAGCTGATAGGCGTATACCTATTGAAAATGGTCAGAATTAATGGTCTTTTAATCACACATAGACATTTAATGGCCATGATTTCATTTACCCAGAATATTCTTAGTCATCACAATAAATGAAAGACTATGATTTGAAGAATTAACTTCCTTACATGACAAAAGATGTATGTTTATCATTAGAGAGAGTGATTAAGCTGATTAAAGTAGCAATGATTGTTTATAGATTTTATTACTTTCCTTAAATTTATATGTTTCACTATGATTTCTTTTTTATGTTTTTTACTAAGCGTCATCAATTTTTACGAAGTTTCCATCCGTTTCACATAAAAATATCATTCAAATATATCCCCGTGGGTTTGTGTGGCCTCCTGAAGCATTCCATGATCCACCTCTACATTTTTTATTTCTTTTTTAGGTTATTTACTAGGCTCCATCAATGTTTTACCAAGTTTCCATGCATTTCACAAATAAGTATCATTTAAATATATCCCCGTGGGTGCATGTGGCATCCTGAAGCATGCCATGATCCACCTCTATATTTGTAATTTTGGATTTCAATTAATTGTGCGATAATGTCATCCTTTCAATCAACTAGGCATTTTTGTTTGTGGGTGGTTGTGTGACATCCTAGAGGTTTCAATTAACCATGGCAATGGCATTTCAATTAAGCATGCCCTAGGTTTCAACTAAAATGCAACATCTTTCTCACATATGATTAAACGTGTTTTCATATAATTGCAGGGTTGTTGCTAGGAAGGCTCGCGTTGAAGCATGGCATGAAATATGGGTAGTATTATTTTGAAATCACCAACATACATTGCATTTTAGTGTTAAAAAATTAACCTCCCTAAGAGCATGGGGCATTGTATTTGATTCAGTCTCCTCAACAATAGAATGGGTTGGAATGTAGGTTTTATGTTATGAAATTTGCACTGTATTTCTTGAAGAATATAACTTCACACAATCCTTTACCAGTACACTATCTTGCAAGTAACGTTTTTGGATAATTAATATGAAAATTTATCTTCTAAATTGATTGTCATCCTAACTTTTGTTTTATCATAGATCCACGCCCTATAATACTCTTCTTTCAAGGAAGATTTCGCTCCAAAGGCTACATGGAAATTAAGAGGATTTCTTGGATCACTTAACAGAGATGAGAAGGATTGGAGTGAGTCTTGGTTTTAATTAATTAATTATATAATGTTCAACTTAAAAACAAATGATCTCGGTTTTAATTAAATTGTTATATACAACCATTGCAAAGACTGAATTTTCTGAAGGGAAACAATGCACCATAGAACATGTGAGTCTATAAACAAGATCTTATACTTTTAGGTACTTTAAAAAAAATAAGAATGAAAGTACATTTAAATACTTTTAAGGTTATATTCTTCAACATTAACTCACTTCTTCCATGTGATTCAACACCCTTGTTGTATTCCCGTGTAAATAATTGCACTTCGTGGTAATCAATATCAGGTTGAAATTTTCGATAAAGTAAGGCCCAAATGTGTGTCATCATCCTTTAAAAAGGAGCATTCGAAACATATTTACGATAATGAAATCCAGAGGATTGGTGGAAAAACAGGTTGAATACTCATCAATATTATCATTTTAGTGGAAATGTTCAATAAATTAAAGCCCATTTCTGTGAAATTGGAATAATTGGAGAGGAACGACGAATAAAGAGTTTGAATACTTTTTCTCTTATTGTTTTTGAACTTTTATTTGAGATGATAGGAATACATTGTAACTTACCATCTTATCTTATAAAAAAATAAGAGAATGAATATGATGAGATGCATTATAATCATTTTATTTTATTAAAAAGAACATAGTGAATATTCAATTAAGATAACTAAATTTTTTAAAAATAAATAAAAAATAATCAAAATAACCATTTGGGTTAGGGTTATTTTTATAAAGTTAGGGATGGGGTTATATGGAAATATTAGGGTTATGGATATATTTATAACATTAGGGTTTGCTTGGATGATGATTTGACTGGTAAAGTCTACAGAGGTATGCATACCCTACCCCCTATGGATTTGAACTTGTGACCTTTTAATAGGAAACACATGTTCTTAACCATTAAACCCACTCAGGTTGTATATTATTTAAAATAAATAAATAAATTTGAGATGATTTTAAGTTAGTTTAATTTATTTTTAAAAATTGTTATGTAACTCAACTATAAAATATTTAAACACTTGGGTTATAAAATAGCTAATTATTCTAGAATAAAAAATAATATTAAAACGATAACATTAATACTTTATTAATTTTTTGAAATATTTTTTTCTTAAATTTGTTTAATGTTAATGAAAAATAATCATGATAATAACGATAACACCACATTCTTAGAATACTTAGGAAAAGAGACATTTTAAGGATATGTAAATCTCCTCATTATATACCTATATTGTTTAAAAATATTTATATACAATATATTTAATATTTATATACAATACAGTTTGTAAATGTATATTTTATAATTAAAAATATAGTTGGTATAGTTATAAATGACCACAATATTTTTTACAATTGTAATGGTTTGAGAATATGGTTTAATGCTTGTGTGAAATTTATGCTTTTATTCTTTTATTGAAATTTGTGTGTCTATGTATGTATGTATGTATGTATTTTATGTGGATTTTAATAAAGTTTTATATTGGTAGGAGACTTGCTTTGTTAATTATCTCACCCATGACAAACAAAATCAATGAAAAATATATATAAAGTATATATGCATGTATAATGGTCATAGTCAGTATCATGATGCAATGTATACATTATATAATCCATGTGTGTTGTACTTAAATGTCCTTATAACATTAATAAATCATCATCAAATTTCAAGTTGATTTTCTATCAATGTCCTTAGAATGAGTACAAATCGTCATCTACAAAGAATTAAACAAGTTGATTCCGTTTAAATATTCTTAGAAAAAATATAAATCATCATGTGTAACTTATAGACCAAGTATATTCTTTATCAATATCCTTAGAATAATATAAGTCATCATCTCCAAAGTTTCAGATGATTTTCTATCAATGTTCTTATAACAAGTATAAATTATTAAATGATTTGCTATCAATGTCCTTAGAACAATTATAAATCAAGTAGATTTACTATCAACTTCTTTAGAATAAGTATAATTCATCATCTACAAAGTTCAAGATGATTTTTTATCAATCTGATGAACATAACCTCATCGTCACTATGTGATGGACATAACCTCATCATCACAATGTTATGCAAGTATCTTGTCATTATAAGGTGACAAATAATGTCCTTTCGTCGTAATGTTATGAAAATACCACCGTCGTCGCAATATGATGAACATACGACATTTAT
>ML784333.1:303963-324042 GCA_009831015.1 Picea engelmannii | reverse complement strand
GCTTTACATAGGATTTTTACTTGCTTTCTTAGGACTATCCATTGACCCTTGGCCCAAAAGCACTTAGGTTACCTAGTTTCAAGTTGCTTAGTAGGGTTTGTTCATTAGATAGGTTTGCCTGAGTAGACTAGCCTTAGATAGTTGCCTTTATTAGTTAGAATATACTCCTACTAGCCCTTCTACCTTTGGCATATATTTTGCTACAACTCTAAGTTTACTTACCCCAGGTTGACAATTTAATTAAGGGTTTTTAGTGTGTTTTTAGTGCATATACAACACCCATCATTTTTGGCACCATTGTCAGGGAGTTGTCTCAAGGTAAGAAGTAGTTAAGAAATAGATCATTCCTAGACCTTAGCATTAGATTGGTGGTAGGGGGACTTTAAGACGAGAGGTAAGAACCTGTGCATCTGCTATTGCAGGCTCCCCCAAAACCAATGGTATTTTTTCCTTTTTGTTTATGTTTTCTTTCGTGAATAGACCTAGAAACCAAATGGTAGATTTTTCTTTTGTTTTTGATTTGTTTCATGAATAGGCCTAGAGACCCACAAGGTAGATACATTAAATCTAAATCAGACTTTTCAACCAAATTTCCTTACGATCTCTTTGGGGGAAGGAATGTTCCACTTATAAAATCCACAGACCGATACTGAAAAAAAGGAGCTAGCTCAACCCAAAGAGCTAAAATAGTCTCTGAGAAGACTAACACAGGGAGGACTATAGAACAAGGAATTGAAGCATCAATCATATTAGGACAGGAGGCAAGACCACTCGAGCCTTCCACAGAACCAAACAATACAGCCTTTGCTTTTACACCACCACCAAGAAATCCTAATTTTGAGGACATCATAGACCCTGAACAGGTGAATCTTTTGTTTGGCAGTTCAACCAATGTAATTATATCTCAAATTGACACATAAAATTTGGCACCAATAATCTCAACCGGCTCGAGTAGAGTCCCATACATCCAATCAGTAGGAAGACCATTTCATCAAAGGGAAACCTTATTCTCTTCAAATATCAAACCACCTAGGTACTCTCTTTTTGGAAACCAAGCTAATATGGGTGATTAGGAGGACCATAACAATGTAAGACATGGGGAGGAAGAAGAAACTGGAAACCAAACTGAAACTACCTTCGGGTTTCCGATTTTAGACACCACTCCAAATGTGAACATGAAGAATATTCCTCTCTCAGCACTGCCTACCTTTTATGGTAAAAACAATGAAGATCTAGACACCTTCCTATTTGAATTTGACATTTTGTACAGAAGCTACAACTATGTGCAAGATGCCCATAAATTAAAACTCTTTCCTGCCACCTGTTAGTGATAAAAAATGCACTGGTATTTTTGAAGTGTTTTCTTAACTTATGCTCATTTATAAAGTTTTTTAGCCAATACCTTAACTTCCAGGTCTTCATCAAAGCTCTCTTTGCTCGTTTTTACCTGCATTTCACAAACTAACATATGCATATAGCGCAAGCATCCACATAAAGTATATGAAAAGGTTGACTATCCTAAGTCTAGTCTATCAACCAAGTCTTAAACTAAGACAAAATCTAAGCTACAAGCTAAGTCAACTAAATCCTCTCACGTTTTTATGGATTTAACCAAAATTTGGGTGGCCCATAGGCCCAATCCAAACCATGATTTAGTCTACAAGCTTCTCGGGTTTATTAATTGTTTACAAAACTTGGGGGGGGGGGGGTGGACACAACCCAAGCCACAAGTTAACTCATAGTCGACAGGTCAAACCAAGCCACGGAACATACAACCTAGCGTAATTGTGTTGACGAGCGAAATCGACCATCCATCAACTGAGAGAGTGGAATTGGTCCGAGGTTGTCTAATAACCCAAGCCGTTTGGGATGAACCACCCTGACGGGTTTAGCGTCTCTATTGGCCGATCTAAGGTCCTAAGAAAACAAAAGAAAACTAATCTAAACTAACTAAAACTAAATAAAAATAAATAAAACTAACTAACTAACTAATCTAATCTAAAACTAACTATTAAACAAACTAAACTAATTTAACTATTCTATAAACACTATCTACCAACTAATACTATACTAACTCTAACTAATTAACTATCTAACTACTAACAGAAATATAACTTATTCACAAAATATACAATATCTACAATTTACAGATTTAAATAAAACCTGAAAAATTCATTTGCATTCTGTCCTGAGGCAGAGAGATATATTTTTGTTGATTTTATAATTTTATGAGCAAGAAATAAAACAAAAACTAACTAAAACTAAACAACTAACATACTAATTCTAACTACACATATATCTAACTAAACTACTAATAAATATACTAAACAA
The DNA here is from genome assembly GCA_009831015.1 of Picea engelmannii. NCBI lineage: Eukaryota > Viridiplantae > Streptophyta > Pinopsida > Pinales > Pinaceae > Picea > Picea engelmannii. The sequence continues at coordinate 321,711 of ML784333.1, read as the reverse complement.
ATAAACAACAAACTGACCTGGAAACGCTCCAGATTTGTCCTAGGTATGATGAATGTTTTAGCAGATCAGAGGGAGGAAACCCGCTCTGAATTATCCAGAAGCTTCTCGTAAACGATAGTTGCAATGCTCCTTAAGTTTGATCACAGGACAAACAAGACATAAAAATAACAACAATCTTATAATTTATAAATCTCTACAATTGGATAAACATGTATGTAAAGACTTATACATGATAGTTCAATTGATGAAGAAGAGAAATCTGTCATTCATTAACTAAACTAAGTAATTTCTACATTCTTTAAATTAGTGAAAGAAATCAGGCATGTATCACATTAATTCAATCATATCATTCTGCAAAAGACTGTGATAGCTAAAGTAGTCACTAATCAAATACAAATTGATAAACATAAACATGAAACAAAAGATTGATATTATGAAAGCGAAAGCTGTAGTAGAACATCAACTTCTGTCTCAGTTTGTATTAAAAATCCATAGCCTGGTTCTCCCACAAGTGAGGATGATCCTTATTACAAAAATAATAAGTATTTATAAGTTTTCCACAGGGTAAAACCTCTATGTGGAAGTTATCAAAATGTTTACATAAAATCTGGGAAGATATCCCAAGTTTAACTAAACTAGGAAACTACAATAAAACTAAAACACACAAATATCCTCTAGATTGCCCATCTTGTCCCTTGCAATTCGAATTTACCTGAAACAGGTCAAAAATGGACAAGTCAGAAGGATATTTTATTAATAAATGATAAAAATCTAATTCTATAGACTAGCTACATAATCATGTGATTCTGTAGCTGGTCTAAATAAGACACAGAATCAGTATTAAAATCGATTGAAAATCTTTTAAAGAATTCAATTTAATTGACATCCAATAGCTATTTGAAAATGAATCATTTAATTTGAATTTGTTATACCATTTGAAATCAAACAGGATCAAAAATCATTCAACCGAATGCAGAGATAGGTGTACTATGTTTCTTTGGTTACCACAAAATCGAACGAACAGGATCATAATTAACCATTGAGAAATCGTTTGATATTCAATTGAAACCAATATAATCAAAACAAATCATGGTAATGTTTAAACAGGAGATACGATCGAATCCAAACAAAATCATTTACAATTCGTTATAGTTGTAATGACATAGCAAACGATTTATACCATAAGCGAATCAAACCAATACTGGCCCATAATTGTCCACAAACGAAATCGTGACAGGGTGTAACAGAGTTCGTATGAAATATCCGATTGTTTGTTTTTGCAAACTGGGGTTAACAAGATCGATTGACCTTGACCAAAATCGTTCCACTCAAATGAGTTGTAACCGGATTTGGTAGAGATAACACAGTCAATCAATTCGTTTTGCAAATTTAAAATCAAACAGAGCATTCATTCATGATACGAATCTAACTCATGAAAATGATCGAACTAACAACAATCCAATCGAGTGAATCAATCGGCTGGGGTTTATCATAGTTGTCATGAGTCAAATCCATTCCACGATTCGGGCGTATTTGCACAGGTTTAAATGAGAGCATTGTTTTTATATGAAACAAAGTAGTCCTTTCCAAATTAAATTGATAGAGTGGTATTCCTGATTTGGAAAAATATATGACAAAGCATATCGTAACAACCAAACTCATTGAAATCATTTACCAATCATAGCATCCGAACCATAACAAAATCAAATCCAAACATGATTGCATAAAAAACTTCCTATTCGGAGTAAATACAAGACGAATTGAATTGAAAGAAAATCGTCAATTTCATTAACTCAATCAGGCAAACCAACAAATCAAATCCAAACGACAACCATTCAAATCCAATAAAAATCTATCGACGACTATACTGGGAATGATCAACTCATGTATCAAAATGAAACTCCATTTATTTTTAGCAAAGCAACACAATATACAGGATGATCACCGAATGACAGAGGCATTTGAATGAGAAACTGAGCTATTTAAAAACATAATTCGAATTATTATATTAACCTTGATCATTCACAAAACAAAAACGATATCAAATTTTCATACCTGTACAGCGACGAGACGGCTTGGTCATGACAATTTAGAGTTGATAACGACTGTGGTTTATTCAACATTCTTGAAAAGGATGGAGCCTGTCGTCTTCTGCTTTTTATCAGCTGCTTGGAGTTGGTCTCTCTGGCTAGTCAACACTATAATTTGATCTTCTAGCGATTGAATTTTCGATTGGAGTATGGGAACATCAATGTAGTATCGTTCCAGCCATAAATCGCATTGGTCACAGGAAGACTATGAGGGGTTTGAAAGAGCAGGTGAGGCTTTGATCATATGGCCGAAGGTTTCGTTAGGCAATTTAATACCAAGGTAGCTGGGATCATTTTTTAGACAGGGAGGAAGATTTGACATGAAATTGTAGGGTGTCTCGGGACATAAACCCTGTGAGTAAGGGTACTCACTGGCTAGAAAATGTTCCATGTCAGAATCCAAATCTTCACTAAGGATTATAGGTTTTGACTCAGCAGAGGGTTTAGGTTTGTTCCTAGCCATTCTTGAAATCATCCGAGCATTCTTTTTACCCTTGGCATAAGCCATAGGGTTTTCCTTGGGATTTTTTCTTACAGGCCTTTTAATAGTCTCGCCCTTCTCAGTTTCAATGTCCGATAAATAAATAGGAGGGTCGAGTGAAGGCTTAGGAGCGGGCAATAGGATATGGAAGGGAACAGGTGGCTCGGCCTTGGCTTTAGTCACCATAGGCTTGTCAACCTGTATAGGGTCCGAGTCATTGAAACCATTTCGAGCGACGAAATCTCTCCAGCTATCACCATGCAAACTCAAATGATAAACAATGATAATCTTAATAAGCCCATGGTGGAATAGGCTACTATCAGCCTTCTGCCTTTTAAACCTTCGACATTTTATACAGGCTGCGCTGAAAGTAAAAGGGAAAATTCAATGGGTATCCCATAAATTTCATTAACAAACGCAGATGGTAGAGGAAAACTAGTCTGTATCGACCTTCACAGGTCACAAACTGTTTGACTACCATCAAAGTATCGTGCCATCATGTTTTAAGTGCAGAGATGGGCATACCTCTGTCACAAGAGGTGACTTTTCGTGAGACAAACAGTAGTGTCCATGGAACCTCCTCGACCTTAGAATTTTTGAACCAATGCTGGCCCGAGGATGGTAACCCTGTAGCAGAACTAATAAATTCCTCGTCGATTTCCAACTGGGTGTCTCCCACCTTGGCTCTACAGCCATCGAAAGTTAGGGCGAACTGTCGTGCCACACAGAGATTAAAACCCTCAAAATGTTGCACGAAGGTGAGCCATCCGTTATCCTCCAGGTCTTTGTGGGCATTATCAAACATTAACAAGGCTTGGTTGCCATTTGGCTAGATTCACACGACTAGTGCCATGGAGCCGAGCACATGGTAAGCCGAGGGTTTGGATCATAATACACAGGGGCAGAGCTACCCGAGCTAACAGAAGTGAATGGGCATAAGAGATAGGCATAGATGCCATCATGCGAAGGTGGTGGAGCTTATCCCTACCATGCAAAATAGTTATTGCCAAAGTACAACCACCGATTTTCATAGCTGTTCAACCCACTATTCCATAGTTCAACAATCATATGCCTTGGCCGACCAATGAAAACAATGGTGAGTGTATAAACCAACGCACAAAATCAACGTTATGCCAAAGTTTTTTTAACCATTAACATTCAAATTGAAATCAATACCAAACGTTTGACCATGCGCCAATGTATCAACTCAAATCAATAGTTTAACCAATGTGACGATGGGTATTCATATAATCAACAAACCAAATGGTTATGAAAACATAGAAATAGGCATCATACTAAAGATATATATGAAAGATTTAACCATAACACCAATGTATCTTATGAAACCAAAGGTCATGTAGATCAAATAAAAATGAAAATCCAAATGCCAATGCATTACAAACTCAATGGAACCAAGTCACACAATCAATCGAAGCATGAGTACCGATCAAAGGATCTTGCCAGCTGCATAATGATAAATAAAAGGTAAGCGTAATAGGCATATCGACAAAAAGATAATGACAGTTCAGGTAGTGGTTTTAAGGTGACTTCAAAAGACAAAATTTTCACGCTTACAGTCGTGAAAACAAAACGAAGGTAAATGTGCAAATGTCGCAAAAATAAAAATGTCGTTTATCTAGAAATTGCGACGAAAAATTGATGTTTGCAAAACATTGGTGTAGGCAGCTTATAAGACAATGGAAAAAAAAGTGAATCGGCTGCCAACAAATTGCCAAATTCCATATTCATCCACACCTCATCCATTTAATCATCTAGATCAGCATATCTAAAGGTTGTGAGGCTCAAAATTCCAATATATGTGTGGTTTTGTCCCTTAGCAAATATTAAAAAATAAAACATGGACACAGAGTAAATGTCAAGTGCCACATGAATGCGCAGTTGTCATTTTGTGAGTATAGCTACATCTCTCAACTCTTGATAGTCAAAGGCATCAGATCAAAGACATCTAGTCACAAGGAAGAATCACGAAGCAAAGGGAATTTGCGTCGAGCTTCAGATTTCATTTGCCTCTACCAAATGCTTTTGTTGAGATTACAGGTGTCGAATTGTGGTCAAGAGCTACAAGGTTTGAAGGTATCCACCAAACTGCTAGAATCAAGGAATTATTTCAGAGATTGAGGTCTTACGTTGAGTTGACAAAGTCAAATCTTTCAATTCATCAATGCACAACTTGAAGTGACAATGGTAATTGCATAGAGAAAGTTATAGGTGCCCGAGATTGCAAGTGCCACGAGTATTGAAGTTATTGCTAGGTGTTTTTAGGTTTTGAGGCAGATGCTTTTTCTGAGGAATATCAATAACGCAGGAGTAAAAACGCAAGAGGTGGAAGACCTTTGATTTTACCTCAACAAAAGGTTTACTGCAAGTTTGGTGAACACCAAATGAAGAGAAATCTTCATGTTATGGGAGGTTGGAACTATTGTAGAGGTTATTGATAAGGCAGGTAAGAAATGCATCTCAGATACCAAACATGATGTGATGGACTGGAATTCTATGAGAGTATGGTTGAATACACCTTTGGGTTTTCCAATAGAGCAAGAAATTTACAAATCTAGAATTGTTTTGACAAGTTATTGTCAGATTGTAAGGCTGAAGCCAGAGAGGTCTATATCTATTTCTATTTTACAAGGAGTTCATGGATTAGCCATCTTTACAGTTGCAAAAGCTGGCATAAGCATGACTTACAAACTAGGGACTGGGGTATGAGATGTTGCATCAAATGAAGTCATATATTCTTTAGACTTTGAAATATACACAACAATCCATAATTGAAAGGTGCACAGAAAGAATGAAGGAGTTTAGATATGCAGAAGTATTTGACTACATGGCTTCTAGAGAAATTTTCTTTCATCTGAAGCATGGGGCATAATAGAGGCTGGTAGGAAAAGCCATCAGAACTTTGATCAGAAGAGTAAAATATTGAAGGATTTTTTCATTTAGAAATTTTGAAGCAAGTTTGAAAACTGTGCTTTTGGCAGCTAAAACCATTTCAAAGAGGCAATGTTAGCTTCCTAAATCTCCGCTTTCGGCAGCTAACCCTACTATGTTTCAGATATATAAGCCATTGAAAGCACAGACACAGGCAGAATGTTAATATCTTTGCTCAGACCGAATGCTTTTGCTAATAAATCATCTCAGCAAGGTTCTAAATGAATTATAAAATTAAAAGGGACAGAGATCACTCTCTCTTTTAAGTTTTGAAGTCGATACAAAGGATATAAGGGTTGAAAAATCTTTTTTCTATTTTTAGTTAAAGATATGCCCATGTGTCATAACAGAATTTGGAGTAGCCTTGTCATCATTCAGAAGACTTATGCAGTTGTCAAAGACTTCAGATTTAGATAATGATTTGATTCCTTTTATATAGGATCTATTCCTATTGTTTTGTAACTAGTTTGATATTACTATTCTTAGTATAATTCGATCCTATTTTATAGGATCTGAGTTCTTGATGTAAAGGCTATAAAGTCTATTGTTTTGAAGGACTAAGGGGGGGGTTCAAGTCTAGATACGGGACCATGTTGTTTTTGTAATAGACCTTTCTTGCATGTAATACAGATACACAAGCTTCTTTCTATGTTACTATCAGATTGCCATTTTCTTTCTATTTTATATACTTTCATTGATTACTTTCTCTATCCAAGTTTGTCTAATTGTAGGTGATTGTCATCTCATCCTGTCAATTCATAAACATTGATGTATTCGTAATCACTGCTATCTTTATTCAACCCATCATATATATGTTATGGTTGATAAATATAGTCTTTTTCACCCATCAATTTGGTTATTCATTTGAATAATAACTCTTGAAAGCATTGTCTTACCTAGTTATATATATTTGGGTGTCTTGAAAACAAACTAGTTGGTTAAGTTATCCCATTTGATCCACACATAAACACAAAATCAAAACACATATTAAGTTACCAGGCATCTTTGAGATATAACCTAGAAGAGTTTCCTAGAGAGATAACAAATTGGCGTCGTTGTCGGGGAGAGGATATTGAAGCTCAGCTTCCTTGGGATACGACAAGCTCCATCTTTGATGATAGACAAAGTTTGGACATATTTTCGGTTGTAATCACCTATTTGGAGACTCCATGAAGGACAGATTCAGTGGTGACTCCATTGTTCTGAAATCTATTGGTGACTCCACTGGTATGGAATGAACAAGATCTTAGCTAAGAGGTATGCCTTCTGTGATTTTTCAAAGATTGTTGGTTTCCCTAATCCAGTACCTACTAGAGATGAATGGGAAAGAAGTATTCCTATATTTCGAGGAGAAGAGTGGGAAGTGCCAGCTGAACACTTGCTGGATTTTCATGACTTTATTCATTGGCTTGAAATTGTGCATGAGGATGTTCAGATCAAGCTCTTCGAGTTTTCATTAGAGGGGATTGCTCATGATTGGTACCAGTCTATTCCTATTGCCAATATCAGCTCTTTGGAAGATTTCCATGCTGCCTTTCATTTGTTTTGCAAAGGCATATTTTCAGCTGACCTTTTATATCCTGAATGTTGTCATGATTTCAATTTATTGAACAAAGATCCAAATATTCATGAAGACTTTGTTGCAACAGAAGATATCTCTCATCATGATCAAGGGACTACTGATACATATTATGACAACCTTGCTGATGCTTTTGACATTGTACTAAACACATCTATTGTCTTAGATTGTCATGAAGAGAAGATTGTTCCCTTTGAAAATTTTAAAGACGATGGGCAGATTGAAGGAACATCATTGAATTTACAGTAGATACTAAGGGAAACCTTTAGTTTTCTGATTTGCAGATCAAGGGAAGTTGCAGTAACCATGATGAACATGATTTTTAGGGACTATCTAATCTCTAGCTAGAGCATTAGAAAGATCCTCCTTCTCCTTATGAATATGTTGTTTCAAATTGTGATAAGGAACAAGAGGATATTTTTCCAAATTTGTTTCATGATCCTATTGTTGATACTTATATACAAGAAGCTTCATCTCTGTCATTGAGATATTATCTTGATGCTCTTATATTAGACCAATACAGTGATGAGGAAGAAGATGTTAAGATTTGTGAAGACTTATTGTTTACTCAAATTTAATCTAGTTCTTTTTTTCAGCAGAGAGATGATCAAAAATATGTGCATGTTGTGATTGATGCTTGTTACGAATCTGTTGCTCAAAAGTCCAATGAAGATCTTTTTAGTTTTGATGTATCCTGCAAAGATATTATTGTTGGGGAGGAAATTGTTAGTTGTGATAATCCAGCATATCATCATGATGAATTCAGATTACAAAGATATGGTGAAGGGGAGAAGAAAGGTTCAGATCAGTTGTTGAGCTTGCATTTTCCTCCGATGAAGGTTGAGCAGTCCACATTCATCATTGAAATCAGTGAAAGAAATCAGCAGCTGCAATACATTCTGTTGGAGCAGCAACTCAAAGAGGTATTCTTTTATGGTTTTAGTGACCCTATTGCAAACTATTTGGAATCTATGAACAACATATATGTTAAAGTATTTTTTTCAGATGAAAGTTGGTTTTATCATCTGTTCAAACTACTTTTTTGTTGGCTATGCATGGTCTAGTCTATCAACCAAGTCTTAAACTAAGCCAAAATATAAGCTACAAGCTAAGTCAACTAAAGCCTCTTGGGTTTTTATGGCTTTAACCAAAATTTGGGTGGCCCACAGGCCCAATCCAAACCACGAGTCAGTCTACAGGCTTCTCAAGTTTATTAACATTTTACAAAAGTTGGGGGGGTGGACACAGACCAAGCCACGCATTAACTCATAGTCGACAGGTCAAACCAAGCCACACAACATACAGCCCAGCACAATTGCCAAGTTCCATAGTTGTCCACACCTCATCCATTTAATCATGTATATCGTAATATCTAAAGGTTGTGAGGCTCAAACTTCCGATATATGTGTGGTTTTGTCCCTTCGAAAATATAAAAAAATAAAACGCAGACACAGAGTAAATGCCAAGTGCCACATGAATGCGCAGTTGCCATTTTGTGAGTATAGTTGCATCTCTCGACTCTTTGACATTCAAAGGCATCATATCAAAGACATCTAGTCACAAGGAAGAATCATGAAGCAAAGGGAATTTGTGTCGAGCTTCAGATTTCATTTACCTTTGCCAAATGTTTTTGTTGAGATTACATGTGTCGAATTGTGGTCAAGAGCTGGAAGGTTTGAAGGTATCCGCCAAACTACTAGAATCAAGGCATTATTGAAGATATTGAGGTCTTACCCCGAGTTGACAAAGTCGAAGATTTCAGTTCATCAATGCACAGCTTGAAGTGACAATGGTAATTGCAGAGAGAAAGTTATAGGTGCCCAAGATTGCAGGTGCCATAAGTATTGAAGCTATTGCTAGGTGTTTTTAGGTTTTGGGGAAGATGCTTTTTCTGAGGAATATCAATAATGCAGAAGTAAAAACACAAGAGGTGGAAGACCTTTGATTTTACCTCAGCAAAAGGTTTACTACAAGTTTGGTGAATACCAAATGAAGAGAAAGCTTCCTGTTATGGGAGGTTGGAACTATTGTAGAGATTCGTGATAAAGCAGGTAAGAAATGCAGCTCATATACCAAACATGATGTGATGGATTGGAATTCTATGAGAGTATGGTTGAATATGCCTTTGGGTTTGTCAATAGAGCAAGAAATTTACAAATCTAACAATGTTTTGACAAGTTATTGTCAGAATGTAACGCTGAAGTCAGAGAGGTGTATATCTGTTTCTATTTTACAAGGAGCTCATGGATTAGCCATCTTTACAGTTGCAAAAGATGGCATAGGAATTACTTACAAACTAGGGACTGGGGTATGAGATGCTGCATCAAATGAAGTCATATATTCTTCAGAATCTGGCATATACACAACAATCCATAATTGAAAGGTGCACAGAAAGAATGCAGGAGTTTAGATATGTAGAAGTATTTGACTACATGGCTTCTAGAGAAATTTTCTTTCAGCTGAAGCATGGGGCATAACAGAGGTTGGGAGGAAAAGGCATCAGAACCTTGATCAAAACAGTAAAAGATTGAAGGATTTTTGCATTTAGCAATTTTGAAGCAAGTTTGAAAATTGTGCTTTCAGTAGCTAAAACCATTTCAAAGAGGCAATGTTAGCTACCGAAAGCTCTACTTTCGGTAGCTAACCCTACTATGTTTCAAATCTATAAGCCACCGAAAGCACAGACACAAGCATAATGTTAGTATCTTTGCTCAGACCGAATGTTTTTGCTGCTAAATCTTCTCAGCAAGGTTCTAAATGAATTATAAAATTAAAAGGGGTAGAGATCACTCTCTCTTTTAAGTTTTGAAGCAGATACAAAGGAGATCAGGGTTGAAAAATATTTTTTCTATTTTTAGTTAAATATATGCCCACATGTCATAATAGAATCTGGAGTAGCCTTGTCATCATTAAGAAGACTTATGCAGTTTTTGAAGACTTCAGATTTAGATAATGATTTGATTCCTTTTATATAGGATCTATTCCTATTGTTTTGTAGCTAGTTTGATATTACTATTCTTAGTATAATTCGATCCTCTTTTATAGGATCTGAGTTCTTTATGTAAAGACTATAAAGTCTATTGTTTTGAAGGACTAAGGGGGGGGTTAACGTCTAGATACAGGACCATGTTGTTTTTGTAATAGACCTTTCTTGAATGTAATAGAGATACACAAGCTTCTTCCTTTGTTACTATCAGATTGCTATTTTCTTTTTATTTTTTGTACTTTCATTGATTACTTTCTCTATCCAAGTTTGTCTAATTGCAGGTGACAATCATCTCATCCTGTCAATTCATAAACATTGATTGATTCGTAATCATTGTTATCTTTATTCATCCCATCATATATATGTTCTAGTTGATAAATATAGTCTTCTTCACCCATCAGTTTGGTTATTCATCTAATTAGTACCTCTTAAAAGCATTGTCTTACCTGGTTATATATATTTGGGTGTCTTGAAAACAAACCAGTTGGTTAAGTTATCCCATTTGATCCACACATAAAAAAAAATCAAAACAAACATTAAGTTACCAGGCATCTTTGAGATACAACCTAGAAGAGTTTCCTGGAGAGATAACACCACCCTCAAAGACTCTACACTAAAATGTTTCATGGGGTTGGGAGAATCCAGTATTAGGTCTTGGGAATCCATGAAATACATCTTTCTTAAGAAGTACCAAGACTACTGCAACAAAGAGTCTTGTAATGACATCTTTAAAATCCAACAGTTAGAAGACGAGACCCTTGAATATTATATGAAAAGATTTTGTTACATCTCCCAGGAGTCAAAATACCATGGCCTCCTAGAGGATGAAATTAGGGTTATTTTCCTTAAGAGAATTTCAGAAGAATATCTAGAGATGCTTAAACTGATGGCATCAGGTGATATTTCTCATAAACCATTTTCCAAGATAAGTGAAATGTGTAAAAACCACTCAAGGAGTAGAGCCAAAATAGGAAAGAATGTCTGGGACCCTTACAATAGAATATTAAAATTAGTTAGTTCAGGTGGCATCACAAGAGCAGAGATAGGGAACTTTATAGAAAACTTCAAGACAAACATCTTAAGCACAATAGGTTCCCAATTGGACACACTTAAAATAAAAAGAAACAGGAGGAGGAAAATGCAGCAATGAGCATATATTGCCCAAGTTGCAGGAGGAAGCATTCCTCAAGGGAATGCCCATTAGATAACATTTCAGTTTGTGGCTTATGTACAACAGACCATTCAACTAAGAAATGTACATCCTTACCCAGTTTATTAGCCATATATAGGTCTGTAGATTCTGGGGAGTCTTCTTATGCACCTAGGAGGCCATGGCAGCCTAGGAATCAACCTGCATACCCAGATATACAATCTTAAGTTCCACCCTATTATCAACAACAACAACAGTGGAACCCACCAGGTTGGAAAAGCTGGTCTACTTAGTACCAATATCCTTGTCTTCAAGGATGGAGAGGAGGACACAATCAAGGAAACCCTCAAGCTCCACCTATCCCTATGTCCAACCATCCTTATCCTCAGTTCCCATCGAACACTCTACAACTTCTGCAAGGATTTGTTCCACCACCTTTACCTCCTATTCCACAACAACAACCGCTACAATATCAAAATTCAAGCTCCTCGAGACCAACACAATTACCGTCACAACCAATGTCAAACCCCAATAACAATCCCCCTCAACCTCTTAACAATGTTGATATGCAGGCCTTCCCGACATATGTTATTAATCATATTCCATTACAGGAAATTCAACTAAGATCGGGAAAAGTTATAGATAGGAAGAGACCTTTAGTAGTCATCCAGGAAGAAGAAGAAGAAGAAGCCACCAAACAACCCACAGATGACACTAGGTGGGAAGATGTTATTATCCCGAAGAATCAAGGACCCAAGCTTCCCAAAAATGAACCTTCACAAATTATGAAGGTCCCTCCTTATCTAGACTGATTGGTAATCGAGAAACCTACCACCTAATCAGAATTTGACATTTTGAATGAATTGAAAAATATTTTTGTCAAAATTCCCCTTCTTCAAGCCATTAAATACATTCCAATCTATAGTAAGGTAGTCAAAGAATTGTGTATTAAGAAGCTAGGTAGGAAGCAAAAGGACCCTCCTATAGTACATTTGGTAGGAGGACTCTCTGAGTACATATCAGAGCAGCCAAAGCTAGCAAAATATGGGAATCCAGGAATACCCATAGTGACCATAACCATTAATGAGGTCTCCATCGGAAACACTCTCATAGACCTAGGGGCATCCATCAATGTTATGACCAATACTACCTTGGAACAATTACAGTTACAACCTCTTGTTCGACCTACCCCAACCATTTTGTAATTAGCATATAAGACTAGGGTTATACCTAAAGGGATTTTAGATGATGTCATGGTTACTTTAGCCTCATGGGAGTACCCATTATATTTCCTTGTCATTCATTCAAAGGATACTACCAGAGGCTATCCCGTTATTTTGGGAAGACCTTGGATAGCCACAACCAATGCATTTATTGGTTGTAGAGAAGGAGAAATGACCATCTCAAATGGTCTCTCTATCTAGAAGGTCACCATTTACCCTCCATCTCAACCTATTATGGATAATCTATGGTGTCTTGAATGTCCATATGAGAATGAGGACTGGGAAGAACCCATATTGCCAAGTGACCATGCATGGGCACTTCAGGAGAACACAACAGAAAATGTGCTAAACTAGTTCATTTATGCTATCACATGTGTGGATTTTCCATAGTCTTTTCCCCAATTTGAGTACATGTTTGGGGAAGAATTTCAAGAAAAATTGGACCCATCCATTTTGTCTTCAACATCTTTTATTTTTGAGATAGATGAGTCTACCATATCTTATACTATGCCCTATGAGATTAGTCCAGGGAAATTTTTACATATAAACTCCGGGCTGGATGCAGACCAACAAAAACAGTTAGTAGATATCCTTAAAGAAAAATCAGGAGAATTTGTCTGGGAATACCCTGATATGAAGGGTGTACACCCTGACACATGCATCCATCATATATACACCCAGGGGGGAAGTAACACCTGTTAAGAAACCCCAAAGAAGGATGAACCCAAAAGGAGGAAATCCAAAAGTTGTTAAATGTCGGATTTATCTATCCCATCTCTGACAGTAAGTGGGTATCCCCACTTGTAGTGGTTCCAAAGAAAGTGACCAGGAAATGGATATTTTTTGTTGATTTCCAGGAACTCAAAAAAGCCACTATGAAAGACTACTTTCCTCTTCCTTTCATCGACCAAGTTCTAGTCACCTTGTCTGGAAAGAATTATTTCTCCTTTCTAGATGGGTACAGTGGGTACAATCAGATTCTTATAGCACATGAGGACCAGGGCAAGACTACCTTTACTTTTCCTTGGGGCACCTATGCCTATAGGGTCTTACCATTCGGATTGTGTAATGCTCCTGCCACTTTTCAACAAACAATATTAGGGATATTTTCTGATCGTATTCATGATTATGTGGAAGTCTACATGGATGACTTCACAGTCTATGGAAACACTTACCAGGAAGCCTTAGACAACTTAGAAAAAGTCCTCATCAGATTCCAGGAAATGAACCTATCTCTAAGTCATGAAAAATGAAAAATGTTGCTAACTGAAGGAGTGGTTCTAGGACATCATGTTTCATCTAAAGGGATAAAAGTCAATCTTGCAAAGATTGAGGTCATTGTTAGACTTCCACCACCCAAGACTCAGAAAGAGGTGAGAATTTTTCTTGGACATGTCGTATATTATAGATGGTTTATTGAAAATTTTACAAAGATTGTTGCACCTGTCTTTGGATTATTGATAAAAGATGTTGATTTTGTTTGGACTGAGTAGTGTCAAATTGCCTTCGAAACCCTGAAAGCCAAGTTGTCAGTGGCACTAGTTCTTAGAGGGCCCAATTGGACTCTCCCATTTCATATATCCACCGATGCCTTTGGCACTGCAATAGGAGGGGTATTAGGGCAGAAAGAGGACCAGTAGTCCTATGCCATTTATTTTGTAAGAAAGAACTTGTCCCCTGCCGAGTTGAACTATATAGTCACCGAGAAGGAATTCTTGGCAGTTGTTCATGCTATTAACAAGTTTCATCATTACATTGCAGGTTATGAAGTATTTGTACACACCGATCATTCTGCCATTAGGTTCCTCATGAAAAAACCTATAACTAATGGCCGAGTGACTAGGTGGCTCTTGTTATTGCAATAATTTAATATCACTGTGCTTGACTGACCTGGAAAGGATAATGTAGTAATTGGCTTTCTTTCCCGAATAAAAAATGAGGATGATGATATCTGTGTAGATGATAGTTTCCTAGATGAGCATCTTTTTTCCCTCTCTGTCAATGCCTCATGGTTTACAGATATGGAAAACTATCTAGCTACTAGGAGGTTACCATCTCATTTGTCACCTCGTGAAAAGTGGAAAATTATTACACAGAGTGCTAATTACTCTTAGGTCGGTCATGATATTTTTCGCACAGGTCCTGATTTAATTATTCGTAGATGTGTTTGAGAGGACGAGGTACCTAAAACACTACAAATTTTTCATGATGGACCATGTGGTGGACATTTCTCTAACAAATGAACAACATATAAGGTATTACATTCATTTTACTATTGGCCTAGCATTTTCAAAGATGTTTCCATGTATGTAAGAAGTTGTGATAGTTTCCAAAGGATAGGTATACCTCCGTCAGCTGATGAAATGCCTTTGCGTGCCCAAGTTATGATAGAACCCTTCGAAAAATGGGCCCTTGACTTTGTAGGACCAATTTCACCCATGTCCCGTAGGAACAACTATATCTTGGTTTGTACGGACTATGTCATCAAATGGGTAGAGGAAAAATCCCTATTTAGGGCCACAGAGAAGTTTGTTGTCGAATTCTTATATGAAGACATATTTACCCACTTTGGTGTCCCTCATGAAATTGTTACCGACCAAGGAACTCAATTCACTTCCAAGATGATGAAAGAGATAACAGAGAAATATAGGATTAAACACTGTCAATCTTCTCCATACCACCCACAAGACAATGGTCAGGTAGAATCCACAAACAAAGTTCTAGAAGCCATCTTGACCAAGACTATTCAGTTACATCACCGAGATTGGGCTTATAGGCTCCCAAAGGCTTTGTGGGCATATCAGACCACCTAGAGGAATACCACTGGACATACCCCTTATGATCTAATGTATGGGAAACAAGTACTTTTACCTATAGAATTCCAGGTAAGGACCTTTCGTATTGTCATAGAATTAGGATTGAACCTAGATGAGGCTCAGAAGCAATGAACCCTACAGTTGAATGAAATGGATGAAATCATGCAATATGCCATCCAATGGATGATATTAGTACAAAACCAGAGGAGCAAGTGGCATGACAAGTTTATTAAAAAGAATCACTTCCAGCCTGGTGATTGGGCTCTATTGTTTGATTCCCGATTCAAAACCTTCAAAGGAAAACTTACCACTCGTTAGTTGGGCCCTTACGAGGTAGACACTGTATATGAAAATGGAGCTGTAAAAATTAAAACAATTGATGATGGACAAGACTCCTTTGTGGTAAATGGCCACTGACCTAAATTTTATCATAAGCCCATTTCCAGAGAGGATTTTCTACAGGTCATGTTAGCTGACAAGGCATTGGCCTTAGTAGATGGGGAAGTTCTGCCTTGTTCTTGAATTTTTTTTTGAATTTCCTACTGTATATATGTAAATAGTTTTTGAATTTTGTTAACAAGGCAACTCTAGAGGTTTTTGTAAGTAATTATTTCACCGGGAGTACACAGCTTCAAGGATCCTTCTTCAAAAAATTGTTATACTTGAATTTTGTGTCTACTAAAGCATCAAATGAATATTTACTTATTGTAAGTAGCCATGTTTTTGCAAAAATTATCATTTTTTAAGGCATTCTAAAGTAGTTGCTCTGGAAACTCTTCACCAGTGTATAAGGAAGTGATACCATAACTATCAAGCCTAGAGGTCTTTGGTATAGTTTTTCCAAGAAACATGAGTAAGTGAGTCAAGTGTCTTTATCAAAGAGTAACAAGGAGGTATAATTAACAGTTAGTCATGGAAACATCATAATAATTACAAAAGAAGAAAGTGAGTTGAGCCTAGAGATACCTTTATGTTCTTTCTCAATGGTACCATCCACTACACACTAAATAGCTTGATTATATCATATCTTTAGATAGGTCACGTCTTCTTAAGTACCCCTTACATCGAGACAATCACTAATGATATAATGGAAAGTCATCCTCTAACATAAATACCATCCCAATTGAAAAGAAAAAGAAAGAAAAAGTTGTTTTAGAGATGTTCCCCCATCTTCTTGCATAAGCAATATTATATTAAAATCTTAAAATATGGAGGGCCAATCTCTGAGGGTTTAAGAGGATAACCCGTCGGGATGCTAAATAGGTCTGTTGGCAGCGGGTACCATCCTGTGTATGACTAGGTAAACCCACCGGAGTAATGAACAGGCTTGCTGGCAGTGGGGCATTCTACCTAGCGAGGATGGTAATCTAAAAAAAAATAATAATAAATTTAAACTTGTCCTAATGTACGACATTACTTGCAAACAAGGCTGACACGAAGTATATGTGGTTAAGCTAAGGTTAATGAACTCCATAAACTTGCCATTGGGAAATAACTCTAATACTATCTCAAAACTCTCCTGCCTACCTCTTCTTATCTATATATAGGATCTCTTATCCTATAGGTGGGGCCATCTCCTAACTTTCACGTTAGACCAATCTGTGAAATTTTATCTTTACACTTGACACACTCTAAATTTTCGGCTATTGGGGGATACTGACTAGTTTCCTATACTTTTGATTGTGAGGTGTCACAATACTTAGGTGTAGGGGAGGGGTTCATGAGCTGACAAATGATCGTTGCCTAGAGAAATAAGTCTTTGCAAGAATTTTTGTATTATTACCATGATACAGGTTATTACATTGATAGTCATGTTATTTTTAAAAAATGCTTAACTCCTGTATGCTATAAATTACTGAACTCATGCTTAACAGACCACTCTTTATCAGTTATTTAATGGACCACTCTTTATTGGTTATCTTCCATTACAAGCTGCATATTGTAGGTTTGACAACACATGTTTTATTCTTGCTATAACTTGTTCATTGTAGGTTTTTGATAGTATATGTCATATGCAAGAAGATTGAATGAGCATAAAGCATTCTGTCATTTCTCATTAACCACTGTGATTGTCAAAAGCACTTCAATTTGCATGCAATCCATTATAAGAGGTGAAAATGAACTTAACACAAAGGTATCGTATGAGGTGTCGGATGAGATGTCGTTTGAGGTGCCAAATGAAGTACCATTGAATTGAATACCAGTAACTGTCCTAGATTCCAAGTAACTAGAAATCAATTACATTCAATTAAATTGGTTGCAGACATTGGTTGAAAGATGCTTCATATGTTTATGATCAAATTCCCAAGTCAAAAGACTTGGACATTGATATAAATATGCACCATTACATTGCCCAAAAATCGAGGCTTCGAATTTGAATTCTCCACACATGGAAGCTCATGCACACATGTGGGTAACCTAATCCACTATAGATGCATCCAAAATCAGGTTGGGCAACCATTATCTCCATTTTC
>ML784333.1:286603-297316 GCA_009831015.1 Picea engelmannii | reverse complement strand
TCATTACTTCACTTTATTATTTACCTTTTAAAATCTCTTAAACCACTTTGACTACTTTGACCTTTTGGGGCTTCTAGATGACATATGAGGGTCCTCCAACTTCGTAAGGCCATAAATCTCAAACCGTGAGGAGTTATGTGAAGTTTCACATACCACCAGAAATAAAATGACATGTACTATCCATATATAATAGTATTATTGGAAAATATATCATAACACATACCATTACCCATCAAACAAACTTGAGTCCATTACCCAAACCTGGGGTCTCCAACTTCTCATGGCCATAACTCTCTAACTATGAGGAGTTATGTGACATTCCACATACCATCGGAAATGGCATGAAAAGAACTATCCATATAGGATATTTTCCCTAACAAATTCACTCTCCTTCATCTCATTATTCCAAAATTAAGCATGGGTTCTCTAACTCCGCAAAGTGTCTTCCTGTGAGGGCTTTCACCATAAGGGGACCACTTTGGAGTTCATCCATATTTACTTCTTATCAACCATGAAAAAACAATAATGAGTCATATTTACATCAAACAATCTTGGGTCCATTACCCAAACCTTTGTGCTATGGGGCTTTCTTCAAGGTTTAACATCAATGACAACCAACCATAAACAACAATCTCCCCCTTTGGCATTGATGGAAACACTCTGACGCAATACTGAAATCATATCACTCATGGTCCCCCTGGAACCATGCCTATGTCCTCTGCATCTGATAAATCTTCTCCCCCTAGAACCATGACGCTGTTCTCTGCATCTGATAAATCTCTCCCCCTTTGTCATCAATGGCAAAGGTATCTTTCCATCCGGGGATGCTCCCCCTGACTAAACAATCCTCTTATGGTGCTTCCTAGTGTACATCTAAGACATATAAGATAAGAATTAAAAAATAATTCATTTTGTAGTATAAATAACTCCAAGTCTTTGGCGAAGATTTTCAAAGGCTTCTCATGGAAGTGGTTTTGTAAAGATGTCTACCACTTGTTCTTTTGTGCCCACATACTCAACTCTGATGTTCTTTTCTGCAACATGTTCCTGTAGTAAGTGATACTTGATTGGAATGTGCTTCATCTTGGAGTGCATCACCAGTTTTTTTGAGATATTGATGGCGCTTGTATTATCACAATATATTGGAATGGGCTCATTATACTCAACTTGTATATTTGTCAAATTTTGTTTCATCCAAAGAACCTGTGTACAACATGTTGTTGTTGCAATATACTCTGCCTCGGCTGTAGATAGAGATATTGATGATTGTTTCTTGCTTAGCCATGATACCAATCACTCACCTAAGTAGAACGTTGCTCCACTGGTGCTTCGTCGGTCATCAATACAACCTACCCAATCTGCATCTGTGTAGGCAAGAAGTGATAGATCTTTTCCTTTTGGATACCATAATCCAAACTCTCATGTTCCTTTGAGATATCTGAAGATCCTCTTTACTTCTAATACATGTGATTTCTTTGTTGTTGCTTGAAATCGTGCCACCTGTCCAACTGCCTACATTACATCTGGTTTGGATGTTGTCACATATAGTAGGATGCCAATCATTGATCTGTATTGCCTCTGATCTGTAGAATTCAAATCATCATCTTTTCGCAACTTACAAATGGTTTGAATGGGAGTGATAACTGGTTTTCAATCTTCTATTCCGAACCTATTTAGCATTTCATTGATATACATGGTTTGAGAAATAAAAATTCCTTGGTTTCTTTGACGTATCTAATGTCCTAGAAAGAAGGATAGTTCTCCAAGTAATGACATTTCAAATTCATTATGCATGTCTTTTGCAAATTTTTGTCTTAGCCTGTCATCATCACTACCAAAAATAATATCATCAACATAAACTTCAATTAATAAAATATTACCTTGACTTACCTTGATGTAGAGGTTGTTGTCTACACTTCCTTTTTTGAACCTTGTCTGCTGCAGATACTTATCCAGTCTGGAGTAACTTATCTAGTCTGGAGTATCATGCTCTAGGAGCATGTTTTAGACCATACAAGGCCTTCTTTAATTTACACGCATGGTTTGTGTTCTCTGACAACTGAAATCCGTCGGGTTGTTCAATGTAGATTTCTTCTTCAAGTTCTACATTCAAAAAAGATGATTTTATGTCCATCTGATATACTTTAACATTTTTGGAGCATGCATAAGCTAAAAGAAAATAGATTGCTTCTATTCTGGCAACTGGGGAAAATGTCTCTTCAAAGTTGATTCCTTCAATCTGTGCATATCCTTTACATACCAATCTAGCTTTGTTCCTTGTAACTTGTCCATCTTCATTCAATTTATTCCTGGAAACCCATTTTGTGTCGATCACATTCTTATTCTTTGGTCTTGGAACCAATTCCCAAGTGTCATTTTTCTCTATTTGATCCAATTCTTCATCCATGGCCTTATTCCAAAATTCATCTTTGTTGGATTCTTAAAACAATTTGGTTCAATTGTAGATAAGAATGCTAGGTGTGTTTGTTCTGGTGAACGGATTTTTCTTCTAGTCTCAACTCCTACATCTTTGTTTCCAATAATCTGATCTAAAGGATGACTCTTCTGTACTCATTTGCTAAGTGTCTTTGGATATACTTGTTGAACTTTCTCTTCTACTTCTGTCAGATTCTCTTCATCTTCATCTTCCTCTTCTACTTCTTTTTCATCTTCTTCTTTGAAAAGTTGTTCCATTGATTTGTTTTCTTCTTCCTTTGATTCTGGTCTGCCTGTTTCATCAATTGTTACGTTGATGCTATTAACAACATTTTTTGTCTTGGGCACAAGAGTACTTAGGTCTACAGGTTACACGAGGAGTGCCCAAGCACAACACATAAAAATCTCATTTCAGGCTACAAGTCAAGCGAGCGGGCCAAGTTTTGTTGTCGGTGGCTGAGATCCATCTATAGAGCAGAATCGACGGTCATCAGGATTTCAGGGCTACCAAGTTGCCCAAGATATAGCACAAGAGATAGCACCTATATTTCAAGACAAAGTCTAGGATGTTCAATCCAGTTGTGGTAGGTGGCAGCTAATTGGCATTACGGGGATCGACATTTCAGGAGACAAGGGATCTCCCCTCCACTGTAGGTGAAATTTCCGAAATGCAAAATGCCAAAGGCACCTTTGAATATGAGCCCACGGTCCTAGCGCCAGGTCATGTCAAGCAAGCCTAGGAATGGAGGTAGCCCCCCTTTTAATGACAAAGTCATCTCGGTCGTTCATCTGAAGGGCACGCGGTACACATCCATGCTTTCGCAGTTTGGTCAATCGGGAATTTGAGGAAGAAGTGCATCGTGAACCCTGGTACAAGAAATCCCGAAAGGATCGAGACCATTCATCAGAAGGACACATGGCACAAGATCTGAGTCACGGCTGGGACCTTTCGAGATTTTCATAGTGAAACTGTCGACGTCATCTCAGTCGTCCTATCCAAAAAACGCGTGGCACAAGATCTAGTCACGTCGTAATTTCAATATTCGAGAGTTCAAAAGGTGAGGGTTTTTTTGTCAATTCACATCTCGAAACGCCGAAAGCGCCTAGAGGATAAGTGCAGGGTCACAGCCTGTGGTCACTTGGGGAAATAGAAAAAGCTATACAAAGGGGGCCAAAGGTGTTGATTTGAGCTTTAGAAGGGGGGCACCATGTCCTCCAGGTGCCGGTTCAACTTGATCTCGATCCTGATACCTGCTTGAAATGAATGAAGAAGAGAGGGGGTGGTTGAAACCTCACCTCACTCATTAATTGCAAGGTATGGAGGTCCCGACAGGAAGTCCACCCATGGTAGTCCTCTGTACTGGTTTTTTCCATAGAAGCCATGACGAGTCCTCGACTCACCAGGGAAGTCTGTGCACGCTAATTCAACATTTAAGGGTTCAACTACCCCTTAGCATGAGCCATGCAGAGTTAAGATGGCGTATGATGGAGGAGTACAGGCCAAATTTGATTGAAGAGATGCACCATCCTGAAAATCTAAGATGCCTCTGTTGGGCAAATTTTTTGGAGTATATGTACTTAGTTTTGATATTTTTCAAGTATCGATGGTTGACCAAGGCTCTCGATTGTAAAAGCTTTAATGAAGCACTGGTTATTCTAGTTATGCATTGACTCTTGAGACTTCTTGCCTTATGAATGTCAGTTCCTTTCATGTCTTTGTTCATACTTTATTAGAACAACTCGGAAATGGAGGATCTAGTCGAGTTGTTGTTGTTATAGGATGATGTAGGTTGGATCACTGTAACAGTTGCATTGTCTCTAATCAGTCTTGTGATTTTCTCAACGCTGAATGACTTGGAATTGGAGGATCCAGTCAAGTCACCCCTTCAGTCACCTCAAACTCTAAACCAAGAGGATCTTGCATTTAGAGTTTTTCTTCTGCAAACTGCTGAAAGGCGTGTTGCCAGAGGTAGTTTTGCTCACTCTTCTCACCAAGTCTTCCACCTGCTCATTTTACATCAACTCACTAACTAAAGTTAGATCAAGACCTCCTTTTTTCTTTACATACCAGACCTAGTCCCTAAGTTAGAGTGATTCCCTCCTGGGCCCCTAACCATTTGATCATCCATTAAACTTATCGTGACATAAAACTGATGGGTGTTGGGCTCTTCTCCTCTCGCAATCCAGGAGTGACTTCTGACGCTAACAGATGCTTTCCACAACTTTTTTTAATATTAGATTGTAACACTTGTATGCTTTCCTTGTACTTGAGTAACCAAAAAGTATTCCTTTGTCCACACGAGAGTCAAACTTTCTCATTCTTCCATCTTCTCTTTTGATGTAGCATTTGCTTCCAAAAACTCTGAAGTGCTTTACATTTGTTGGTCTTCCTTTCCATAGCTGGTAGGGATTTTTATCAGTGTTTTTTATGAGCATTACTCTATTTTGAATGTGAACTGTTGTATGCATTGCCTATGTCCAAAAGATATCTGTCAGCTTTGAATCCATTATCATTGTTCGAGCCATTTCTTGTACTGTCATGTTCTTTCTTTCAACAACTCCATTCTGTTGAGGTGTCCTAATGATGGAGAATTGCCTTTTTATTCCATGATTGCTGCAGTAGTCCATAAATTCCTTTGAGGTGAATACTCCTCCATTATCCAATCTTAAGCATTTTATTCTTGAATCCATCTCATTTTCAACCATTTCCTTGTAGATATTGAAGTTTTCAAAAGCTTCTGACTTGTTCTTGAGAAATCAAATTGCAGTCATTCTTGTATAATCATCAACTAATAACATAAAGTATCTCTCACCTTTTAAGCCTTTTGTTGTAGTTGGTCCAACTAGATCAGTATGCACAATTTCCAGTGGTTTTTTTGTTGAATATTCCTTTGATTTGAACCTAGTCTTTGTTTTCTTTCCTTATTGGCAATGCATGCATAAAATGTTGGTTGGTTTCGTGATCTGGGGCATTTCTCTGACTTCTTCTCTTTTGCTTACTTTAAAAAGGTTATCAAAATGCATGTGACCCATTCTTCTATGCCATAGCCAAATTTCATCTTCCTTTCCTAGACAACACTTTTCATTTCCAATTTCGATTAACACATATATGTTGCTTGAAGTTCTTGCAGCTGTAGCAACCAATTTCCATGAACCTTCTTTTCTTATCTAACACTTTTGTGAATCTAAAGTAACCTTATGACCTTGGTCACACATTTGACTCACACTTAAAAGATTATGTTTCATATATTCTTGTTGTAGGAAAATCTCCTTGCGGATAGGTAGATCTCCTCTTGAGAGCTAGACTCTTAACTCTAAGACAAAAGATGCTTAACATGGACATTGACTTCGTTTTAGATCTGCATAAACTAATGTGTGAGGAGGAAGGAGAAAAGAAGTACCTTTTTACCAGTTTTTGTCCCTGCACAGTCCGAGTTGAGCTCCAATCTTGAACTCCTCGATAAGCCCTGTAGACAAACAAAGATACAACCAACTTCCTACTCTACTGAGATTAGCTCGAAACAGATATATCTACTAGAGACAAGTTCATGTGAGATCAAACACAGACTAGAAGGAAACAGGCCAAGCATATCATATTAATGAGAAAAAAGTGTTAGTTACAGCCATGGATGTAATGCAACAGCTTCACCAAGCTCTCCTTGTCCAAACCCTTGATTACACAATTCACACACAAAATGTTGATGTTCCAAATGACATCTTCCTCATGGGATCAAAAGTTAGATGCTTCACAATACTTTCCATCCCTCATGAGACCATAAGTTTGGTATCTCTAAACTCTTATTCATTTCCCTCCATGGAAATCCCTCATTATATACAATTTGGAGGATTAACCACCATGGAGAGGATCTCTTATCAGATCCACTAAAAAAGGGATCTCTAAGATATTTAGGGAGAAAATATTTCAAACATCTATGAGATCCTCCACCTTCCCTTAAAAATAGGAAACCAAATGTGAGGTGGATTCTCACACTTAATTACTTTTTTTTTCATGAATATTAATAATAATTCATTTGCACTTGATTCTCACACTTAATCAATTAATTTTCCATGAATATTAATAATAATTCATGTGTACTTGGTATTTTGGCCTTCATGTAATATATCCCTCCTCCACATTGACTAGGGATTGTGACATAGGCTATTCCATGGTGTCAAGGTGTATACGACACTTATATGACACTTTACGACACTTAGGGCGAGGTACCTAGGTGTGAAAATTTCATGTGTAACAGAAAGCCCCCTAAAGTGTGAGGTCAGAAGAGAGAATGATGGCTAAAACACTTTACAAATCTTTAAAGCAAGGATGTGGACTTGGAGAACCTTGTAGAAGCTGCAAACAAACATCCAACAAATGTTATGACATGTTTCAAACCCAAGGCAGGCATACCTATGTTTGGGTGATAAAGACTTGCAAGATATAGCCACCATAAAATACACTGCGGATCCATAATTATATTGATAAAAAGGTATAGCCACTGAAAATACACTGTGGATCTATACTCCTATGACCTGAACCCATGAAGAATAAACAGTGGATCTACGAGATTAAAA
The DNA here is from genome assembly GCA_009831015.1 of Picea engelmannii. NCBI lineage: Eukaryota > Viridiplantae > Streptophyta > Pinopsida > Pinales > Pinaceae > Picea > Picea engelmannii. Next base: position 290,308 of record ML784333.1, on the reverse strand, counting down.
GACATAGCCATGACCAATACAAAGTGGATCTATGTGACAGTATATGTGTCATTGCTCAAAAGAAACTCCTTCGCAACCTGGGCAAAGTACATATAAGAGTGATCACTCAAACCCAAGGTATTCTTACCGATCCCGATGTAGTATGAATCTAACCATGCGAATAGATGTCCTGATATCGAACATGGCAGAAACCACTTGATTACCAGTCAATGATGTAAAAAGTTAACAAGTGCGAGGGAAATTACCATTGATGTCGATGACTCCCAAGGTACCTTAGTACATTCCAACGAACGTGAATATATGAGCTAACATCGAACATCCATGGAATCATCTGATTAGAGGTCAATGATGCAAACCCACTCTCGGATGCGAGGAGGCATGCCATTGAGGCATGTAGGTGCCAAGGTACTAACTGGTTTCTAAGTCTGGTTCTCGAATAATGTGTTGAAGTTGACAGGAATAGACTCGTCGCAGGAGGGCCTTGATGTATCCCCCATCAAAGACACTAAATTGACACAGAGATGTAAATTGGTAGATCAAATGAACATGGATTGACATGGGTATTGAGAAAAGATATTTGTGATGGCTGACTCGCGAGGTGGATACTTCCCTTGAACACTGAGGCACAACAGTAGAAACATGACATGGACCAAAACTTGATGATGCAGTGGATGTTGTGACTTTTGTCAGGTGACCCAAAGGAGTAAGAAAAACTCAGAGGATTGGTTCAGGGCAGAGGTTCAGTGGATTAATATGTGTGCAAAGACAAAGTGTCATGTTCAAGGGTGACTCTAAGAGTTACTGGTAATGTTCTCAAAAACTTCTTGGCTTGCTTCCTTCAATTTTTCCCCCCATCCAAATAGATGAGTACCTCTTTGTAATTTAACGAGCTCGAGGAGGGTAACACATGCTCATTATAACTCACCTTTGGTAAGTCCCTCTTCCTTTGTTTAACGAACTGGAAGAAGTAAGGGTTCGGTCCCATATGGGCCCTTCAATGTATAATCGTTTAACGAGTCCAGAGAAGGTAAACTTGGTAGTTTTTCATTTTTAGAGAGTCTGAAAATGACTTAAAGAAGACTCCAATGTTGTCCTTTTTCGTAATGTTAGTCTTGTGAGGCCAAAAAAGAGATAAATTATCACTCGAAAGACGTCCTTTCAAACCTTTTAATGAGTGGGAAAGGAAGCAAGATCACTCAACAATCTTTTCATGTTTAGAGAGTCTGAAAAGAGCTTAAAGGAGACTCCAGGGGGTTCCTTTTTTGTGTATCCATACAGGTCCTAAAAAGAGATAAAAGTTTACCCGAATGCATTCTCATGTATTTACGAGCACAAGAAAGAACAAAGATTAAGCTCGGTATGCCCCTAGCTTGAAAAGCTAGTGGATTAACTCCAGAATGATCATCAAAGGCTGGAGACATGCTCCCCAAGCTTCAATTCATTCACCGACTTTGAGGTTGTCACCAATTTATGTGCTAGATGGAGAAAAAGGATACAAGTGGATGAAATGAAGGTTAAAAAATGAGACCTAATGAAAGACTTGACTTGACATCTACGAGATTTGGTGAAAGACTCAACTTGAAGGGAGAGGTAATTGTTTCATTTTTAACAAGCTTGACACAAGAAAATAACTATGCTCAGGGTTTCGGCTTCAATCCCCAGATTGTGGTTTCATTTTTTAATGAGCTTGCTACAACGAGGAAAACTATGCTCAAAGCCTCTGCTTCATTTTTTAGCGAGCTTTCCACAGAGAAGAGAAACTATGATCGTGGCTCCGTCTTGATCATGGCTTCCAAGAGGATAATGCTCTAGAAGGACACCATGTCAAGGGACAAAACTCGGTCATGGCTTCCAAGAGATCTTCACTGGATGGACGAAAAAATCTCTGGAAGGAACACATGTCGAGGGTATCAACAGGGGTAAGGAGATCAGGCTCTAATAGCCCTATCGAGGAGAGCACCATGTCAACTACTGGATCTAAATCATTGGAAGTTGAAGTCATGGGAGACAATGCCACATAATTAACATGCGGCAGGGGTGATACTGTTTTCATATAAGAACCATTTAGGGAGTTAATCCAGTCAGGACTGATGAATGAAAGTTGATCAATAGTCACAATTCATCCATCGTGAGGGAAAGATATCACACAGAAAAGAGAGGATACAATATCTTTCATGGCATAGACATAATCCCTCCCAAGGAGTAAAGCAAAATCCAAGGGGTCTTGGACTACCATGACATCAATAAAGACAGTTTTCCATCCTAAAGTTACAGGAAACTGAGGAAGGGTCCCTAATGGTTGGTTGGTTCTTCTATTAAAAGCCAATAGATTCTATGTAACCGACGCAAGCTGATGACAACCCAAAGCGTTCCAAGCAACAGAGGACAAAATACTAATGGATGCACCTTCATATATAAACGTTTGAGAAATGTCCCGACCACAAACTTTTACTGTAATATGGAAATGGATGTGAGAGGGAAGACGAGGTCCAGTTAGCGCACCCCAATCAAAAAGGATGGCCTCATTACTTGGAGGGGGTTTCACAGGAGAATGAGGAATGCCCCCTGGCACAGTAGAGTTTGTATCAATGAGAAAAACATGGGTAGTATCGGGTTTACTCTCTAGAGGAAGAGTAGGATCGACAAATAGTGGGCTTGGATCGACCAATTTGGCACTCTTCAGACGAAGGGTGGGACTGACTAAGGAAGGGATTGGATCAGTCACTTTGGCACTCTTCAATGGAAGAATGGGATTGACCGATGATGTAACCAGAGCAACCACTTTGGCACTCTTCAGATGAAGGGTGGGACTGACCGATGAAGGGACTGGATCAGTCACTTTGGCACTCATCAAGGGAAGAGTGGGATTGACCGATGGCAGAACTGGATCGACCACTTTGGTGTCACCCTCTAACGGGAGAGTGGGATCGACCGAGGTTGAAAATGGATCGACCACTTGGGTTACACTCTTTTTATGAAGAGTGGGGCTGATTGATGACGGAACTGGATCAACTACTGGGGTTTGTGGTTCAATCAAGGAGGAAACTAGATTGACCATCTGATCAACTGGACTGATCGAGGATGGAACCAGATTGACCAGTCCATCAACTAACGATGGGTCAGGGGAAATCTTACGATAACCTTTTAGAAGTTGAAGTTTTTCCAAAACAGAAGAAGCCTTGTCCATACAAGGACAAAGGTGAGAATAATGATCACCTTTACATAACATGCAAGGGAACTTGACAATTTTCTTCTTCTTACCAACCTTAACATCACTAGTTGACGGGGTCTCATCAGCATGACCGAAAGACATCGATGATGTGGAGGACCACATTTCTAAGACCTGTATAGGACTAGGGAAATCCATCAGAAAGGCTTCCACTTAACATTGTGGGTATACCTTCAAGCGACCCCCATAATACGATCTGACCACTACAATCAGTCAAACCACGGAGGGATTCCCGAGTGTGACCTCGTGCATAACCCCTGTGTGAGAGGGGGATCCCAGAAAGCCTATACGAAAATTGGATTTCACTCTCCCTACCGCAAGATAATAATTTTTTTTGATAGCTTTGGAAATTTATCCTTTCAACCTATTCCAAAGCCCTACACCTTAAGCTAATGTAGGTTTGCCTAACAAAATGTAAAAAGTTTGATAAATTTTAGTTTAGCGTTGATTTTAGTGGTTGTTGTTTACTTAGAAGG
>ML784333.1:264202-280775 GCA_009831015.1 Picea engelmannii | reverse complement strand
ACTTTGAATTATAATACACTCATTACTTCACTTTATTATTTACCTTTTAAAATCTCTTAAACCACTTTGACTACTTTGACCTTTTAGGGCTTCTAGATGACATATGAGGGTCCTCCAACTTCGTAAGGCCATAACTTTCAAACCGTGAGGCATTATGTGACGTTCCACATACCACCATAAATGGCATGACATGTACTATCCATATATAATAGTATTATCTGAAAATATATCATAACTCATACAGTTACCCATCAAACAAACTTGGGTCCATTACCCAAACCTGGGGTTTCCAACTTCTCATGGCCATAACTCTTTAACAGTGAGGAGTTATGTAACGTTCCACATACCATCGGAAATGGCATGAAAAACACTATCCTTCTAGGATATGTTCCTTGAAAAATTCATTGTACTTCATCTCATTATTCAAAAATTAAGCATGGGTTATCTTACTCCACAAAGCGTCTTCCCGTGAGGGATTTCACTGTAAGGGGACCACTTTGGAGTTCATCCATATTTACTTCTTATCAACCATGAAAGAAAAATAATGAGTCATATTTACATCAAACAATCTTGGGTCCATTACCCAAACCTTTGTGCTATGAGGCTTTCTTCAAGGGTTGACATCAATGACAACCAACCTTAATCAACAAATGTCTAACAACAAAGCACCATTGTTTAATGGAGGAGGCTATGCTCTATGGAAAGTAAGAATAAAAATATCCATGTTGGCTCTTGGTTTTGATATCTGGAAATCTATTGTAGATGGTCACACTGCACCAACTACTCCACCCAAAGACGTTGCAGGAAAGAAAATTTGTAATGAAAACTCAAGAGCAGTTAATGGAATTCTAGGAGGGTTGAGTAATTATATATGTGTGAAGGTTTTGCATTGTAAATCAGCCAAACAAATCTGGGACATGTTGGATGTTGTATATGAAGGAGATGAAAAAGTGAGGGAAGCCAAAATATAGACCTATAGTGTTGGATATATTGTCATTGATGTCAACAGTCAATGTGATGATCTATTGTTAATGATGACTTACCACATATGAGATTGTCATTGATGTTAACAGTTTATCAGTTAACAGAAGATGTCAAATAGTATGCAGAGATTGAAAGCATAAGCTCAGGATGAGGAGAAAACAAGAGGAGCGAATAATATGAAGATCAAAGCTCAGAAGGGAAAACACAGTATAGAAGTGAATAAAGATCAAAGCTCAGAAGGAAGAGCGCATTGCATAGTATATCAGTTAGCAGAAGAAGCAAACAGTATGAAGCAATTCATGATTATTGTTGATCATGATAGGATCAACAATGTTCCTATGATAAAAGCTCAGAAGGGTTAGCAAATGGAGAGATCAAAGCTCTGAAGGAAAAATGCAAGATCAGGATGAGAAGCTTCAGTAGTCGTCCAATCAAGAGTGAGAAGCCTCAGTAGCCGTCTGATCAGGTTAACCATGTTGATCGTCTAAATATAATGGTCATCAGTCATATGAGTGACTTTGGGCTTAAGGATCATAGGAGGATCATGACCGTCGGATCTGCAAGCTAGATCAACGATAGGGATGAATTGAGGGGAGAGAAAGAAGAATTAAAGAACATGCTAGTTCTAATCTCGCAATTGGTCTAGAGTGTCAGATCTCATAGTCTCTATGATCGATGACTATGGTTGACCCAAGAAGCGATCAGATTAAGTTGGATTGATTTGTGACCGTCGGATGTGAAATCGCCAAATCTACGACAGGGATGAATATGTGGAGATTGAAAGGAGAATTAACCATCACGCTTGTTCTAATATCGCAATTATTAAGGATCATTCGATCTTATAACCTTGAAGATCAACAATTGTGGTTGACTCTCCAAATAGCGCACATCTTCCCATTGTGGAGTTGTGTGTCAAGTTAAAACACTCATAGATTATGGTTGTGCAATTATTCTTAATCGTGGATCTACTTCAAGAAACTTCACAACCATTGGATCACTTTTTAGTGGAAGGACAGGATAAGAGTGAAAAATGTTTGAGAATTCGATTATGCAAATTCTTGTTAGTCGTCAGATCACTTTCAAGTGGAAGGACAGGATAAGATAGCAGAGTTGTAACATTGACATATCAAGCCATTGATCTAAGATCCTGATTGATGAACAACATTCAGTTCAGTTTTAAAATCACGAGGAGGTTATGCTCTAGAATGTTTGAGATGTGAAATACCCGAAGCTTGGAAATCCAAAATGAATAAGGACCGTCAGATTTGGAGGACAAATGAAGACCGTTGCATCATGGTTGTTGGTCATTAGACCACATTAGCAAAAGGGTACTATGACATACCATGTCAATAGTCTACGTCAACAAGGACACGTGGCAGACCATGTAAGCAAGGATATGTGGCAGACCATGTCAACAGACCTCGTCAGCAAATACACATGGATTAATTATATGATGACAAGTGTCAAGAAGAAATGGGCTTCTGCCATGTCAACAAGTGACATAAGCAATTTACGTCACTCTAGGAGAATTACTTCAGGAGTTTCACCACTAGGAAATGTCAAAAGTCCCGAAGTCTTGAAGGACGAAGTTCTGAAGTTACTCTCAGTTGTCGATATAAGATATCGTTCGGATACTATCCTGACCATTAGATCAAGGATATGAACATGTGTCACATCAGGATATCTACATCGACGTCAATAAGAAACTGTGATAAACCACGTCAACAGTCTACATCAGCAAGGACATGTGGCACAGTCAAAGAATGACAAGTGTCAAGTTGAAATCAACATTTCAGGTACATGAAAATAACGAATTTGAGTGACACATGGCAATTTCTCGGCTCGTGACACGTCATCAAGAGATGCAAGTAAGTTACGTCACTCCAGGAGTTTTTCTTTGAGATTTTTACCACCAGCACTTGACCAAATTCCTGAAGTCCCGAATGCCAAAGACCCGAAGTGGACATGAGACGTCTGATATGAAAGATCACATTGAGAGCATTCTTATCCATCGATTTAACTATAGTGGAAGGATAGGGTAAGTGGAAGTGTTAACCGACAGAAAGAGGTCTCCACCGTTTATGACTTACTTAGTAGGTGATCACTACAGAGGAAATAATAGGTTGAGACTTAAACTCTCCGAAGTCTAGAGACCCGAAGGGATCTCGACCATTGATCTGAATGGGACATGCGTTAGAATTTTATCATCTTGGAAGATTGATGTATGGATGAAAGAAGAGTTTGAGACTTGAAATATCCGAAGTCTGAAGACCTGAAGGAGATATCAATCGTCGATCTGATGTTCGGTTGCATTCTCAAATGTTGATCAAAATACAGTGGAAGGATAGTGTAATCATAATAGATGAAGTCGCGGAGTAAATGATGGCCATCCATCTCATGTCTTGATTAAGTCCTGGTCGTTGGATTAAGCAATGAAGTATAGTTCCAAGGGTCAAATATGACCATTGATCCGGTTCCGTGATATAATAAGAACTGTCTGATCTGTTCGACGATATTGTATTCGGGAGTTTTGAAAGGTTGGAAGTCACGAAGACCTGAAGGGAGAAGTCCCAACAATCTTCCATTTCAGGAGATTGAATCGTGACCGTTGAATTGATAAATGCTCAAGTCTCGTCTCGCCTAAACGTGAGGTCACCGTCATTGGTCATATGGTCAAGATATTTTAAAGGGAAAAATGTATGGGTCGATTAAATTGTTAAGCCTATGGTTCTACACCATTGATCACTGGTTTGAAGGAAGCACTGCTCTTTTTTATCACACAAACGAAGAAAATCGATCCATGACTATGATCAATTTGTGAAAGGAAAGGGGATGCTAGGTGTAACGTTGAAAGGCCCAAATTGATGATTGCTGGTGGTCCCACAATTTATTTTAAATGAACATGTTAGTTATAACTTGTTGCACAAGTCAACTCAATAACTTAAACAAGTTTTGAGCATAAACAAGTATATATACACCATGATTTGTTTACTTGAAATGGTGCTTGCAAATGAAGCATGCCTTGTGAAGTGAAGAGGTGGATCTGGACCTAAGGTTCGTGTGAATATAAGAGAGAGATGTAGAAGTGAATATTGTGTGAAGATATCAGAGGAAAGATAAAGCAAAGATGGTGTGAAGATAGCAGAGGAAAGAGAAAGCAAAGAAGGTGAAAATTTTAGAGAGAAAATGAAATGCGGTGATGAGTGTTTTATGATATACCTCTAATCATGAGATAGAGTTGATTCTATAATGGATCACTACTACTGGAGTTGAATAAATTCTAGTTGGATAGACTAGGTTCTATCAGCAAGTTGGGTCTTGTAGCAAGCTGGGTCTTGCCTAAGAGTTGGTGCTCTCCGAGGAGTTGGTGCTCCTTACTTCAGTTGGTGCTGAAACAAATCAGTTTATGCTGGGAAAATCCTCTTTCAAATGTATTCATATTACTATATTCATATCAATTATACAAAAGCTAATACAAACATCTGGTGTCTCTGTGTCCATTGTAATTAGGATTTGATTGTTCTTAATCTGTTCAAATATGTTTTAACTACTAACCTGTGAGAAGAAAAAGTTAGAATAGTCCACACTCTAATTCACGCCCCACTCTTAGTGTGGGCGGTGTGTTCAACAATTGGTATCAGAGCGGGTTCCTTCAAACACAGTTTAAACACTGGAAGGTAGATTCTAAAGAAGTGGGTGGATAGATGGCTCTCTCCACAATTGAAGCTCCCTTATTTGATGGAACATATTATTCCTCATGGACAGAAAATATGAAACAATATTTGAAGTCAAAAGGATCTGAAGTTTGGAATTCAGTAGTAAGCAAGCCCTAGGATTTAACTACATCAAAGAATCTATCCAAGATTATAGTCCAAACAAGAGCAATGAAGAGCAATGAAGTGGCATTAAATATTCTTCTCAATGGATTATCAGATACAGTCAAAGAAAACATAGGACTATGCACATCCACCAAGGACTTGTGGTTGAAGTTAGAAAATATGTATCAAATCAAAAGTGAAGACACATAAGACATTCCAATCAAGGATGAAGATGAAGACTCAACCATCAATAAAGGTAAGGACTCTCCACAATATTTCAATTGCAATAACAGTGATACTGAATCCTCCCCTGGAAGTAAAGAAGAAGACTCAAATACAACAATAGAATGTTTTGTTAGCATTTATCCCATGGAAGAAGAAGAAGAAGAATTATCAAAGGTAAAACAAAAGGTTCAATGGAGTCTCTTTGAATACCTCTATGACCATAATGAATCAGACTATAGCTATCTTCATGACTACACTAAATACTTTATTGAAAATAGTCAAAAGCATGTCTTGGAAATAAAGGAAATGCTCAAGGACAATGAAAAGATAACATATGAGCAGGACAATCAGTTAGAAGAGAAAGAACAGGAGATCGAGAAGATGAAGAAAGAAATTAGTCAAGTGACAGAAAGGGAGAAGAAATATGATGAGATTAACAATCAAAATCATATCTTGGAAATAAAAGAAAAGATCAAAAACAATGAAGAAATCATATCCGAGAAAAATATTCAGTTAGAAAACAAAGAATAAGAGATCAAAATATTGAAAACAAAAGTTGTTGATCTAACAAAAAAAAAGGAAGAGGAAATCGAGAGACTGAAAAATGAAATCAGTCAAGCAAAAGAAGAAAAGAAGGAATATGATGAACCAAGAAAAAATCTTGACGATCTAACAGAATTAAGGGAAAGCTATGTCAATCTTAAAATCCAACTTGAAGAAGCCAAAAGGAGAGAGGAGGTAGTAAGGAACCAGTTGGACAAAAAGGAAGAATCCTGTCATGAGCTAGAAGTAGAAGTTGTGAATCTTAGAAAGAAGGTTGCGAAGTCAGACACCCAAATCAAGTTCTTGAACAAATCCATGACCTTGGATGAGATATTGGATAGTTAGAGATCACCAAATGACAAATCTAGTCTCAGATACAACAAGGAAGAAATCAATACTCCTAAGAAATCTGATGCAGGTCCTTCATTTGTAAAAGGTGAAAACAGGTATGATACAGTTCCTTCAGTTGTAAAGGATGAAATCAGGTTTGATACAGTTCCTTCAGTTGTAAAGGATGAAAATAGGTCTGACACAGGTCCTTCATTTGTAAAGGATGAAGACAGGTCTGAAACAACTCCTTCATTTGTAAAAAGTGAAAGCAGGTATGACTCGAGCTCTTCACGTTTAAAGAATAAAAGCAACACTACAAAATTTAGAAGATCAGATCAAGGAAGACATCCAGAAGCTATTCATATACCTCAAAGCAAGTTCATAAGAGAGACACCTTCATGGATCAATCAAAGAAAGTATGAGAGTGTCTTTAACGGTTATTGTTTTTCTTGTAATGAATATGGTCATAAAGCCTTGGATTGTAGGCATCATGGAAGACAATTTGGTGGGTTCAACAATAGTATAATATGTTGGAAATGAAATCATGTTGGACATATTGATGCACATTGTTACACTATGAGATGCTATGGTTGTCGTGGATATGGCCACAAAGCCCATAACTGTTGGAACTCAAGAAAACAGTCAATGAGAAATGCGTCATATAGTACAACAAAAGGAGTAAATTAAACATGGAAGAAAAATGAAGTTGCAGTAATAGATGATCAAAGAACAAAGCTCAAGAAACCAGGACACTCACAAATGTGGATAACAAAGACTGAACAAGTGAAAAAGAGTGAATTTGATTATTGCAAAAAGAATGTCAGTCATGTGACAAGTATAGTATAAACCTTCTCAGACAACTTTAGAGCAATGTACAGTGAAGAAGCATCTTGGATAAAGATAGATACATCTGGTTAGAGATTGATGAGAATCAATGGGAAGATCCAAGAGTTGTTTGAATAAAATGAGCTACAATTGCACAGTGTTCCAGTAAGACAACAACATCCGCAGAAGAAACATTTTGATGTACAAAATGATGTACATGGCATCCTATAGAAATAACAAGAGGAGAAATCTTGTCATAAAATGCTACCCTTTTAGAAACAAAGGGGGAGAACAGTCAGTAAAAACTCAAGGTCAGTTTTAGTTAGTAAATAAGAAAGTCATTAGATTAAGTTTTAAAAATACTAGATCACTACAAAAATAGGTATCAAAAAGACTATTCATTTGAAAACACAAATATCCCAATCAACTGAGATAAGAAGTTAGTAAATAACATGGGAAGAAACCTTGTCAGGAAGAGCTACCTTTTCAGGAACAAAGGGGGAGAGTATTCAGAAGCAGAGAAACAACATATTGACAGGGGGAGTCATTCAGTTATGGCAGGCAGAACATAATTACAAGAAGTATTACCCAAGTTCATATTCTAGTCAGTAACATACCAATATTTACCACAAGAGGAAAAAACCTTTGCCATTGATGTCAAAGGGGGAGAGAAACTTCATAAAAAGAAAAATTCATAAGAGGAAAGCATCATCACAGGGGGAGTTTTGTATGTGAAGTTAGTGGGTTTCCCTCAATGACAAAGCGAGGGATTGTTGGATATATTGTCATTGATGTCAATAGTCGATGTGATGATCTATTGTTAATGATGAATTACCACAGATGATATTGTCATTGATGTCAACAGTTTATCAGTTAACAGAAGATGTCAAATAGTATGTAGAGATCGAAAGCGTAAGCTAAGGAGGAGGAGAAAATAGAAGGAGCGAATAGTATGAAGATCAAAGATCAGAAAGGAAATTACAGTATAGAAGTGAATGAATATCAAAGATCATAAGGAAGAGTGCAGTGCACAGTATATCAGTTAGCAGAAGAAGCAAACAGTATGAATAAATTCGTGATTATTGTTGATCATGATAGGATAAACAATGTTCCTATGATAAAATCTCAGGAGGGTTACCAAATGGAGAGATCAAATCTTGGAAGGAAAAATGCAATCTTAGGATGAGAAGCTTCAGCAACCGTCCGATCAAGAGTGAGAAGCCTCAGCAATCGTTTGATCAAGGTTAACCATGTTGATCGTCTAAATATAACGAACATTGGCCATATTAGTGACAGTGGGATTGAGGATCGTAGGAGGATCATGACCATCAGATCTGCAAGCTAGATCAATGACAGGGATGAATTGTGGGGAGAGAAAGAAGAATTAAAGAACTCGCTAGTTCTAATCCTGCAGTTGGTCTAGATTGTCAGATCTCATAGGCTTGGCGATCGACGACTGTGGTTGATCCAAAAAGCGATCAGATTCATTTGGATTGAGTTGTGACCATCGGATGCACAATCACCAAATCTACGACAAGGATGAATATGCAAAGATTAAAAGGAGAATTAAACATCACGCTTGTTTCAATCCCGCAATTATTAAGGGTCATCCGATCTTATAACCTCTAATATCAACGACTGTGGTTGACTCTCCAAATAACACACATCTTCCCATTGCGGAGTTGTTTGTCGAGTTAAAGCACTCACAGATTGTGGTTGTGCAATTATTCTTGATCATGGATCTTCTTCAATAAACTTCACAACTGTTGGATCACTTTTGAGTGGAAGTACAGGATAAGAGAGAAAAACGTTTGAGAACTCGATTATGCGAATTCTCATCAGTCATTGGATCACTTTCAAGTGGAAGGACAATATAAGTTAGCAGAGCCACAACGTTGAAAAATCAAGTTGTTGATCTAATATCCCGATCGACGAACAACATTTAGTTCGGGTTTAAAATTGCAAGGAAGTTACTCTCCAGAATGTTTGAGATGTAAAATACCTGAAGCCAAAAAATCTGAAATGAATAAGGACTGTCGGATTTGGAGGACAAACAAATATCATTGGATCATGGTTATTGGTTTGAACACCACATCAGAAAAAGGGCACTATGACAGACCATGTTAGTAGTCTACATCAACAAGGACATGTGGCAGACCACATCAGCAGACCACGTCAAAAAGTATATGTGGTAGACCATGTTAGCAAACCTCATCAGCAAATACACATGGCATAATTGGATGATGATAAGTGTCAAGACTAATTGGCTTTTGCCATGTCAACAAGTGACATAAGCAAGTTATGTCACTCTAGGAGAATTACTTCGAGAGTTTCACCACTAGGAAATGTCAAAAGTCCCGAAGTCCCAAAGGATGAAGTTCCAACGTTACTCTCATCCGTCGATCTGAGATACCCTTTGGATACTATCCTAACCATTAGATCAAGGAGATGAACATGTGTCACATCAGGAGATCTACGTTAACGTCAGCAAGAAACTGTGACAGACCACGTCAGCAGTCTATGTCAACAAGGACATGTGGAACAGTCAAAGAAGGACAAGTGTTAAGTTGAAATCAACATTTTAGGTACGTGCAAATCACAAATCTGAGTGACACATGGTAGCTTCTCGGATCATGACACGTCATCAAGTGATGCAAGTAAGTTACGTCACTTCGGGATTTTTGCTTCCGAATTACCACCAGCACTCACCCAAAGTCCCAAAATCCTGAATGTCGAAGACCCGAAGTGGACACAAGACGTCTAATCTGAAAGTTCACTTTGGGAGCATTCTTGTTTGTCGATTTAACTACAGTGGAAGGATAGGGTAAGTGGAAACGTTAACCGACATCAAGCGGTCTCCACCTTTTATGAATTACTTAGAAGGTGATCACTATAGAGGAAGGAACAGGTTGAGACTCGAAATCTCTGAAGTCCAGAGACCCAAAGGGATCTTGACCTTTGATCAGAAATGGACATGCGTCAGTATTTTATCAACTCAAAAGATTGACATACAGATGAAAGATGGGGTTGAGACTCGAAATCTCTGAAGTCCGAAGACTCGAAGGAGATATTGACTGTCGATCTGATGTTTGATTGCATTCTCAACCATTGATCAAAATACAGTGGAAGGATAGCATAAGCATAATAGATGAAGTTGCGGAGTAAATGGTGGACATCCATCTCATTGTTTGATTAATTCTTGTATGTTGGATTAAGCAATCAAGTATAGGTCCAAGGGTCGAATATCACCATTGATCTGGTTCCTTGATATAATGAGAACCATCCAATCTATTCGACGATATTGTATTCGGGAGTTTTGAAAGGTTGGAAGTCATGAAGACCCGAAGGGAGAAATCCTAAATTCCCGACAATCGTCCATTTCAGGAGATTGAATCGTGATCGTTGAATCGATAAACGGTCAAGCTCTCATCTCACCTAAACATGAGGTCACTTCCATTGGTCATATGGTCAAGATATTTTAAAGGGAAAAATGTATGGGTCGCTTAAAGTGTTAAGCCTATGGTTCTACGCCATTGATCACTGATTTGAAGGAAGCATCGATCTTTGTTATCACAGAGACAAATAAAATCGATCCATGACTGTGATCAATTTGTGAAAGGAAAGGGGATGCTAGGTGTAACGATGAAATGCCCAAATTGATGATCTCTGGTGGTCCCAAAAGTTATTTTAAATGAACAAGTTAGTTATAACTCACTGCACAAGTCGATTCAATAACTTAAACAAGTTTTTAGCATAAACAAGTATATATACACCATGATTGGTTTACTTGAAATGGTGCTTGCAGATGAAGTGTGGCTTGTATAGTGAAGAGGCGGATCTGCACCTAAGGTCCATGCGAATATAATAGAGAGATGTAGAAGCAAATATTGTGTGAAGATATCAGAGGAAAAATAAGGCAAAGATGGTGTGAAGATATCAGAGGAAAGAGAAAGAGAAGAAGGTGTGAATTTTAGAGAGAATATGAAATGCGGTGATGAGTGTTTTATGATATGCCTTTGATCATGATATAGAGTTGATTCTATAATGGATCACTACTACTGGAGTTGAATAAAATCTAGTTGGATAGACTGGGTTCTATCAGCAAGTTGGGTCTTGCCTGAGAGTTGATGCTCTCCAAGGAGTTGGTGCTCCTTACTTCAGTTGGTGCTGAAACAAATTAGTTGATGCTAGGAAAATACTCTTTCACATATATTCATATTACTATATTCATATCAATTATACAAACGCTAATACAAACATCTGGTGTCTCTGTGTCCATTGTAATTATGATTTGATTGTTCTGAATATGTTCAAATATGTTTTAATTGCTAACCTGTGAGAATAAAAAGTTAGAATAATCCACACACTAATTAACCCCACTCACTCTTAGTGTGGGCAGTGTGTTCAACATATAGAACTCAGTTTCAAAATCTAAAAATGAAAGAAGAAGTAAATATTGTTGAGTACCTTCATAGGGTAGATGAAGTGGTTAATTCAATCAGAGCGGCAGGAGAAGAAATTACAGATAAACCTATTGTGAAAAAATTACTAAGTTCATTACCTATGAGATATGATGCAAATATTTCTTCAATTGAAGATAGATCTGATCTAGACACACTCACAGTTGATCAGCTTCATGGAATTTTTACAGCTTATGAAATGAGAACAGGGAATGATAAATCAACAAAATATGAAACAACCTTTAAAGCATATAAGACAAAGATGAGGCAAGAGAAAAAGACTAATGATAAGCTATCAGATATATCAGATGTAGAAGAGGCCAACTTTATAAAGAAACTCCAGAAAGGATTTGGAAAATATAAAGGAAAATTGTCTTTCAAATGTTTCAACTGTGGAAGAATTGGACACTTTTCTAACAAATTTCCCTATCCCAAGTAGGAGGAAAATGATGAAGAAGTTCACAACCAAAAAAACCAATACAAGAAGAAATTTTATAAGAAAAATAAAAACATCTACTCCAAAGAAGACAACAGCTCTTCAGACACAAATGAAGATGAAAATTCAGAGATTTTGTTTATGGGAATGAAAACTCAAGATGATAAACATTCAGAAGATGAAGAAGAAGGGAACTTCGAAGAAGAAATTCTTAATGTAATTGAAGAACTAGGAAAAACTAAAAAAAAAATAGGGTACTAAGAAGAGAGCTTCTAGAGATTAAAGAAGCTACTAAATCAAGAGAGAGGGAAGTTTCCAAAACCATCAAGGAGTCAGAAAATACTATCAGTGATTTGAAGTCCCAACTCCTGGAAGCTAATAAAACTGAATAAATATTTTTACAACAACTTAATGATAAAAAACAAGTATGTGAGAAACTAGAAGATGAGATTAAGCTAGTAAAAGGTGAAATTGGGAAAGTAAAGAAGGGATCACAATTTGAAAATAGTTCAAGGATATTGAGTGAAATTATTAGTAGTCAAATATCACCAAACAACAAGACTAGTTTGGGATACACTCAAGACTCAACTTTTGCATCACGGGGATCTATCAAGAAACCAATCAGCTACACAGATGCTCTGAAAAACTCATTTGGAAAAGAAGATTATGAGGCAAAGATGACACCATTGAAAATTGTTACACATAAATAGAAATCAACGCTCTCCACTGGAGTAAAATATGACCAAAAGAAATTCATTAGAAGAAATACCCCTAAATATTTATTTATTGGATATTGTTACTCTTTCAATAATTTTGGACATAAGGTAGTACACTGCAAAGCTTATGGACAATACAATAATATAAGTGTCCAAAAAGATAAGAACAACAAGTAAAATAAACAACAGAGAAACTATAACTTATTTTCTCCTTTGCAAGATTTCAATAGTGAATGCCAAAAATACAACAACTATGGTCATAAAACAAGTGACTGTATATTTCCAAAATATGATAAAAAGACAGATATTCCCCATAATAAAAAAGAATGGAGGAAAAAGAAAACAGAGTGCAATGTAGCATTATATGCGAGAAATCAAGAGTGTCTGTGGTATATAGAAAGTGGGTGTTCCAAACACATGACTGGAGATCAAAGTAAATTTCTCAAGTTAAATAAGAAAGGAAAAGGAAAAGTAATTTTTGGAGATAATATGTCATCCAAGATACTAGGAAAAGGAACTATTAGTTTAGGAAATAATAAAACCAAATGAGAAGATGCTCTTTTGGTAGAAAATCTCAAGCCAAATATTCTAAGTGTAAGTTAGACTTGTGATCAGGGTCACATATTTAATTTTGATCCTCAGAAATGTGAAATCGGAAAAAAGGACATTGGAAAGCTAGTGGCAGCTGCAACAAGAACATTGAGTAATGTGTACATCCTCGATCTAGAAGAAGAAAAATCTTTCTTAAGCCAAGTATATGAAAGTTGGCTATGGCATAGAAGGTTGGGACATTTAAGCTTTGACAACCTGATTAAAGTCAACAAAAAAGAAGCAGTTAGGGACTTTCCAAAAGTGATTAAACCTTCAGATCCTATTTGTAAACATTGTCAAATAGGAAAGAAAACAAGAGTTAGGTTAAAAAAAAAGAATTCCACAACTAAACCATTAGATATTATTCACACAGATCTATGTGGAACTACCAAAACCAAAATCACTTATGGTGAACATTATTTTATGTTGATTGTTGATGATTATATAACACTGACCTGGGTTTTCTTTTTAAAAGAAAAATCAGAAGCTTTTGAGAAAGTTAAAATATATAAAGCTCTTGTAGAAAATGAAACAGATGTAAAAATTAAGTGTCTAAGATCATACAATGGAGTAGAGTTCACCTCTAAAGATTTCACTCAATTCTATGAAAACCATGGTATCAAAAAATAGTTTTCATCTCCCACGACTCCTCAATGGAATGGAGTGGTAGAAATGAAAAACGTAACAGTTCAAGAAGCTGCAAGAACTATGATAAATGAAGCCAAACTTCCAGACACATTTTGGAGAGATGTAATCCACACAATAGTTCACATACTTAATAGAGCTCAGTTGAGACCCAATGATGACAAAATCCCTTATGAACAATGGTTTGTGAGGCCAGCCTCTGTAAAATACTTTAAAATTTTTGGAAGTAAATGTTACATAAAAAATGATGAAGATAACCTCGAAAAGTTTCATCCGAGATCTGATGAAGGAATATTCTTAGGATACTCATCAAATAAAAATTCATACAGATGTTATAATCTCATACTACTAAAAATAGTGGAAAGTGAAAATGTAAAAATAGATGATCTAATAAAGGGCATATCCCAAGGATTTGATAAGAAAATCTTAACAAAAATATGATGATATAAAATCTCAACAAGAGGATGATGATGTAGAATATCAGCAAGAGGATGATGATGAAACATGGGAAAATGAACCTCACACTGATGAAGAAGATAATGAAGAAAATCCCTTGCCAAGAGGTCTATCAAAGAGAGTTCAGAAGAATCATCCTGAAATCTAAATCATTGGAGATAAAAGTGCAGGAGTGGAAACAAGAAGGAAACTAGCCTTTGATTAAAAACAAGAAATGTTATCCCTAATTGAACCTAAATCGGTTAAATAAGCTTCCAAATGTAAAGATTGGATAAAACCAATGAATGAAGAACTAGATCAAATAGAGAAGAATTAGACTTGGGAACTAGTTCCAAGACCCAAGAACAAGAATGTGATAGGAACTAAGTAGATCTTCAAGAACAAATTGAATGAAAATGGGGAAATTATGAAGAACAAAGCCAAATTAGTTTGCAAAGGATATTCCCAAGTAGAAGGTATTGATTTTGAAGAAACTTTCACTCCAATAGAAAGACTTGTCGAAATCGGAATGTTCCTAGCATTTGCATGTTTCAGAAATTTCAAAATGTATCAGATGGATATCAAATTAACATTCCTTAATGAAACACTAGAAGAAGAAGTCTACGTTGGGAAACCAGAAGGTTTCATGTTATCATAAAATCAAGACTATGTGTGCAAACTAAAAAAGGATTTGTATGATCTTAAGCAAGCCCCCAAAGCATGGTTCTCTAGGCTTGATCAATATCTACAAAAACAAGGACACAAGAGAGGGAATACTTAAAATAACTTATATATCAAAATTGAGGATAAAAACATGATTGTTGTGGTATTATATGTAGATGAAATCATATTTGGGAGTAATCTCACTACACTAAGTAGAAAATTTGCAAACAAATGTGAGAAGAGTTTGAAATGTCTATGCTAGCAGAACTATCATTCTTCTTATATTTACAAGTAAATCAAACAAAAAATGGAATATTTGTTTCTCAAACCAAATATATCAAGTAAATGTTGAATAAATTCTAAATGGAAGATAATAAAGCTATGGGTACTCCAATGGTCATTGTATGTAAACTAAGTCTAGAAGATGACTCACCAAAAGTAGACCAAATGATGCATAGATCTATGGTTGGAAGTTTGCTCTATTCAATAGCAACAAGACCTGGCATCATGCAGGTTGTAGGACTCGTGGGGAGATTTCAATATGAACCTAAATAAACCCACTTAAAATCAGTAAAAAGAATATTCAAATACCTTCAAGGCACCCTAGAACTAGGATTATGGTATCCAAAAGATAAAGACTTTAATATGACCACATATACTGATGCATATTAAGCAGGAAGCATAGATGATAGGAAAAGAACCAATGGAGGAGAATTGTTCTTAGGAAAAAGTCTGGTAGCATGGTTGAGCAGGAAACAAACATCCACATAACTCTCTACAGTAGAGGTAGAATACATTGTTGTTGCACACAAGTTCTTTGGATGAAGCAAACTCTAGAAGACCTACAAATAAAATATAATGATCATATTACTATTAACTGTGACAACACTAGTGCCATAAGTATTTCTAAAAATACATTCATGCATTCGAAAACCAAACATATCCCAATTAAATATCATTTCCTAAGAGATAAGGCCACCCAAAAAATAGTTAAAATAGTATATCTAGGCACCAAAGAATAGATTGCAGACATTTTCACAAAACCTATGCCCAGGAGTAATTTTGAAAATCTCTGATAGAAATTAGGAGTAATTCAAAAACCTCATTAAAAATTGATTGGTCGGGAGGAGCATTACCATAGGGGGAGCAACCCTTTGACATTGATAGGGAGAGTAAATTCATAGAGAAAATCATTATCACAGGGGGAGTTTGTATGAAGTTAGAAATGCCAAAGGGGGAGAGTAACTTCATAGAGAAAATCATTATCACAGGGGGAGTTTGTATAAAGTTAGAGGTTCCCTCAATGCCAAAGGGGGATATTGTTGGAAATATTTTCATTGATGTCAACAGTCGATGATGCACATGAAGCTCATAAGGGAAAGTGCATTGTAGAAATGTGATCAAGATCGAAATCCCCATGGGAAAAACCAAGACTGTTGGATACACAATGCATTGGATTAATGGTAGGGATTTATTGCAGAGTGTGAAGGGAGAATTAAACAATGTGTTATTTCCAATCCCACAATTAGTCTAGACCGTCAAATCTCATCGATTCAAATATCGATGACTGTGGTTGATCCACAAACAATCGCACAACTTCAAATTGTGGAGTTTGGGTGATGGGCTAAACCATGTGCAAGTTATGTTTCCACAATCCACACCTACCATCGATGGTCACCCGCCAATAGATCTATGTTTGGCATCAGTTCCACTACCAAACGAGCATATTCCATTGTGGAACTCGATGAGAATTTTAAACGTCATGCTAGTTGAGGACCCCACAATCATCATTGATCATTGATCTACTCTGAAATCATTCTCGACCGTTGGATCAATTTGAGTGGAAGGACAGAGTAATTCCTGGACCATAGATCATGGAAGTGACATACACATGGTCAGCTT
>ML784333.1:247252-261803 GCA_009831015.1 Picea engelmannii | reverse complement strand
AATCATGTCTTGTGATATATTTGATGTTTTTGTTATTTATGAAATTATGAATGAATGATGAATGGATAGAATATTCTCTTGTAGTGCACAGAATGAAATAACTATTAGATCTAGATGAATGGTGTAAAAAGATGCATGTTAAATTAAAAGTAGAATAAGTAGAACATACCTAATCCCTTCCATGACTACAAACATCTATGTCATGCAGTTTCCCATAAGCCATCTCGGGTGAGACTGCGATGTGCACTATGTGTGTAGTGTTTCCTTCTAGTTTACCAGAGGGGTCGATGGTTTCTAGGGTTTTATTGGATAACTAAGGTAGAACCCGGGTCAACCCATACATCTAAAAAATGGTTTTGTTGCTGGTTGGAACTCATAAGAACAACTTGGAAGGGGTCTTATGATATGGTCAGTGAAGAAAATGCAATGGTAGAAAGGGATGTTCAGTCCATAGAACCCTACAAAGTAAGATATTGAAAGATGGTTGGAGAAAAAGAAACTCGAGCTTGCGTAGAAACATAATAGAAACTTCAAGTATACATCACACCGGTATCTATAGAGGTATGTGTTTACTGATTTGCATGAGGCATATTTCTATTATTTTCTAGAGTTGTTACAGGAGTTGTTATTGAGGTTGAAGGATACTCATCCAACTAATCGGATAAGTCTAGTAGAGTGGACTACTAAGAATATTGCATGGTTGGAAAGGGTTAATAAAAAATTCACACATGCAGTGGATTTTTGGTTAGATAGTATTACTACAGGGTTTATTACTTAATTTTCAGTCAATACAATGAAGTCATATACTGTTGTAGAGTATGATTTCTTGAAGGGACCAAGAGGGAGGTACATTAGGTCACTTTACATGTCAATTAATATCTTATTGCATGATAAAGGCATGATGACCATGGAATCAAACAACTAAATCACTATGCACACATGGGGGAGCTGGGGGAAGCACTAAGGAAGATGTGAGATATGGAGAGGGCTCTATATGGAGTCCAAAAGAAGGAAGTAATGGAACTCATAATGATGGATGAGGAACAGACCATGGAAATAATAAGGAAAGTAGGAGTGATGTGCAACAAATTACCCTACCAGTATAATATTAATAAGAAAAAAGAGGGTAGTAGCTGAGTGAGAGGGCTTGGACAGTGATGAGGAAGATGTAAATGATCTTTGTGCAACATGAAAAATTGAGGAAATATTACACACCACATATGAGAGGAAAACCAGAGGTCAGGGTTCCAACACAGAAGAAGGCACTCCATTCCATATCTAAATTAGTGTGGAACCCACAACCCCATGTGTGAATAATACATATGAAGAAGAAAAATCAATTAACTTGCAAGTGATTAAAGTGGTAGAAGTATTTTTACAAAATGTGGGTCCAGTGGAAACTCAAGTAGAAGTGTAAGTTCAGCAAGTAGAAGTCAAGTATCTACACTGGGAAGAGGTGGTAGTACAAAAAAGTTTATAATGGAAGGACAAGATCCAACTATTAGGTTACTAGAGTTCTGAGGAGAAGGGACGGAGGACACAGAAAAGAACTTGTTTATTTGTGAAAATATTTGGGTAGCTAAGCAGATTACAGATGAACATACAAAGGTTGCGCAGTTGGCAATCACATTCACAGATCGTGCATTAGACTGGTACATGGTTCTCATAGTAAATAACCCAACATGAGAGCCTACAAATGTCATAGAGGTGACGAGGCAGTTAATAAATGAATTTATGAAACCAAGTTTAGAGGATCGGTTCATGAATGAAATGATAGATATTAAGTAGAAGCCAGGAGAACCAGTCTGGGAGGTGGACCAGAAGTTCAAAATACTAAAAGGTAAGTTGAAGTACCCTATTACTGATATGTATTATAGAAATTTATGTTTTAACTCTTTATTGACACATTTGAAGTATCCTTTGAGGAAACAAAAATTTCAAACATAGGTTGAGGCCTTACAAGAAGCATTGCAGTTAGAGGAAAATCAATATAAGCATACAGATCTAGTTGTAGAAGAGCTAAGAGTAGAACTGAAGAACTTAACATTTCAGTTGAATTAGAATAAAGGTAAGAATGAAAGAGAATATGTCTCGTTTACATTATGCAAGATGGAAGGTCATCATAAGAATGAGTGTCCATTATTTGCACATTATATAGGAGTAGGTATGCCAAAACCTTTATCCTCAAGAGGAACATGGTGTGAGATATGCAGAACACATGAGCATGATCCCTAACATTGTGCCATGATGAATAAGTATCAGACAATTCCAAATAGTACATTTTATAACTTTTTGCAAGTTAGTAGGAAATGAAGACAAGGATTGCATAGCCTTAGAGATAAGGAAGGAGAGGACATCATATGCATATAGGGTGTAGGCTGAATTAATGAAAACACAACCTATGCAACAAATGCAATACAATAATGTGCAATAATTGTAGTATAATAATGTGCAACAACCATAGTATAATATCACATAGTATAATAATGCACAACAGTTTGGAGCACCACCACAGTATAATAACGCAAAATAGTATGTAGCACCACCACATTACAATAATGTGCAACCACAGTATAATAAAGGATATTAGTATAATACACAACGCAAAGATAATCAGGGTAACAGAGGAAGCTATAGAGGAGGTGGTAATAGAGGAAGAGGCTTTGGAGGAGGTAGAGCACATGTAGTTTGTCACAACTGTCAGAAACATGTGTGTATTGCTACGCAACAGACCATGAGATAGAAGACTGTCTGACACTTATGGTAAATACACAGGACAAGAGAAATCATAATAACCAAAATGTCTAATGGATTTTTATAGAAAATAGAGAAGAGGATGGGAAAAATATAAACATAATTACTAGAGGTGGATCCAAGATAGGAGAAGATGTAGCAAACAAGGATCAGGATTAATACCAGTGGGTAAGGAAGAATACAATGCATGAACAAAATTTTGATGCATGCAAAGAGAAGGAGACATTCAAAGAGACCAGACACGATATTTTGAAGGATAATATTGCGTCGAATTCAAGAATAAAGCCAGTAGATGATATTCCAATGTATGACATGCCTTCATTATTTTATCAGAACAGCAAAGAAAAGCCTTCGAAGCAAGTAAGAAACTTAAGAAACTTTTTGGGGTCATGTGTAAAATTGTTGAATGATAAAAAAAATTTACAAGTACTGCAGAGTTTGTTAGAAAAGAGTAATTATGAGGAAGAAGGGGTAAAGACAATTAATCAGGTCTGTAAGAAGAGAATAACAAGTAGGGAATTCAGAGTGAATGCAAACATCAAAGATTTCAATATGGGGGATATTATATTAGACCTAGGGCCTGAAGTCAATGTTATGCCAAATAAGACATGGGAATTTATGGGAGAACCAACATTGGGGTATTCACCAATCCATTTGAAGTTAGAAAATCAACATATAGTGGTGCCAATTGGAAGATTAAAAGGGATTCTAGTATATCTAGATGGTGTATGCACCATGGAATATTTTGAAGTCATTGACATAGTAGATAATACTTTTCCATATCCAACATTGTTGGGTTTGGATTGGGATTTGGATAACTAGGTTATTATTAACTTGAATACTAGGAATATGATCTTTGAATTAGGGGAGTACAAATTTATTTCACCATTGCATCCCTCAGAAGGAGGAAGGTATGTGGAGCCTGTGACAGAAAATTTTATTACAGAAGATGTAAATCAGTTGTACAGAACTACCGCGTGCGAAGATGATTATATCAACCCAACTGCAAATGGAATGTTGAGTTGGAGGAGTATTAGTTCTTGTTCTTCAGACTCTCACACGGGACTGGAGAACTAGAATCAACGACTACATGAATTATCCACTAGAAGATGTGACACAATGACGCACGCGCTAAGATGGGTTGGTAAAGAGGTAAGGGAACCTCCTACATTTTATGGTCTGAATGACTTAGAAACGTTCTTGAGAAAGTTTGAGGTAAAATATTTCAAGAATCAAATATTGCTAGCATTATACATTTACTTGAAAGAAACACCTTCTCGTTGGTGGGGTACACATAAGGAGAAGATAAACAACTAGTTTTCGTGAAAAATATTACTACACATTATATTTGGCATAGAGCAGGAGAACATAGTTTTGGAGAAATATTATGGATTTGGATAACCCAAAGAACATAAAGATAGGTGCATGGTTCAATGGAGATTAATACCACCAGAAGAATGGCCATGCCATTTTATTCACACACTAGAAGGCATTCCAAGGAACTGGTACACAAAACAGGGACAACATAGGGAAACGACAAATTGGGAAAAAATACAATAGAATTTTGTGATTACATTTTCCTTTGAGCATGGAATTCCAGAGATCAATACAACACTGAAGGTAGTAAAAGACAATATTTTTGAAGAACCTGAAGTGGAGACTGTGACAACATACAAAAATAAATAGCCAATCAAACAATTGCTACATTGTTACCATGTCGCAGAAGAAGAAGATCCAGCAGAGGAAAACCCATGCAATATCCAGATCCCAGAAGTTGAAGGAAAAAGGGAAGTAGGAGGTCCAAAGCTAGATTCAAAAGATTATGATGCACCATTAAATATCAAGAAGGTAAATATTGGAACTATAGAAAACCCAAAGATTACAAGCATTGGAGATTATTGGGATAATCAGACAGTAGAAAGGATCGCAAAATTATTGTGCGAGTACAATGATTTGTTTCTAGTGACATTTTCAGAGATGAAGGGATTAGAAAGAAAACTAGGAGAGATAAACATCCCTTGGAAGCCAGAAGACATACCTATAATATAGATACCTTACATGTTAAATCTAGTGTATAAGTAGAAGGTGAAGGCATAAATTGACAATATTTTAGAGGTTGGTGTCATAGAACCTATGGAAGATTTAGAATGGATCAATCCTATGATGGTGCAGGAAAAGAATCAAGGGGGGATCAATATTCGTGTATATTTTAGAAAATTGAATGACACTTGTGTGCATGATCCTTTTCCTACCCCATTTATAGATGAAGTTTTAGAGAATGTAGGAGGTCAAGAAGCTTATTCATTTACAGATAGGTTTTTAGGATATCATCAGATAAGGATAGCGCCAGAAGATCGACACAAGACAACATTTTCTACATAGTGGGGATCATTCCAGTATACAGTTATGCCATTTGGAATGAAGAATTCATCTGCAATTTTCTCAAGAGTAGTAGTGGCATCTTTTAAGGACTATATTCACAAGTTTTTGGAGGTTTACTTGGATGATTGGATATTGTTAAATGTATTAAAGTATCATGTGGAAGTGTTAATACTAATGTTAGATAGATGTCAATAGTATCATATTTCATTGAATATTAATAAATATATTTTTAGCGCACCTTTTTGGATTTTGCTAGGGAATGTGCTGTGTAAACAGGGTCTGGTGTTTGATCCTGCTAAAATTGTTTTCATAGTGAACTTACCACCACCTAAGTTAGTGCACTAGTTGAAGAGTACACTTGTTCATATAGGGTATTACATGAAGTTTAAAAGGGGATATGCAAAGATTACTTCTCTGATGGAGAAGTTGTTGAAGAAGGACACTAAATATCAGTGGAATGATGAATTCCAGCAGAGTATGGATGTTTTGAAGGAGAATATGGTTATTGTGCCAATTTTAGTGTTTCTGGAATGGGAAAAAGAATTTCATGTGCATGTGGATGCATATGCAATAGCACTAGGAGAAGTATTGACACAACCAGAAGAAGGTGATATAGATCAACCTATAGAATTTGCAAGTAGGAAATTATCAGATTCAAAACAAAACTAAAATACTACAAAAAGGGAATAACTATGGAGTATGAATTGTAGAAAAACAAACATTACTTGTTAGGGAAACATTTCAATATGTTTACAGATCATTCTACTCTTAGATAGTTAGTCAATAATCCATTGTTGGGGGGGATAATATGCATATGGATACTATTGTTTCAAGAGTTTGACTTTGAAGTTGTGGTGAAGCATGAAATATTGAATGTATGACTAGATCACTTATCCAACATAACTAATGGAGAAGAACCAAGTAACTTGGAGGAAAACTTATGAGATGCAAAATTGTTTTTAGTACACATTGTTGATGAGTATTTTGTTGACATTATTGAGTGATCCAGATTTTATGAGAAGAACGAAATGAATATAGATTTTTATAAAAATATACTTAACACAGAATAACATATATACAGTAAAACTGGTTTCTACTCAATAAGGAAATAAGTTGAAATTGTAAAATGTAGTGGAAACAAGCTTTCTAGAATGGTGGTGGCTTATCTCTGAGAAGAGATGTGACATTTGTGCTCATTTTCTAGAAGATTATTACAATGAGGATCTCAAGGCCTTTTTAAAATAAATAGGAATTTCAAAACCCTAGACGTCAAAAAAACTAACCCTAGGAGATGAAAAGCCAAAAGTCATGTGGGCCATGTTTCCGTAAGTTAGTACATCAACTTCCCAAGGTCATAATTTTTTCATACGATCTTCGTTTTAGGCGCACAATATCCCGTTGGAAAGGTATATCCGAGGAATACGCATATTTCCTATGGAAATCCTTACATATTTTCAATATGGTGAGCCCTAAAAACATTTTTTAGGGCCTCAAAACGGCCCCGGAAGTCAGGGACCCAAAAACTAGGAAAAAATTATCGAACTTGAAAAATCCCAGAATGAGCCAGTTGGAATAGGTGGAAGACCACCAACATCCATATGAATCAATCCTCTCCCCTCAGGAAGAAATGGTCTCCATTGCATTGAGTGCCCCCATTATATAAGGAAATTTCTATTGAATTTTTACCCGGGTGAGCCACTTGCCTTGGTGCAGGAGCTTCCCTACTTTGCCAACTCAATAAAGTTGGATCCTTTGGTCATGAGCGCCCTTGACTTGTTTGTCCACAACATGATCATTGGATGCCTATTGTATGTATTATGGGTTGAGCTCTGTTGGTGTCAGGTGTTTTTCTATCTATGAGGTGTCCAATAATGGTGGGAAATAAGGTCGAACGAGATCCACGTTGAACACTGGGTGCAGGCCAAGAAAAGGAGGAATGTTGATCTCAAAATCATTATCACCCATAGCCTTGGTGATGGTGTACGACCCATAACAAAGTCGGAAAATCTTCTAATGGGTCCAGTAAGGAGTTCTTTCTGCAAATGCAACCAAAATTTTTCGCCTACCTGAAACTTATGTGGCACCCGGTGTTGATCATGGCATTGCTTGTACTTGTCATTGGAATTTTGTAGGATATCCTGAACCTGTTGGTGAATGTGTTAGATCTGCTCAATGAAACAAGTGGCTTTGTCAGCTTGATTTGGAGCAGGAGATGAATCGGTCGAGGTGACCGCAAGGGGTAGTGCAACATCTATGGGACCCAATGGTTGGAATCCCAACCCTACTTGAGAGGGGTTGTGGCTAGTTGAGCTATGCAGGGCTCGGTTGTAGCTATGTTGGACATAGGGAAGACTCGCATACCATGTGTAAGGGTTCTTGTAATTATACATGTGCAGGATATGCATGATCATTTGATTTACAACCTTGATTTGGCCATCTGTCTAGGGGTGGAAGGTTGTGCATTTGTTGAGCTTGGTGTCCAGCAGTGGCGAGAGGATCGACCAAAATGTGCTGCAAAATCAGTTGTCCCGATCTGAGACAATGGTTTGTGGGATTCCAAAATGTACTCAGAATCATTCAAAGAAGATCTTGTGTAGGAAGATTGGTTGTTGTCATTGATGTCAACCCTAGTCATTGGTTTTGGACCGCAAGATTGATGAAGGTATTTGGACATGAAGGAAAATGCACATAAAGATACAACACCCATGGATGGATATTATACATAATGTTGTTTCAAGTGGTATGTGGAATGTCACATGGATCCTCATGGTTGAGGAGAAATGAATTTTTGAAGATGACAAAGTGAATTGAAGAAGGAAGTACATGTAGGCACTGAAGATAACTAAAGAAAAGAATTACAAAATAAGAAAGTGTCAAGTCGGCTCTAATGTTAAAAGGAAGTGACATAAATGGTATGAATAAATATCATTATACATTCATTTGAAATATAAGTCGAATTTCAGAGGAAACCAGAAGTAAAGAAGCCCGGATTTCAAGGGAGGATGAAGTCTTTTGATGATGTGTTCTAAGGTATGTTATTTTCAGGACATCTTACCATTTTCGCTATAACTTTTTTTCTAGAACGATTTAGATGGTGAAATTTCTATGATATTGATAAGACATGTCAAGGTACCTATGGTAAAATTTTCAGCTCATGATTCACTATAATTATGGAGATAAACTCTATGGAAGATAGGGTTTTTGACCAATCCTAAAGCTAGTCAATAAACAGGTGTTCCGGGTAAAACAGACATAACTTCTTCATAGATAATCCAAATGATGTGGGACCAATTTCATTGGAAATATTATGGACTATAGTTTCTTTTTTGTGAGTTTCAGAATCTGATGTTAAATATTGAGCACGAGGCATTCTATACAAGTTCGGTCTCTTGAATAAACCAGAATTGAATAAGGTCTACCATTCTTTCTAGAACTTCCTTTTGGGGAGGATTCAAGGAGTGAAACTTGGAGAATTTTCAAAAAATACATTGAGTAATATTATCTATAGGATAAGAGTATTCCAAGAATTGAAGAATTGCAAAATTTGAAGAATTCTCATGAAACATTATCAGGTTCTATGTGATGGATGGTTGATAGTGATGATTTAATGTAAAGCATTTGCGCCCAACACTTTTTAGGTGGTGGCGAACTTTAGGTATATCTCATAGATTTGGGGCCATCCATAGGTCTCATGGTCATAAGAGTCTATCACCATGGTGAGTGTCGCGACTGACGGTCTATTGAGGAAATCAGCGACGCGGTTGGTGCTTCCTTTTTTATACTTGATATTGAGGTGGAATTGTTGCAAGTATGTAGACCACTTATGATGGTGATCATTCTGCAATTTTCCTCATGTATGCATGAAATTTAGTGGCTTATGATCAGTTTGGATGACTGTCTCCTTCCCAAAAAAGTAATGTCTCCATTGGTGACAGGATTGAACAATGGAGTACATTTCTTTGTCATAAGTAAGGTACTTACAGACAACATCTGATAGTGTCTCACTATAATAGGCCACGGGGTGGTTGTGCTGAGTGAGAATGGTTCCCACAACATAGTCTGAAGCATTTGTC
This sequence comes from Picea engelmannii, assembly GCA_009831015.1. Classification (NCBI taxonomy): domain Eukaryota; kingdom Viridiplantae; phylum Streptophyta; class Pinopsida; order Pinales; family Pinaceae; genus Picea; species Picea engelmannii. The sequence goes on along the minus strand of ML784333.1, from coordinate 252,594 downwards.
TTGATCTCAAAGTGTTTTTTCATGTACGATAGTGAAATTATTGTGGTTGAGCACAAGAGTTTCTTCAAATCATCGAACGCTTGTTGTTGGGACCTTCCCCACACAAATTTCTCCTTACCACCACCCCTGGCTACTTGCCTGAGGGCCCATGCAATATGGGAGAGTCCCAACATGAACCTATTCTTGAAATATTATAACTACAAAGAGTATTCTTATTATTATTGATATATTATTCATAGGATCAATCCCCATTGTGGATTGACCATGTCAGTTATTGTAATAGGACCAAATCCCCTTTTGGGGATTGGTCAAAAGACAATTGTAATAGACAGAATAAGAAGTCGGCCCCAATAGTTATTAAAGAGACCCAGAAATATAATAAAGGTGGGTTTACACACCCATCTTGAGAATTCGGCCTGCCAATGAAGAGACACTTCACATGTGCTAAACTTGTATAAATAAAGGAGGCTAGCACCTCACTTAGAAAAAAACTCACTTGCTCAGTTTGAGAGAAATGTTCTGATCTGTTACAGGCAAAGGAGAGAGAGAGTGGTGCATATCTAGGAGAGGACTTTATGTATTAGTATAAGAGATCTTTTGGCATTGTATTGGCTATCTATATTAAGGAAGTTTTGTTGGGTTTTCTTCCCCTAGAGGGTTTCCCAGGATAAATGTTGTGTCTCTTGTGATTGTGTATTTCTCAGTGATCTTGGATTATGTTATTGTTATCTAATGAAATGAAAACATCTATAATAATGGCTTAAACATTAACATGGTTTCAGATCCAAGATGAAGGAAGCATCTTTTGCAAGAGAAAAACGTCACTGTTGTCGTACCTGCAAATTAGGGTTTTTCAAAAGTGAAGCTTTTCAGCCCTAAAACTATCTAGAAAGTTGCTCCCTCCCCTAAGGATAAATTTGGCATCATCGAATGCTTGTTGTTGGGACCTTCCCCACACAAATTTCTCCTTACCACCACCCCTGGCTACTTGCCTGAGGGCCCATGCAATATGGGAGAATCCTAACATGAACCTGTTGTTGAAATATTATAACTGCAAAGAGTATTCTTATTATTATTGATATATTATTCATAGGATCAATCCCCATTGTGGATTGACCATGTCGTATATTGTAATAAGACCAAAACCCCTTTTGGGGATTGTTCAAAAGACAATTGTAATAGGCAGAATAAGAAGTCAGCCCCAACAGTTATTAAAGAGACCCAGAAATATAATAAAGGTGGGTTTACACACCCAGTTTAAGAAGTCAGCCTGCCAGTGAAGAGACACTTCACACGTGCTAGAATTGTATAAATAAAGGAGGCTAGTGCCTCACTTAGAAAAAAACTCACTTGCTCAGTTTGAGAGAAACGTTATGATCTGTTACCAGCAAAGGAGAGAGAGAGTGGTGCATATCTAGGAGAGGATTTTCTATATTAGCATAAGAGATCTTTTGGCATTGTATTGGCTATCTATATTAAGGAAGTTTTGCTGAGTTTTCTTCCCCTAGAGGGTTTCCCAGGATAAATGTTGTGTCTTTTGATTGTGTATTTCTTAGTGATGTTGGATTATGCAATTGTTATCTAATGAAATGAAAACATCTATGATAATGGCTCAAACAACTCCAAACCTTAGTGAGTGTGGTTGGGGATGTCCAGTCACAGATGACTTGGATCTTGGTTGGATCCACATGTACACCATGTTGATAAAAAATGTAGCCGAAGTAATGGAACATGTCCATGTCGAAGGATCATTTTTCTAAGTTGGTGTATATCTTGTGTTGCCGCAAGGTGTACAGAACCTGCAAAATATGCTGCAAGTGTTCTGCCCAAGTCTTGTTGTAAATGAGAATGTCATCCAAATACACCAGTACAAATGTATTGGTGAATGGTCATAGGACATCATCCATCATCCTCATGAAAGTGGCTGGGGAATTTATAAAGCCAAAGGGAATGACCAACCATTTGAAAAGACCTTCCTTGGAATTGAAAGAGGTCTTTTGAAAGTTTTGCTGGATTTTCTTCCCCTAGAGGGTTTCCCAGGATAAATGTTGTGTCTCTTTTGATTGTGTATTTCTCAGTGATCTTGGATTATGATATTGTTATCTAATGAAATGCAAACATCTATAATAATGGCTTAAACATTAACACCTGCAGTAGAAATTTGCAAGACACAAGAAGCTCCAAACCTCAGTGAGTGTGGTTGGGGATGTCCAGTCACGGATGACTTGGATTTTGGTTGGATACACATGTACACCATGTTGATAAACGATGTAGCTGAAGTAATGGAACATGTCCATGCCAAAGGAGCATTTTTCTAAGTTGGCATATAGCTTGTGCTACCACAAGGTGTACAGAACCTGCAGAATATGCTGCAAGTGTTATGCCCAAGTCTTGTTGTAAATGAGAATGTCATCCAAATACACCACTACAAATGTATTGGTAAATGGTCGCAAGATATCATCCATCATCCTCATGAAAGTGGCTAGGGAATTTATCAAGCCAAAGGGAATGACCAACCATTCGAAAAGACCTTCCTTGGTGAATGGAACCCACATTTGATTTAGAAGCTTTAACCTCAACCACCAACAACTTCTTTGAGTGGAAATCAACAGTTTTATTCTAGGGGCTCTTATGGAAATCGCACCACCTCCCAATATATTTCTTTGTTTTTTTGGTGTCCTTCTTTGCTTTCGTCCTAGACTGGTTGTCCTGAGGTGGTCCATATTTTCACTATCCTTTGTTCTGCGGGTTGGGGCCGCCCTTTCCTGGCTTTTGTTGTCAGGGGTTCCCAGGCCCAAATTGTTGCATCTTTTGTTTGAGCTTATGCTTGATTTTGACAACATAACAGTAGGTCGTTCCCAATAATGAGATGTCCAAAAGCTCCATTTTGGCCAAGATGTTTCTATGCATACCGTCGTGATACTTGAGCACCATATTTCACTTAGAATCTTTGATACTCATCTTGGTGTGCAAGGTATGGAATATATTTGTGAACCCATGCACTTCTTGGTCTCTTTCCTGCCGTAGTGTGGTCCATTTTGTATACATGTCATCATAACTTCCAACAGGGTAGTATTGTTCCTTAATATCATCCCTGAAGGACTCCCAGGTGACCGTGACCTTAAGTAATGAGGATTCATCTATTTCTTTCTTCGCACAGAAAGTTTCCCACCAATATTTGACATGGAGAATGACTTTGAGGAGCGCAAAAGTAATCTTTTCTCTATTCGAGAAGTTATGGACAGAGAAATAACCTTCTAGCAGATTCAACCATTTTTCTACAACATTTTCATCTATCTGAACTTCAAATATAGGAATATTGAATTTGATTTTTACCTCGAAGGGGTAGCGCCTCCGTTTGAGGAAGATGTGTCTCCGGTTGGTAGACACTGAAGGATTTGCATAAAACTATCCGTAATCACATTCCTCTGTTGCGTGAGGGATTCCTCAAGAAAAATGTTGAAGGGATATCCTATCTTGTCGTATTTCTTTTCTCCCACCATGAGAGGTCGCTTGGGCATGCATAGATTTTTTCCTCAAGAGAAACAAGATCGAGACCCAATTCTTTGTACCCTAGCCTCGTTGGGGACATGCATTAAGAACGACAAGGAGAAGACCGCTTTGATACCACTGATCTAGATTTTATTAGCAGAACGAAATGAATACACATTATTATCAAAACAATTCTTAACACAGAATAACAGATATACAGTAAAACTGGTTTCTATTCAATAAGGAAATAAGTTGAAACTTTAAAATGTAGCGAAAACAAGCTTGCTAGAATGGTGGTGGCTTATCTCTGAGAAGAGATGTGATGGTTGCACTCATTCGCCAGAAGATGATTACAATGAGGCTCTCAAGGAAATTTTACAATAAACAAGAATGTCAAAAACCATATACATCCAAAAACCTAACCCTAGGAGATGAAGCGCCAAAATTCATGTGGGCCCCATTTGGGTAAGTTAGTACATCAACTTCCCAAGGTCATAACTTTTGCATACGATCTCCATTTTAGGTGAATGATATCCCATTGGAAAGGTCTATCCGAGGAATACACATGTTTATTTTGGAGAGCACAACATATTTTTACTATGGCAATCCCTAAAAACGATGTTTAGGGCCTCAAAATAGCCCCAGAAGTTAGGGACCCAAAAACTAGGAAAAAACTGTCGAACTGGAAAAATGCCAAAATGATCTAGTTGGAATAGGTGGGAGGACACCGACATCCATATGGATCATTGAGTTTTTTAGTACATTATTTTCACCAAAGGAATTTAATATTGTGCAGAAGAAAAATTTGGTGGTCAGAGCTACAGAATACCAATTGATTGCAAGTTATTTATACAAACTTGGTGCAGACAATATTTCGAGGAGAGGTGTTATGGAAAATGAAAGGCCTATCATTTTGGTAGAAGAACATGAAGATATAGTTGGAGGACATTACGCTGGGAAATATACTGCGTGGAAGGTATTGAACACATGATTATGGTGGCCAACAATTCACAAGGATTGAAAGGAGTACTGTCAGAATTGTGATGTATGTCCCAGAGTTGGAAATCCATCCAGGAGGGATGCGATTCCATTGATACCTAAGGTAACGTTGAAAGTATTTGATAAATGAGAAGTAGACTTTGTAGGTCCAATTAATCCACCGGCAAGAAGATCAAGGGCTAGATATATCATTACAATGACATAGTATTTAACCATATGGGTTGAGGCAGCAACAATGAACGATTGTAGCATGCCTTTTATTTGAACATATTGTTACAAGGTTTGGATGTCCAAGAATATTGATGAGTGATTAGGGGACTCACTTTATCAATAGTACAATCCAGGAACTGCTATAATAATTTCAGATACATCACCAAAAGAGCACTCCTTATCATCCATAGGAGAATGGAACATTTGAAGTGTTTAGCAAGATATTGGAGAATGCCTTGACCAAGATTTGTAATGTAAATAGGGATGAGTGGGACTTGAAGATACTAGCAGTGTTATGGGATCATAGAACTACATGCAAGAAGATAACAGGGAAAACACCTTTTTATGTTGGTGTATGGACAGGAAGTAGTAGTTCCCTTGGGTTATTTGATACCAAGTCTGCACACCACGACTATTACAGACATGAGAAAAAGAGGCGCGACATAAGAAATATTAGCCCAACTTCTGGAATTGGAAGAAGACAAAATTATAGTTGGCTTCCATTAAGAGGTACAGAAAGTAAAATATAAGGCTTAACATGAAAGATATATCAAGAATTACAAATTTAAGGAAGGAGATCTGGTTCTCATCTATGACATTAAATACTTGTAGCACCCAAGCAAGTTCAGAATGCATTGGCT
>ML784333.1:205500-225362 GCA_009831015.1 Picea engelmannii | reverse complement strand
TTGATGTTAACATATTATTAAAGTAACTTTTATCGTGATGATATATATGGTTCTCTATGACCAATAAAGTTTATTAGACAAATAAAACCAATTAAACACATGAGTGTTGAACTATTAGTAAGTTGGATGATGGAAGGGGCATTTCAACATTCAACAAGGAACCATATTTATTGTGATATGATGAGGTGTTCCTACATTATTATGCTCATAATACGCACAATTAGTGGGTTGGTGGGTATTGTGCTATGATGAGGTGTTCGTGCATGATTATGCTCATAATAACCACAATTAGTGGGTTGGTGTTGCCATTATAAATTAAACAATTTTCTTTGAAAAATAAAATCAATAACTGAAATATTCTTTAGAATATCCTTTTTTATATTTGAGAATAATAGAAATGAAAACTCAATGCCAAAATGATTCCACTGACATATTCTTTAGAATATCCTTTTTATATTTGAGAACAGTGAAATGAAAGCTAAATGCCAAAATGGATCCACTTTACATTAATGCACTCTCCATCATAAATGTTTCCTAATATTTTATAAAATTTTGAAAAAATAATATATTGAATATTATATTTTAAAATTAGAAACCATCACAATTTTAAAGAATGTTTTTTAATTGCTTTAGAAAGTTATGGATGGGACGCAATTCCCTATCAAAGTGGCATTATTTTGAGAAATCATGAAAGTTATCATAAATGTTTCCTAATATTTTCTAAAATTTTGAAAAAATAATATATTAAATATTATATTTTAAAAATAGAAACCATCACAATTTTAAAGAATGTTTTTTAATTGCTTTAGAAAGTTATGGATGGGACGCAATTCCCTATCAAAGTGGCATTATTTTGAGAAGTCATGAAACTTATCCAAAGCATGAAGGATAATTTTGTAAACTATTTCTATAACATTGGTATCAAAGAAATATATTATATATTATTTTTTCAAGTATTTAAGTAAAAGACAATTAAGAATGAATTAATATATATACATATTATTTAAATGCAAATCTATATTAATATTAAATCTTTAAATATAATGACAAATTTATTATTTATATGATGAATTGTTCAAATAACAATAAAAATGTAAACTATGAAAAAGAAGAAAATTACCATATTAAATAATTGAACTAATTTTATAATACCATCTGTTAGTGTCAGAAGTCACTCCTGGATTGCTTGCAGGAGCAGAGCCCGACACCCATCAGTTTAATGTCACAATTTGTTTATAAAGGGGTGATCAAATGGGGATAAAGGCTCGAGGAGATATCATTCTAACTCGGGGGTTGGATCTGGTACGTAAAGAACAAAGGAGGTCTGGAATCCTAACTTCAACCAACGGGTTGATTAAAAGATGAGCAGGTGGAAGACTTAGTAAGAAAGGTGAACAAACAACTCTGGGCAACAGGCTTACAGTGTTTTGTAGGGGAAAAACTCTGAACGCAGGATCCTCCTAGTTCAGGGCTTCAAGAAACTAAAAAGAAGACTTGACTGGATCCTCCAATTCTAAGTCATTCAGCATTAAGGAAATCACAGGAACCGATTAGAGACTCCGTAACTATTACAGTGATCCATTACAACATCATCCTATAACAGCTACAACTCGACTGGATCCTCCAATTCCGAGCTGCTCTAACACAGTATAACAAAGATGTAAAGAAACTGGCATTCATAAGGCAAGAAGTCTCAGAAGTCTATACATAACTAGAGCGTCAGTGCTTCATTAAAGCTTTACAACCGGGAGCTCTGCTCAACCATTGATCCTTCACAAAATACAAAGACTGAGTCTATATACTCAGAGAAAAACACCTAACGGAGGCGTGCCCAATCGCCCCAGGCTTGGTGTCCCTTCAGTCAAACTCATACTGATATTCTTTGTCAGACACCACCTTAACTGCGCATGTCTCCCGCAGGGGGAGTAGCTGAATCAGTAAATGCCAAGTTAGCGTGTGTAGACCTCCTCTAACTAGTCGAGGACTCGGCATGGCTTTTCTGAAAGACTGGGTACACAGGACCCTCTCAAGTAGACCGCTTACCAGACCCTCCATACCTTGCAATTAATGATTGAGGCAAGGCCTCAACCACCCTCTCGTTTCTTCATTTATTCCTGGCAGGTATCGGGGTCCAGACCATGTCGAACTGGAGTCTGAAGAGCAAAGTGACCCCATTCAGAGATTTAGCTCAACACTTCGGGGCCTGAGTAGCTGAATGAAAAATATAAGCGCCCCTTCCCCAGGCCTCCTTCTTGATGACTAGGCGCCAAAACCATGGGCCCGGCTCTGGGTGCTATAGGGAATTCGGGATTCGGGGTTTCGGCACTTGTGACGTCGAAATGCGCATGTATCCAAGACTCGTGATTCCTCGAATCGCAACACGCCTTTGATCATGCTAGCCCTCCTGGCTTAGCCCTGGCCGACTATACTATGGTCTATGTGACCACTTACCATATGACCACGGCCATCTATCTGTCCATCGGGGTTTCGGGTTTTACGATGTCGATGTGCACACACCCTTTTGACTTGCAATTCTCCGATTCCCGATTCTTCGATAGGTCTCGGTCGTTGACCTATCAACGGTCCCTTCGCCTGTCACTAAAATCTTCCACCTGTCCTCCATGCTGACTCCCATCGCGGCTTTTCCCCAGTGCGCTGATGGTTGCCACGCGTCCTTGAAAACAAACGGTCCCAAATTCACCCGACGCTGCTGTGGGTCCGGGCCTCAGTTTCGGTGCTTTGCCGCTGTCGGGGTTCAGGGTTTCACGATTTTCAAAGACGTAAAACCTACACTTCATGAACTCCCGAATGCCAAAACTCCGACGCGGCCAGACCTTGCGCCACGCGTCCTTTGGGATGAACGGCTGTTATCCACTCTTGAACATGATATGGGCACTATCTAATGCGTTAGCCTTGGCACAGCTTTGTTGATCACGATTTCCTGCTCACCGCTCACTTGATTCTCTGGATACATCCCGGACATTGAGATCGGGGCGCTCACTCGCTTGACCTGGGCCCGAAATGGATCTCTTTATGTGCTACGCTTGGGCACTTATCGCAATCCCGCAGATCTATGTACCTTTGTGCTCCGATACCACAATTGTTACTAACATTAGGCTCCATGGGGGATAGAGTCGTCCCTGTGATGCTCTAAGGACTAATTTTGCAGTTCCAGTGCCTCGTTGTTGGGCTATAGAGTCATTATTAGGCCATAAAAATAAAAACGAAAATGAACTAAGAAACAAAAAGGACAATATTTACAAACAAAGGAGCCATCTGAGACTCAAACAAAACATTCCTTCAGGAAATTCCCATTCACTGGGTTGTTGAAAACTTCTTCACCTTCCAAATCTCGCAACCTGTATGTGCTATTTGAGAAAGTCTCAGAGATTCTGAAAGGCCCAATACACAGGGCTTCAAATTTGTTGTGTTTGCCCTTATCTTGCTTAGGAGCATCCCATTTCAGCACCAGGTCTCCTATCTATAACCGCTCCTTCTTGGCCTTCCTATCAAAGACTTGCTTGATCTTTTGCTGATGGTCCTGAATTCTGTCCATTGTCTGCTCCCTAGCCTGCTGGACCTCTACTAACTGATGAATCCTTTTGATCATGTCATTGGGCTCTTCTTGATAATCCTGGAAGAATTTCGCTATGAGAATGGCCAGCTGAGAAGGGAAGACGTCTTCGGCTCCATAGACTAACTGGAAAGGGAAGAGACCTATAGATCTCTTTGTAGTCACCCGATCAGCCCATAGGGCAAATTTCAACTTTGAATTCCAAGCCCTTTTGTTGTCTTCCAACAACCTTTTGATGATCCTTATCAGGCTTTTGTTGGAGGATTCCGCTAGACCGTTGCCCTGCGGATAATATGGGGTGGAGTGAATCAATTTGATCCCGAACTGTTTACAGAACTTGACTAGCAGTTCAGACCCGAAAGGGGCTGCATTATCAGTGACAATCTTATTTGGGCAGCCGAACCTTGTGATGAGGTCCTCCAAGAATCCAATGATTACCTTGTGAGAAGCACTCCTGGTGGGGATAGCTTCAATCCACTTGGTAAATAAATCTGTAGCAGTCAGGATCCACCTGTGCTTCCCACTGGAGGCAGGGTGAATTTCTCCAATGAAATCTAGGCCCCACTGCCGGAAAGGCCCTGAAACCACCACCGGATTTAACGGCAGGGACCTGAGCTGCTGCTTTCCCACAAATTTTTGACATTTGATGCAGGCTCTGACCCTTTTGCAAACATTAGTGAACATGGTAGGCCAGTAGTACCCATCCCTGAGGATTTTGTGGGCTGTGGCTCTCCAGAAATGGTTCCCTCCACACAGGCTGCTGTGAAATTCAGTCACGACCGTCTCGGCCTCTAGTGGACTCATGCATTTTAAAAGCATCCCCAGGGGGTCTTTCCAATATAACACTTGATCGATCAGGCAGTATCTGACTGCTTTGAGCTTGAGAGCTCTTGCTTTGCTTCTTTGCAGACCATCTGGAGGCCGCAGCTCCTGCAGAAAGTATATTACATCCTTATACCAAGGACATCGAGCCAATGGGGGCTCCCTTTGATGGTCTACGTCAGACAGCCGATCCTGCTGAATACCTCAGCATTCATTGATGAAACTTATCCCCAAAGGTTGGCAGTTTTCTTCTGCCAACAACTTGGCTAGACCTTGACCTTTGATCAATTTGGTGGGTCTTATTTCTAGGTCAAATTCCATAATTTTGGCTATCCATTTACTCCTTCTCCCGTCTATGCCAGGATGAATAAGAATGTCTTTAACAGCAGCCAAGGGGACATAGGCGATGATTTTTTACTGCAGGACATAGGTCCTAAAAGATTTGAGAGCTTTTACTAGAGCATAGGCTTGCTTCTCCATAGCGTCATACCTGACTTTGGCATCCCTCAATGCTCGGCTGAAATAAGCAATAGGCTGCTCTAGCCCACTGTTGTTCATCTGTAATAGAACAACAGCCACTGTGTCAGGTGAGGCAAAGGAGAAGATAAGGAAATCCTTTGAGTAGTCGGGACTGATAAGCACAGGAGCTTTAGTCAAGGCCTTATTGATTTGTTCAAAGGAATGTCACGATTAAGGGGTCCACCTTACTTCATTCTCTTTTTTCAACATGGATGTTATAAGCTTTACCTCCTCAGCAAAGTTAGGCACAAACCTCCTCAGAAAATTAATTTTACCGAGGAAAGATTGGACCTCCTTCTTGGACCTCGGGATTGATAAGGCTTGTATCGCCTCAACTCTCCTAGGGTCAATTCTGACTCCTTCTGCTGATACTATGTGGCCTAGTAACTTTCCCTCCTGCATGGCGAACAAAGATTTCTTGGGGTTTAATGAAATGCCAAACTTTCTACATTTTAGGAAAACTTTCCTGAGATGACAACAGTGCTCTTTATCAGATTTTGAAAACACTGTGATGTCATCCAGATAAATGACCACGTATTTATCCTTCTCCCCGATGAAAGCTATATCCATGGCACGCTGGAATGTCGCCCCTGCATTCATTAATCCAAACAGCATCTTGGCGTACATGAATGTGCCCCATGGAGTGGTGAATGTTGTCTTTTCCCTGTCCTCGGGCAGAACGGAGACTTGATTGTAGCTAGAGAATCCATCAATCATGGACATCCTGGAAGCTCTTGTCACCCTCTGCAATATATGTTCCATCATCGGCAAGGGGTAGTTATCCTTCCGTGAGCTCCTATTCAGGTTTCTGAAGTCTACACAGAGTCAGATTTCTCCATTCTTTTTCCTTACTGGCACCAAGTTGGCCACCCACTCTAAATATCTCAATGGTACTGTGATCTGAGCTTGCAGCAGCTTCTTCACTTCCCTCTCCATGATAGGCAGCAGCATAGGATTGATCAGTCTCAGCTTCTGCCTAAATGGCTTTGCATCTTATTTTAATGGGATTTTATGCTCGATGACAGAAATTTCATATGTTTTGAGGTCTTCGTACATCCAGGCGAAAACATCTGCAAATTCCCTCAAAAGTCCAATGTATTCAGACCTTTGCTCCTTTGTCAGACTTCTTGACAATTTGACATACTTGGGCTCACCCTTAGTCCTAATGTTGCATTGAATAGTACCAGTGTCCTCCTCTGAGACTTCTCCTTTTAATGATACATCATTTCCATCAAAAAGTATTTCCAAAGGAACCAGTCCTCTGGGAATATGGTTGTTGGGCAGCTGTACAATGTCACGCTCTGCAATTTTATTCAGAAAATTACCCCCATTGAGCTCTTCCTCTGAGACGGCGTCTTGGTCAATGTGCATTTCTGAAAATTCCTCGACAGTCTCCAAGAACCTCTTGACCTCGAGATCATCCTCGAATACCTTCCAATGTTTGATGTTGTCAGGTACGGAGGGCTTGTATTTGACCTCTACATCATATCTGAATTTGGGCAGCAAGGGTACTTTGAAATTGCTATCCGATGTAGCCAAGGAATCCGCCAAGGTGTTCTCCTCTCTTGGGATGAATGAAATGTTAAATGCTGAGAAGAAACTGTCAACTAGGTCCCACACCTCATTTCTGTAGCTTCCGAGTCGAGGATGCTTAGCCTGATAAGCATTTCTGATCTGCTGGACCACCAACTCTGCATCACCGAACACTGCTACTTCCTGAATTCCCATTTCCCTCGCAGCTCTTAATCCCAGAACAAGAGCCTCATACTCTGCCACATTGTTGGTAGCTTCAAATTCTAATTTGTATGAGAGAGATATGGTTTCCTGAGCATGTGACACAAAAACCACCCCAGCTCCAGCGCCTTCCCTGGAAGAGGCTCCATCAAAGAAAAGTTTCCAGATGGGGGTGATGGAGGGAGGAAGTTTAGGGGAAATGGTGGGCTACTTTCTGAGTTTGAGAGGAGGCTCGGGGGCATGGGTGAGTTGTAGTAAACTGGAGCCTAAATCAGTGTCCAAGCCAAAGATGGGATGGTTGGTAGGGTTGGCTTCATCACTAATTATGTAGGCCAGTTGGGCTTCCCTGTACAGTATTCTATGCTCCCCTCTGAACACTGGGATGGTAGCATACGTGAGGTCCATCTGCAAGGTTCCCCCCAGTCTTTTTATCCAAGATCTTGACAACAACATACCGAACTTGGGAGGAACATCGGCCACTACAATATCCATGACCAGGCTTTTCATGGGCGTTTGAAACAAGGTCATGACCAAGTATTTAATAACTCCGAGGCACTGAACTCTCCTGGAGTCAAAAGAATAGAGGTCATGATAGGCTCGGGTGACTTCTAGTCCTAACTCTTCCATGACAGTTTTGGGCATGAGGTTGTGAGAAGCCCCTAAATCCATCAAGCAGTGGCGCAACACCTTATCATGTATGTTCAAGGATGTGTAAAAGGGAGGGGATGAATCATCTCTATCTTCTACCATGGGACCTAGGACAACTGTTGGCTTTTCATCTTGGAGATTTATGGATTCTGTGGGAAGGCATGAGGCCTCAGACTGTAAAATCTCAGAGAAGCATTTTTCAAATTCTTCATGTTTGATTAGCTCGGTGAGGGGCACATGGATTCTGATCTTTTGAATCTCATGCTCGAAATTAAAAGAAGATGTAGGCTTTGGAATTTCTCTTATTTCAGGAACATGATGGTGGACAGTGGGAGAGAGGGGTTGAGCTTTCTTACCTCTGTGACTGTCGGCTACTGCGTTAGCAGGCTTTTTTGTTCTAGTGGACTACTCAGGAATATCAGGTGCTGCTATCTTTGTCAGACCTCGGGTTATACCTGCCTCGGCCGCCGCTAACCTTGTCTCCCTTACTCAATTCATTTAGCTGACTATCCATGAGAGACTCCTCATAAGCTGTTTGAGTGAGATGAGGAAAAGGAGGATTTTCCTCTAAGCAGTGGATTTCAGGGTCAAGCTCATCTGTTTCTCTTTCTTCCTCATCGGTCACCAATTTGTTCTGAAAAGGGGCCTGAATTATCTGGTCTTCTCTGTCTTTGCCTCTTTGTTCCCTTGGGAAGGCCCATGGCCCATGGTTATCAGGTTTCCTAAAACCTCTACCATCAGCATTCTGGGGATTTCTGTACATGGGTTTCCCTTCTAACTCCCACCTTTCCATCCTAGCAGAAAGTGACTTGAGTACCCTAGATGTCTCATCTGCCTGAAGGGACAGGGGAGAGGAACTGGATGAGGCAGCTTCAGGCCTCTACCTGGATATGTTCCTACCAGCAGCATGCCCGAGTCGGTTGGTGGCCAATAAATTAGACTCTACTTCCATGACTGCATCCTGCATCTAAGCCAAAGTAGTGGTTCTTCTTTCCCTCAAGAAGAGGTAGAAATTGGGATCAAAGGTGCTAGCATATGTAATCTTTGCAGAGGCTTCAGAGGGTTTTATCTCAGCAGGGATTTTGTTGTACATTTTATTAAATCTCTTGGAGAAATCGGAGACGGACTCTCCTTCCTTTCTCTTCAAAGACCCAAACTCTGTCATGTAATACATGAAGTCTTTCTTATCTCCCCACTGTCTTAAAAAGGCATTATCTAAAGCTTCGATCCCATCAATAGATCCAAGAGGCAGGGCCTTAAACCATTTTCTAGCCTCCCCTTGGAGACTACGGACAAAAATCCTCATCCATACATCTACGTGCATGATGTTATTATCATCTGTGAAACTGTAAAAGGCTTCTAAGTGCTCTTCTGCAGTTATGTCCCCCTCACCTGTAAACCTGGGCAGCTGTTTGAGGTAACCATCTGCTGGGAGGGTGTTGAGGGGCTGAGGTAACACAAGGGGAGCATACCTAGCGGCTATTATAGCTTCCATTTTGGTCATCGGGGGATTAGCACCAGCCATAGGAATATTAGGTGGAGGAGGACTTGGAGGAGAAGGGGTTCATGAAGGGGCTATGGGAAATGAGTCTCGAAGTGGAGTGGGAAACAAGAGAGGATTTAAGGAAAAAGTTAACGAGCTCAAGTTAGCAGGTTCTCCTCCTTGTGCAGGAGTGGGAAAATATTTTGTGGTCGTGGGTCTATGCCAAGGTACAGCTTCAGAGGAGAGGGGAGTGACGAGGATTTCTCCCTCCAATCCCAGACCAGGAGGGGAAAACTCAGCAGGAACACTCCCAAAATTCAGGAAACGGAAAACTTGTGAAGGAGGTCGACTAAGAAAATTAGGAGGAGAAAATGGGGTTCTTACAACAAGAGATGGCAGAATACCTGTTTCGGTGGTGGAAGCTTCTTCTTCAGGGGCATTTCCTTTTCTAAGAACCACCTCTGGATCGGTTTCAGGTGTAGCTAGGGGCAACTGTGGATGAGACCGTGTGTCTCTGCCTCTGAAAGCCACAATTGATAGAGCAGGTTCTTCCCAGCGGAGTCGTCACAATGGAGTCGCCAGGTGCACAGCAGCAATCTTGACAATTATGATATCTGATGCACCTTCAGAATCAGTTAATCGTTGTCGTTCAATCCCGGGGAAAATATTCAACTTCGTCCCCGGCAACGGCGCCAGAAATGTTAGCGTCGGAAGTCACTCCTGGATTGCTTGCAGGAGCAGAGCCTGACACCCATCAGTTTAATGTCACGATTTGTTTATAAAGGGGTGATCAAATGGGGATAAAGGCTCGAGGAGATATCATTCTAACTTGGGGGCTAGATCTGGTACGTAAAGAACAAAGGAGGTCTGGAATCCTAACTTCAGCTAGCAGGTTGATTGAAAGATGAGCAGGTGGAAGACTTAGTAAGAAAGGTGAACAAAAAGCTCTGGGCAACAGGCTTACAGCGTTTTGTAGGGGAAAAACTTTGAATGCAGGATCCTCCTGGTTCAAGGCTTCAAGAAACTGAAAAGAAGACTTGACTGGATCCTCCAATTCCAAGTCATTCAGCATTAAGGAAATCACAGGAACCGATTAGAGACTCCGTAACTATTACAGTGATCCATTACAACATCATCCTATAACAGCTACAACTCGACTAGATCCTCCAATTCCAAGCTGCTCTAACACAGTATAACAAAGATGTAAAGAAACTTGCATTCATAAGGCAAGAAGTCTCAGAAGTCTATACATAACCAGAACGTCAGTGCTTCATTAAAGCTTTACAACCGGGAGCTCTGCTCAACCATCGATCCTTCACAAAATACAAAGACTGAGTATATATACTCAGAGAAAAATGCCTAACAGAGGCGTGCCCAGTCGCCCCAGGCTTGGTGTCCCTTCAGTCAAAATCATACTGATATTCTTTGTCGGACACCACCTTAACTGTGCATGGCTCCCGCAGGGGGAGTAGCTGAATCAGTAAATGTCGAGTTAGCATGTGCAGACCTCCTCTGACTAGTCGAGGACTCGACATGGATTTTCTGAAAGACTGGGTACACAGGACCCTCTCAAGCGGACCACTTACCAGACCCTCCATACCTTGCAATTAATGATTGAGGCGAGGCCTCAACCACCCTCTCGTTTCTTCATTCATTCCTGGCAGGTATCGGGGTCTAGACCACATCGAACTGGAGTCTAAAGAGAAAAGTGCCCCCCTTCGGAGATTTAGCTCAACGCTTCGGGGCCCGAGTAGCTGAATGACAAATATAAGAGTCCCTTCCCTAGGCCTCCTTCTTGATGACCAAGCGCCAAAACCATGGGCCCGACTCTGGGCGCTATCGGGAATTCGGGGTTCGGGGTTTCGGCACTTGTGACGTCGAAATGCGCATGTATCCAAGACTCGCGATTCCCTGAATCACGACGCGCCTTTGATCACGCTAGCCCTCCTGGCTTAGCCCTGGTCAACTATACTATGGTCTATGTGACCACTTACCATGTGACCACGACCATCTATTTGTCCATCGGGGTTTCGGGTTTTATGATGTCGATGTGCACAGACCCTTTTGACTTGCAATTCTCTGATTCCCGATTCTCCGATAGGTCCCGGTCATTGACCTATCAATGGTCCCTTCGCCTGTCGCTAAAGTCTGCCACCTGTCCTCCACGCTGACTCCTGTCGCGGATTTTCCTCGGTGCGTTGATGGTTGCCACATGTCCTTGAAAATAGACGGTCCCAAATTCACCCGACGTTGTTGTGGGTCTGGGCCTCAGTTTCGATGCTTTGGCGCTGTCGGGGTTTGGGGTTTCGCGATTTTCAAAGACGTAAAACCTACACTTCATGAACTCCCGAATGCTGAAACTTCGATGCAGCCAGACCTTGCACCATGTGTCCTTCGGGATGAACGGCTGTTATCCACTCTTGAACATGCTATGGGCGCTATCTAATGCATTAACCTTGGCGCAGCTTTGCTGATCACGATTTCCCGCTCACCGCTGACTTGATTCTCTGGATACATGCCGGACGTTGAGATCGGGGCACTCGCTCGCTTGACCTGGGCCTGAAATGGATCTCTTTATGTGCTACGCTTGGGCACTTATCGCAATCCCACAGATCTGTGTACCTTTGTGCCCCAATACCACAATTGTTACTAACACCATCAATTTGATATCCACTTAAAAAGAATATTTGCTAATTCATTTTAATTTCTATGAAGTTGGATTGGGATAAATAATTTCCAAACAACTTGGTTGGAGATAGTTTTACAAAAGCCTTGATAAGTATAAATAAATTGCATTTTTTGGATTCATAGAATTTATTGTAAAAAAATATTATTTACTTTTAAGGAAGTAGAAATTTTATAGATACTATGTTAAGGATATAGTTTTTGATCTCATCTATATTTAACTTACTTCAAATTTTCAATTATATGTTAATACTAAGTTTTCTTAATGACAACCTAAATTACAACCTATCATCATGATTTATTTTTAATGTTTTAGCTTTTATAACTTTCTTAACAATCTAAATGACAACCTATCAACATGGTTTATTTTTAATGTTTTAGCTTTTGTAACTAACCATAAAGAAAGTCAGTCACTTTTTAATGTTATGTTTTCATAATGATTCTTTCATGATTTGTGTTTATAAAATTGTTTTACATTTTAATACATCACCTAGCTATCGTGAAATGTCACTAATCCAACACCGTGGTATTTTCATTTTCACCATATCCATTTATATTCATAATATTTAATCTTTTTTTTTATTTAATAAATCTTATTAATCTTACACAATAGTAAACAATATTATCCTCACAATTTTTATATTAGTATTTTATTAAATTAATTTTCATTATTAATGATGATGATATGTGTTATCACTTAAAACCATCAACATTTATTAAACTAAATATTTTGAATATCAATGTTAAATTTGAACATAGAAGAAATTAAAGCATCAATGTCATTAGGGTTTTTGTAAGTTAGGTAGTGTTAAAGAGTAATTAAGTTATGAAACTCAGTAAATTTATGTTTTATTTCAAGTATCCTCAAAAATGTTGTTAGCCCATACTTCACAACTACATAAAATAACTTAGATAACTAATACATGATAATTGAAATCAATGCTTAATTATTAAATGTAAGATTGAAGTTTTTGAAGGTGTTATCACCATATAAAATTGGAGAATAAAGAATTTTCTTAGATTTAATTATCATAATCTTGGTTTTATCAATTTTAATGGTAAGTTCATAATGTTCGCAAAATTTTTGGAGAACTAGTTAAATAAATAAGAAAGTGTGTAGAATGCACATGTAGATCCAAAACTATATATAAAATATTCTAAAGATTATATAATCAAGGGGCATTGAAAATAGGTGTTTGGAAGGTCAATATACCTCACAATAAATCTAATCTCTTTGTCTTAAACCTAGACGAATATAGATGCTGTGATATATTTCAACAAATTGACTTATAGGTAGACCCTCTTATGGGTTCTTCAGTTGAAAAATGGGAAAGATCATGATTGATAAAGCTTGTGATCAGTGTATAAATGCACTCCATGAAATCCTAAAATTGCTTGTGTAGGTTTAGAAATTCCACTTGCATAGGAAAACATAGTTGACCAATGTATTAAGAGAAAATTTCTCAACCCGAGGGGTGAGGACCACTTCGAAAATGTTTCAACATATCAAAGGGTCATGAGAAATAATGGAATGAAGTCTAATGCTTATAAAAAATGAAAAAAAAAATCTCTTTTTTAGGTTTGAGTGCTTAGACATTGTAAACCATATGGCTCCCAAACTTGCTTGACTCGTGCCTTAATAGTGGCTTCATGAGGATCTTGCCTGATCCAGAATGTATTTGAAGAATGAAATGAATTTAGATTATTATCAAAAAATTCTTAACAAAGAATAACAGATATATAGTAAAACTGGTTTCTATTCAATAAGGAAATAAGCTAAAACTGTAAAATGCAGCGGAAACAAGATTACTAGAATGGTGGCGGCTTATCTCTAAGAAGAGATGTGATGGCTGCACTCATTCACAATAAGATGATTACAATGAGGCTCTAAAGACATTTTTACAATAAAAATGAATTTCAAAAACCCTAGACATCCAAAAAACCTAACCCTAGGAGATGAAGTGCCAAAAGTCACATGGGCCTCGTTTGGGTAAGTTAGTACATCAACTTCCCGGGGTCATAACTTTTGCATACAATCTTCGTTTTATGTGCACGATATCCCATTGGAAAGGTATATCCGAGAACTACACATTTTGTTGCTAGCTACCAAAGGTCCCTTTGACTATGGAGAGCCCTAAAAAACCTTGTTTAGGGCCTCAAAACGGCCCTGCAAGTCAAGGACCCGAATACTATGGAAAAAATTGAAAAGATGAGTCAGTTGGAATAGGTGGGAGGCCACCAACATCCATCTGGATCAATCCTCCCTCCTTAGGAAGAAATGGTCTCCATTGCGTTGAGTTCCCCCATCAGATGAGGAAATTTCTGTTGAATTTGGCCCCAGGTGAGCCACTTCTCTTGGTGTAGGAGCTTCCCTGCTTTGACAACTGGATAAAGATGGATCCTTTGCTGGCAAGTTCCCTTGATATGTTTGTCTACAATATGATCATTGAACTCATGTTGTATGCAGTCGGGGTTGAGCTCCGTTGGTGTCAATTGTGTTGTTATCTCTAAGGTGTCCAATAGTGGTGGGAAATACAGTCGAAGGATATCCACGTTGAACACTAGGTGCAAGCCAAGGAAAGGGGGAATGTTGAGCTCGAAAGCATTATCACCCACAAACTTGGTGATGGTGTACGACCCATAACAAAGTGGGCGAATCTTCCGATGGGGTCCTTTAGGGCACTCTTTCTGCAAGTGCAACCAAACTTTGTCGCCCATATGAAACTTATGTGGCACCCAATATTGATCATGGCACTGCTTGTAGTTGTCATTGGACTTCTGTAGGATATCCTGAACTTGTTGGTGGATGTTTTGGATTTTCTCAATGAAACAGGTGGCTTTGTCAACTTTATTTGGAGCAGGAGATGAGTCGGACGAGGTGACTACAAGGGGTAGTGCAACATCTATGGGACCAAATGGTTGGAATCCCAACCCCACCTAAAAGGGGTTGTGGTTGGTTGAGCTATGAAGGGATCGGTTGTAACTATGTTGAACATAGGGGAGACTCTCATCCCATGTGCGAGGGTGCTTGGAATTATACATGTGCATGATATGCATGATCATTTGATTTGCGACCTCTCTTTGGACATATGTTTGGGGGTCGAAGGTCATGGATTTGGTGAGTTTGGTGTCCAGCAGTGACCAGAGGCTTGACCAAAATGTGCTGAGAAATTAACTGTCCCAATCTAAAACAATGGTTTGCGGGATTCCAAAATGTACCCAGACTCATTCAAAGAAGAGCTAGGCAGTGGCCTCTATTGTGATGCTCTTCTTGAAGGTAGCCAGAATCACCATCTTAGAAAAGTGATCCACAACCATAAAAATAAAGTCATTTCCCCACTTGGTGGATGGGAGGCCTGACATGTAGTCCATTGAGATGGATTCCCATGGCCTGTCAGCAGTAGGCAAAGAGGTGCACATGCCATTTTTCTTAGTGGTCAGTTTGGAAATCATGCAGGAAGTGCAGGCCCTGATATACTTGTTGACCTCTTGTCGAAGTTTCGGCCAGTAGAAATCTTTCTGCAGCATTGCCACTATATTTTTGACGTCAAAGTGTCCTTCCACCTGACTGTAGTGGGATTCCCAGATCATCTTCCCTCACTCACTTGATGGAACATAGATATGGCCGAGACGGAAGAGTGACCCATCCTGAGAGTGGCAACTGTGTTTATGCCCAACATTTTATAGGTGGTGGAAAAGTATGGGTTTATCTCATAAATTTGGGGCCATCTAGAGGTCTCATGGCCACAAGAGTCTAGCACCATGGTGAGTGTCGCGACTGACGGTTTGTTGACAAAATTAGCGATGTGGTTGGTGCTTCCCGTTTTATACTTGATGTTGAGGTGGAATTGTTGCAAGTACGTGGACCACTTTTGATGGCGGTCATTTTGAATTTTCCCCTTTGTCTACATGAACTGCAATGGCTTATGATTAGTGTGGATGACTATCTCCTTCTCAAGAATGTAATGTCTCCACTAGTAGCAGGCTTGCACAATGGAGTACATTTCTTTATTGTAAGTAGGGTACTTATGGACAACATCTGATAGTGTCTCACTATGATAGGCCACGGGGTAGCCATGTTGATTGAGAATGACGCCCACAACATAGTCTGAAGCATCTATCTCAATGTCAAAGGGATTTTGCAGGTTCGATAGTGAAAGTACTAGGGCTAAGCACAAGCACTGCTTCAAATCATCGAACGCTTGTTGTTGGGACCGGCTCCACACAAATTTTTCCTTACCACCACCCTTGGTTACTTGGTTGAGATCCCATGCAATATGGGAGAATCCCAACACGAACCTGTGATAGAAATTGGCAAGGCCCAAGAAGCTTGGAAGCTCAATGAGTGTGGTTGGGGCTAGCCAGTCACAGATGACTTGGATTTTGGATGGATCCACATGTACGTCATGTGGATCAATGACATGTCCTAGGTAATGAACCCTATCCATGCTTAAGGATCATTTTTCCAGGTTGGCGTAGAGATGGTGCTATTGCAGGGTGTGAAGAACCCGTTGAATATGTTGCAAGTGCTCTTCCCAAGTTTTGTTGTAAATGTGGATGTCATCCAGATACACCACTACAAAATTATCGGTGAATGGTCACAAGATATCGTCCATCATCCTCATGAAAATGGCTGGAGCATTTTTCAAACCAAAGGGCATGACCAACCATTCAAAAAGACCTTCCTTTGACTTGAAGGCGGTCTTCCATGCATCTATCTATTCTATTGGGACCTGGTGGTAGCCAGACTTCAGATCAATCTTACTGAAGTATTTGGCCCCCGTGAGATGATAAAGGAGGTCGTCGATTTGGGGAATCGGGTACCGGTTTCTAATTGTGATTTATTCACGGCCAAGTAATCAATGCAGAGTCACTAGGTTCCATCTTTCTTATGTACCATCACGACTGGGCTACTGCAAGGTGATGAGTTGGGACAGATGTTCCCCTTGTGGAGCAGTTCTTGGACCTGCCGCTTGATCTCCTCATTCTCTAACATAGAGCAATAGTAGACTGGTCCATTGGTCGGTGGTGTATCGGGGGTCAGATCGATGGGGTGCTTGACCTGACAGTGCAGAGGTACACCAGTAGGTGAGGAGAAGATATCTAAGTATTCTTCCACGACCTTGTCCACTTGCTTCTATTGTGTGGATAAGTTGACCGCGAAGACCCTGGATGTGGTTGCGATCTTTTGCTAATTCTAAGAGCGAATCACGAAGAAGACAAACTTCCTTGTTTGAGAGATGAACTCTCTGCATTTCTTGGTAGAGATCAAGGAAATAGCACTGGGTGAGACTGCCTCGGGTATCCTGTACAATTTCTTGTTCAAAGTAATAATAACACTGCGAGGCCTAGACTCATATACAACATGATGTTTCCATAGATATGGTTGGCCCAGAATAACATTACAAACTTTGAGAGGGGAAACATCAAACAATACCTCATCTTTGAAGGGATTGATGCAGTGTGTCATGCGACATTGTTGGATGATGTGTATATCACTTCCTTGGCGGAGCCATCTGATGGTGTAGGGATGCGGGTGCAACATTGTCGGTAGGGCGAGTCACTTGAAAACCTTTGCTGAGATGAGGTTCTTATGTCTACCGCTATCAAAGATGAAGTGTAGTGGGGTACCCTTCACCCACATATGTGAATGAAAAAGGCACTCGCCTACCTCTGGCTCATATGATTTACTGGGCTGGAGCTTGGTGTTAACAACAATAGCATTGGGTTCTGTGTCTATGATCTGTCTCCCCCTTTCTGGTTCTGACTCAGAGTCAGAACCCACATCTGATTCATAGGATTTCACCTTAGCCACTAACGACTGCTTCGAGTAGCAATCAACAGTGTTATGCCAGGGGCTCTTATGGAAGTCACACCACTTCCCGGTATCTTTGTTTGTCTTTATGGTGTCCTTCTTTGATTGCAGCCTAGACTGGTTGTCCTGAGGTTGTCTGTCTTTTCTCTATCCTTTGTTATGCGAGTTGGGGCTGCCCTTTCCTGGCTTTTGTTGTGAGGGGTTCCCAGGCCCAAATTGTCGTGTCTTTTGTTTGAGCTTCTGCTCGATTTTGATTTCATATCAGTAGGGTGCGCCCAAGGATGAGATGTACATAAAATCTATTTCGGCTTGGATGTATCTATGCAGACCGTCGTGATACTTGAGCACCAGATGTTGCCCAGAATCTTTGATACCTGGCTTGGTGTGCAAGGTATGGAAGATATTTGTGAACTCGGGCATTGCTTAGTCTCTTTCCTACTGCAACATGGTCCATTTTATGTACAGGTCATCATAACTTCCAACAGGATAGTATTGTTCCTTAATAACATCCTCGAGGGACTCATAGGTGACTGCGACTATAGATAATGAGGGTTCCTCTATTTCCTTTTGCTCACAGAAATTTCCCCACCAATCTTTGACATGGGGGATGGCTTTGAGGAGTGAAAACGTAATCTTTTCTCTATTCGATAAGTTATGGACATAGAAATACCCTTCGAGCAGATTCAACGATTTTCTATCATATCTGCATCTATTTGACCTTCAAATATAGGAATATTGAAGTTGATTTGTACCTTGAAGGAGGCAGTGCCTCTGTTTGAGGAAGATGTGTCGTTTGTTGGTAGTCGTCAAACAATTTGCGCAAAACTATCCATCATTTTGTTCCTCTGTTGTGTGAGGGCTTCCACGAGCAACATTTTGAAGGGATCTCCTATCCCACCGTCTTTCTTTTCTTCTGCCATGAGAGGTTGTTTGGGCATGCAAGATATATTGTCCTCAAGAGAAACAAGCTCGAGACCCGATTCTTTGTACCCTGACCTCGTTGGGGACATGCATTAAGAACGACAAGGAGCAGACCGCTCTGATACCACTGATCCAGAATATATTTGTAGAATGAAATGAATACAGACTATTATCAAAAGATGATTAACACAAAATAACAAATATACAGTAAAATTGGTTTCTATTCAATAAGGAAATAAGCTGAAACTGTAAAATGCAATGGAAATAAGCTTCATAGAATGGTGGTGGCTTATCTCTGAGATGAGATGTGACGGTTGTGCTCATTCACAAGAAGATGATTACAATGAGGCTCTTAAGGCCTTTTTACAATAAACAGGAATGTTAAAAACCCTAGACATCCAAAAAAACCTAACCCTAGGAGATGAAGCGCCAAAAGTCATGTGAGCCCCATTTGGGTAAGTTAGTACATCAACTTCCCGAGGTCATAACTTTTCTGTACAATCTCTATTTTGGGCGCACGATAGCCGTTTGGAAAGGTCTATTCGAGGACTACACATTTTGTTGCTAACTACCAAAGGACATTTTGACTGTGGTGAGCCCTAAAAAACGTTGTTTAGGGCCTTAAAATGGCCCCGCAAGTTAGGGACCAGAAAAGTAGGGAATAAAATGCTAAACTAGATAACTACGAAAATGAGCCAGTTGGAATAGGTGGGAGGTCACTGACATCCAACTAGATCATTGCCCCCCGATATGACTGATATAACTAAGGACTGAGGAATGTGCACTTTTTGTTAAGTTTCATAAACTTTAGTATTTTTATCAACAAAGATATGCACAAAGATTTCACTAGGTTGCATATTGCTACCTTATGATACCTTTAAGACACATTTTTATGGAACCTTTAATGATAGCATTATATTTACAATCAATGGCTAGAACGTTGTTATGTTCACCATATTTCTAAATGAAACAAATGACATATCCTTAAAATTTTAAAAGATGTCATTAATAGGTAATCAAACGTTTAATATAAAAACATAAAATTAAAATTAGTGCAAGCTAATTAGCAATGAACTTAATAGTGATTAAGATAAGTAAATAAAAAATACACAAGTCTTTTCAATTAATTAGCAATGAACTTAATAATGATTAAGATAAAAAAATATACAAACCTAAAACATAGTTTTTCACAAAATTATTATTTCATAAAATCAAATTTTATGATATAAAAAAAACTATATTATATTAATAGTCAAAATCACCAAATTAATAATCGATAAAGGCGTGGCCATTTTAAATTGTATACGAAGCATGCTTGGATGCTAAATAACATAAATCCATTCAAAATTTTATATTCTACTATAGTAATAATAGATAGATAGTATTATATTGGTTTGGATAAGGAAATGATGTGAATAAACATGGTGTTTAATTGATGAAAGTTTGCAAAACTTTAATATAAATTTTAAAAGAACCAATTTTATTAAATACAATTTTTGAAAAATAATGATAAACATAGATAGATAGTATGATATTGGTTTGGATAAGGAAATGATGTGAATAAATATGGTGTTTAATTGATGAAAGTTTGCAAAACTTTAATATAAATTTTAAAAGAACCAATTTTATTAAATACAATTTTTGAAAAATAATGATAAACA